>CM061134.1:42484163-42804080 GCA_030789695.1 Scilla litardierei
AAATTCCAAAATCTAGATAATGAAGGGATGAAGAGGAAAGCGGAGCCACATTCGAAACATCTCAACATACACGCCTATCTCACGGGCCCCAGGAAAACAGATCCTCTCGTCTTGGAACGGGACCCGAACCCCATACAGGCAAGAAAGATATGTCGTCCTGACTCTCTCGGTGGTGGAATACGAGACAGTAGAGGCCGCTTCGAGAATCGCAGGAGGAACCTCGGATCCCTCAGCTCCGTACGGATAACCTCGCTGGATCAGATCCTCAAATAGCAAGCCCTTGCCCTTCTTACGGGACGAGGACGCCCCGACGGCCGCGGTGAAATCATCGGCATCAGGTGGCGAAGTTCCTATTCTCAGTGCCCTCGCCATTAAGCAAGACAAAAAACGGAAGTAGGAAAAGGGGTTACCTTGCGAAAGCTGAAGAAGATGATGTCGAAGATGAGACAGAGAGAAACTCAGCAACGACGAGAGGAATCGAAAGCAAAATCGAGAAGCGCGGAAGGAACCCCAGAACACTAACTTTTTATATGGAGGTCAGCTCCAATTCCAGACCATCCAAAGAAGGACACGCGTCAACATCTCCCTGAAGGAGGCCCTCTGAATCCCACTTCCAAAGGGCGAGAGAATTCCTGGCTCACAGCGTCATGATGGCCTTCATTTAATGTGTCGCCTCGACTGACGCGCTTGTTAAATCCACACGAATTACATCCCTCGGACCAAACCGTCAAGAGCCGAACGACCCGAGCGATAGGGGCAATTGATACAACCCCCAAATCGGAGCGGGCCAAGCCCACGGCCCGGAGGGAGGGTTGGGCCCAAACTTGAAGGCCCCGTGAGCGCATCGAATCGCGGCGGCCCAAAGCCAACGTCGGGGAAACTGCTAAACCTCATCAAAGCGGGGCAGGCAGGAAGAGCGAGATGACAGGACGTCATAAAAGGCGTTGACATGCAAATTCTTATAAGAGGCCAGAAAGACGAAACACCAAGGGCTCGAATCCTGAATACTCAGACCTCAGGTATTCCACCTCTCCAAGACATTTCTTCCCCTTCACACATTTCTCCTCCACAGCTCGGCCTGAGGACTCGCGTATTGGTCTCTCCGTGAACTATACTCGATCCCGTCGAGCATCTTTCAGACATGTGCTGACTTAGGTATCGGAGTGGACTTGGTCTGAACTAAGGTCCGACCCCCCTAACGAGCTCTCTCGTCCGTGCAAGTCAGAAGAGACGTCAACCAACTGAAGCTACCGTTCGACGTCCCATCGTCCGGGTCCGAGGGTCCGAGGGTCCGAGCGCTCTCGAGCCACAGACCCGTTCGACCGATCGTTTCAGGAAGCCGTCGTTCCGCCGAAGCTACCCTTCAGCACATCGACGCACGGATCCGCGCGTTTCCGCCACAGCGAACACTCGGACAACCGACCCCGGAGGCCGCACGAGTCCCGTGTGACCGCGACGACCCCTGGACCTTCTACCTATCAAACAGTGGTGAGAAACACCCCGAAACAAGTACTGAGACAACAATTAAGTGCCATGAATCGGGCTCTTGCATTATACTTGATATCACCGTTAAAGGATCTTCTCTTTTTCCTCAATTATCATGTATGAACGATATTTGCTCCACCAACATAAAAGATGGACACACACAAAAAGCAGTGAAATAAATCTGCCTCATGAGTGCTATGCTGTGAAAGCGGTTGCTCCATATTTGAGCCGTGAACCCGGTTTAGATTGGACCCATTCCGTTCGTCTATCTGCTCTTCCACTTGAACCCAAGGATGCTGATCCTCTGAAAAGCACGGAAGCCATATCAACCGTGCAAATTGTTGATTATAACTGCAGGTGCTCGGCAATTTCAGGACGAGTCTCGGTTTTCCTTTTCTCATTAACTTTCTTTTCCTTATCTTCTTCCTGCAAGTGGACAGCATGAAAGCTATATTGTGGGCTCACTTGTTCAACTGACTGAAAGGAGGAAGATATTTCCCAGTTCCCATGAACATGAGAAATTATCATAAATTATCTGCAGCAGATGAGTCATATGCCATATGTACAGAGTTGATGGAGATGTCAGTAACTGTAATTGATACAGTTTTACTGTCCTCTTACTTTCTGTTATCATGACAGTCTATCTTTAAGGACAGTGCCGAGCACGCCTTAACCACAGTCTTAACATACCAGAACCGGATGCGTGTAAGGTAAATTTCATAACTGTACATACACGAAAGGCATAGACCAAACTGTGCAACTACATCTACTAGTTGCGAACGATGCTTGCCAAGTTGCGAAAGCATTTGTTCCTGTATCGGTCAGGTCTTTAGCTAGTGAATGTTGTGTAGGTTGTCTCGTCAGACCATCATTCCTGATGCACGACAGGTTCAGAAGCAGGCCACTGTCAGTTCATATACATAAAATGCAGCTCTTGTTGTCAATTCTATCATCCATTTGGGCTCAACTGATGTTAATTTTCCGGAAACACAGACACAGGACCCATGGTGACTGCTCATGTTTCTGATCATATTTGCAAAATGTGCAAAAGACTTCTTAATCATCTCTTTACTAGCCTTTTAGAGTCCTTCTAGAGATTGTGGATTTATGATATCCTTTTCTCATAATGATTTCTTTGTGATCATCTTTTTATCCTGCTTAGTGGCCAGTTGCGAGTCTAGAAAGTTATGGGGTGGGTATATATGCGTGCAATTTGCAATTTGGGGCAACTCTTTCATTCTGCCAGTACCTTGACTCCTCTTGTCAGCACTGCAGACAGTCTTTAGTCGGTTGTTTATCATTTAGAAGCTTTCAAATGAACCACCCGATATGCTCAAGGTTTTAAACATCGGATATTGTGTTTGTATCATATGTGATCTTATTCTTCTCTGATGCTAGTCAATCCAAGATAGGGGCCGGAACTTATTCTTCTCTGATGCTCAAGTTAAAATCTAAGAGATAAAATATATATTCTCAAATATATTTCATGCTATACATTTTATTAAGTCCATCAAGATTACAGGATAATCGGGAGAAATGTTTATACAGTCCATCTAGATCATATGTCCATTACGCTTGAAGGAGGGGGTACCCAGCCGGCCCATTATTTGGCCCCCACTAGATTGGCCCCCACTAGGTGGAAAGCCTGGTACATTGTGTTGGGGTATGTATACCATCACTTCAATTATTATAATTGATGCATCTCGTTCAAAATAATAGTAAGCTATTTGATAATCTTTATCTATGTAAATTCTTGATGTGTTTAAATATATATGTGCATATCCATATTATAACATGAATAAAGTCCTTGAATTGTGTGAGGACACATTAGGATCATGTTCAAATCATGATAATGAGATCTGATGGATCTACTTAATCACAAATCTAAAAAAATTTCTGGTCACAGGAATTTCAAGACGGAACATTGATATTCTGGATAGAACAAGACATACAGATCTTTACTATAAGGATGATAGTGTTAGATCTTATAGCCACTCAATGTGGAGACATCGTGTGAGACCGTACATATATGCTTGTTGGAGAACAAGTGCACAGAAGGACTTAATGAGAAACTTCTATTTAGTAAACATACTTTGACTATTAACAGAAGCTTTCAGATGGTAGGTAGTGTAGCTTAGTCCTTTGATCTGAGATGCGTTAAAGAACCTTACATGTGGGAAACTATACTTTAGATTTTATCGACCAACAATGAATGTGATCGTCACTAGGTACTTGCTGGGTATAGTTTAAAGCGTGCGAACGGATGTGACTATCAAAACAGGGTTTCGTCTCCTCTGATATAGTAGGATAGGGTCATATGGGGTTAGTATGGATCCATATTATGTCTTTGGCCAAGACAAAATGGACAAACTTATTAGTATAATAAGTTTGGTCCATCTATGAATATAATATCACATATATGACTCATGACAGTAAGATGTTATTATGATTTAATATATTTTCATACACTGCGATATATTTATGACGAACGGACTGGACTGAACTGCATAGTAACTGTTATTAACAAACCCAGAGTTGGTTCGGAGGAGATCCAGTCTCACACCAACCCGATAATGATGATTCTGAAAGGGGTGGTCTTTATATATAGCTAATGCCACTTTTGTACATGTGACATGATCGTAGAGTATGATCTAATCACAACCGAAGTAGGAATCTGGCTTTTAGAGTCTCACAATAATGATGACTAACCACAAAGGAAAATAACTTGGTGCATATAAGATACACGCAATAGTTTAGAATTTTTTTCACAAAATTGCATCATACTTGTTTATCAGTTTCAGGATACTACCTGGTAATTTAAAAAACCAGCAAGACATTATCTGCATGATAAGTTACAAACCAGTTTACAAATCATAAGTATCAGCTTTTCCATTACTCTACATTACGCATAAACCATATTAGATACCACCAACACTCTACATATATTTTCTCATATTTTATTCCAACACTTCACATAACCATATTCCAATCAAGGGAACAATGATATAGATTTCACCTTGTGTCAGATATCTGAAAATGCATATATGTAATACGATGCACATAACCATCCAACACGCCACATAATCAGTTGACAACACATTTCATGATTAAGGCATTTCAAAAAGTTAATTACAACAAAGAGGGATTCGATGAAGGATTCGATAACGTTTTTTTTTGTTAATCCTGATTACAACAAGATCATATTTGGTATTTCTTCATTCTCTTGATGAAGATACAACCTCGAAATATGCTTGAGCAAAACAAAAGCTCAAATCTGTCAAAATGAATGTGGGCGTAAAAGTGAAATGAGATGCAATTTTATACATTATGATTGTCATGTGTACCATTTGACTTATAACATATATACTATCTTCACATTATCATTTAGTTGGAGCTTGTGATGCATGTGTGGGCTTGTGGCCTTAACATGTCTATACTCTCTTGTGAAGCTCATACCAGTTAAAACAGAAGATACCAGATTCTTTTATGGTATCAAATTATAGGTCTTAAAATTGTTGCATTGCAGAAGATCCTATGGATTGAAGACACTTGAATCCATGTTACTTTCCCTTCTCGATATTGGAAGACAGAAAAAATCCTATCAATTTCTAAATCTAATGGAATTCTTAGCTATAAGAAAAGGCCCTATCAAATAGAGATTTTTTCTTTCTACCATGAAATATCGGCTGTTTGTGAAAGACTACACCTAATCAAATTTAATCCATGAATCTATGAAGTAAATGAGAATTATTGATCTCTCTCTATCCAATTAGAAGGTGTAGGTTTTGAAAAGCAAAAGGAGCATGATATGATTACTTAAACAATACTTGTTTAAAACAGATTCAATTACTCTCTTACAGCTCTCCAAATATTTCATCTTCTGACAGCATTTCTCCACACTAGTAATTCTCTCAGGGGGAACATTGCCACCAACAACAAGTTTGTATTGCTCAAATTTTGCTTCGTCGCAGTTCATAGCAGAGCACTTGCAGGCTTCGATGTTCCCTGCAAAATTTGAGAAACAAAAGACCATCGACATGTGTTACAAAATTAAGAACCACATTCTATTCTGGGCAAAAATTTTGCATCAACATGCCGTTCAAAATGCAAGCAAGCAGAAATGTTGGTATTTCACTTGTCAAAATTGAAATCACTCACCGCTCAAATCAAGCAAATTGAAGGTCACTGGGCAAATCCCGATGCTCCTAACCATCGTGATCGCAGACCACACTTTCTGTTGATCCCCGCGAGAGACTCTAACAATAAACAGCTTCGTTACAGGATTCACATATTTAACTGGCCCACTAAAATAGCTGTTTTAGATTCATGGGAATTCCAAAAATACTTCTTTTCATTCAGGAAAGGTTTTTTCAAAAAGAAAAGTTTGCCTTGGAATGAGCCTAGTGACATCGCGAGGCCGCATTCGCCAAAGTTAAGCAAAATGCTGTCTTTGATCGCTTTCGAGAGATTTCCTTCGCTTATGATGATTGGATCTGAAATTCAGTATGCAGTAATGAATCTTATGAACAACGAAATAACACACATCACACAGAGACACACAAGACTTGGTAACGCAGTTCGGTGCGCACACCTACATCTGCGGGGCTACGCCCAAAAAAGTAGAATACTTCACTATAATAATCAGAGAATACAAACTCTAATAACCACGCTTCTATAAGGAAGAACACACTCCCCCTTAATACAAACCGTGAGGGGTGATCGCAATCAACCCCGTGAAGTATTCTTGGCAAGCTCCCCTTGCACCACCGACTAGATCAACTCCCTTGATCCTATGTGCGTAGTCGTCGGCCTCCCTCCCGGAGTAATCCGCCTAAAACTTTTCTTATCAAAAAGTCCGTCCCCTAGCCGTCGTTGCTGTCGAACCCTAATAGCATGCCTTTCCGCAATCCACGGTTCAATCAGCCCCGATGCAATCAAATCTTGATACAGCTAGATAACATCAATACCCGCAACGCTTCAACCAGAAAGAGATCCCTCAAAATCTGCAACCGAGGCAATCAAATCGTTGCAAGGATATTGCTGGCAAATATCTCTCCAACCGTCTTTGAATAACCAAATCCGCCTACTGACACAGCATGTTGAACATCGTGGTGCAACAAACTGTTCAACAATTCATTCAACAAAGTAGACTGAGTTGATTCTCTCCCTCTTGATTACAGTAGCTCAGGCGTAACAAAACGTTCAACAAGAGACCCAACATCTTCCAGATATACCATCTAATAGCTTCAAGAAATAAAGAGCAAACAACGAGTGCCATATATGACAACGCATTCATCAAGCAGATAATGAGTAGCATGAATAAAACCTAACAATCTCCCCTTTTGTCATATAGTGGCACAACAAGCTATGATATTGACTGGGGCAAACTGGAGAAAGATAAGGAAGACACAGATGCAGACAAAACGAACAACTGAGTCTCAGACTTCGATAAACACCATAGCTGTATCAGAAGAAAAAAACAACCATAGCCATAACAACACATTCAGCACCTCACAACCAGCCTCCTGAAGATCTGAACCATCATTATTGTCACAACTTTTAGTAGCACAATCTCCCCCTCAATATTCGAACCAAAAGAGGACATCAAACATCCACCAAAACATCCAAGAACAATATTCCCCAATATCATACTACATCTCCCCCTTTGAGGCACTATGGACAGATACATACCTGGGAAGAGAGTATTGGAAAGACAAATCACAACCCCTCAGTAGGACTACTCCTCGGAGCAGTCAGCTTGTTCTGCAGCATCAATTTGTGACTGTTCAAAAGGACCCTCTGACTTTCAAGAACCAATAGTTGATCATCGACATTCTGAATAGCATTTTCTAAGAACTGAATATCCACCACACTGGAGGAAGAGGTACTGGCGGGAGCAGCATGACCCGGAGGTGAAGACGGAGACACATGTTGCACAGAAGCTGAAGGATTAGCAGCCAGAGGAGGGGAGGAAGCCGTAGAAGCATCATGTAGAGTGGGAATAACCCTTGAAATATCATCAATTTTACCTCCCACAGACTTCGCAGTATAAGATATGTTGTCACAAGAAGTTGGAAGATCAGAAGAGGACAAAGGCACTCTTTGAGACAAGAGCAACATAGAAATAAGACATCCATGTGGTAGTGCAGTGGCAGAGGAGGATTGCTCTGAGAAAGATAGAATCGTATCAAAAATGATTCTTCCAAGATTAAAGGACTGGGAAGACCCGGCAAAGTACAGGAGTTTGCACATGTCCTTAGTTACCACAGACACATTGGAGGTAGGAAGCCAGTTTCTTGTAGCAATTCTGTACAGGACAAAGTATTTTGCGGTAAGGGCTGAAGAGGGAAAGACGGACGACTTTGTGGGCCAGCTCTTAAATTTCCCAACGGTCACAACATGAATAAACCAGTCAAAACCATCTTCAGTGGATTCTCCAAAGGCAGGAGCAGACGGTGAACATTTCCATTCTAGCAGTTTATTCAGAACCGAGGGAGAGAAGGAAATGATCTTCCCTCTCACATAGCTTCTGAAGCCCCAGCGTGAAGACGTGTCACTTGCGGACTTAGGCACTTTACAATAAAACTCACGCACCAACAAGGGGTAGAAGACACCGAAGCAGGTGGCAGCATGAAATAACCCAATGTCCTTAAGAATAGATACCATCTGTGTCTTATCAAAAGAGGACACATTCAGATTCTTCTCAGAGAGAAGTGATCTCTCAGAGTAAGACGACCATCTGCTCTTACAAGCCTTGTCGAAAAACATTTTGCTGTAGGCATCAGAGGAAGTAAACGAAGGTGAGTGAGAAGGACCGGATGCAGACTTCTTGGCCCTCTTGGAAGGGGAGGCAGCTGTATGACATGAAGGAGCATGGCGCTTCTTAGGGGCAGACCGAGCTTTCTGCAAGAGCGACGTTAAGGGAGTATCATCAGAAGCAGCTTCCTCACATGTTGTATCCATTGTTGCAACATTTGGTGCAACATTCTGATCTTCATCTCCAGTCTGCACAGTGTCAGTCTCGGTAGCAACATTATCGATGACATTGGCAGAACCAATACCGGCATCAGATCCATTATTCGACAAAGAACATCCTTCAACCATCTCCTCCTCAACAGTCTTCAGAGGGTCCTCAACCATATTTCCATCAACAGGACTCTGAACAGAAGCATCTACACCAACGTGGGTTGGGATTGGTTCTGAGGGCAAACCAGAAATCAAATCAACATCATCATTACCCATTCTTACAGACTCATTTTCACCTTCAGACACATGCTGAACATTTTCATCCTCACGCATGGGAGCTGGAGGATCAACAGGTTCCTTTTCCCCAACAGGGTCAACAGGCTTAATACTAACATTGTCTCCTTCTCCAGGGTCCACATTCACATCCAATTTCTCAAAGAATGGGACATTTGTATTCTCGGTGTCCATCGGGCAAGATGAAGCATCATCAGCCCCCTCTGTTTCAGGCTTCTCAATAGATACAGAAGATTCAGAATCAGAGATGTCAATGATTTCAAAAATTATTGCAAAGATTTTTGGATTCCATGTACAAATGACAACCTTGCGGTCTCGGGGCACCTCTACACTCATCACCTTCCCCACAATCTTCTTTCGCATCAGTTTTTCAAAATGAATGTGAGAGACATCTACC
Source organism: Scilla litardierei (assembly GCA_030789695.1). NCBI lineage: Eukaryota > Viridiplantae > Streptophyta > Magnoliopsida > Asparagales > Asparagaceae > Scilla > Scilla litardierei. Next base: position 42,493,306 of record CM061134.1, read on the forward strand.
CAAGATAGGTCTAACCTCCTTCCAGTTCTCCGCAAATACCAAAACCAATCTTGAATAGTAACGGGAGCAGGATATTCTTCATCATCATCAACAACATCCTCCAAGGGAGTTTGACAAAGAGGAATTTCAAGAAAAGGGGAGAAATTTACCAACTCCAAATTAGAGGCACTGGAGGAATGCATGTCACTGTGAGTGCCAGACGATTGTGAGGGAGAAGAAATACCACTGGAAGACCCGCGCGAGGAACAAGGAAGCACTCCCTTCCGTTTGATAGGCGGAGGAGCGGACGGAGGAGCACTTTTTCTTGCGAAGGTGGCCCGACGTGAAAACCGTCGAGGAGGCTGCGAAGGTTTTTTCGATGGATCTCTTGCCATAGCCGATCAGGAAGAGAGAAATTTTCACACAAACAAGAAAATTTCAAGAACCCTAGAGAGCGAGTTTAGAAGATCTTGCAAAGATTTGATTTGAGAAAAAAATAGAGAATAGAGCCTTGGGAACTGAAAAGAACAGAGGGAAATAAATAACGGGTAAGGTAATTATTAGATAACCAACCCGATAGCGCAAGACCGCCCGTTCCATACAATGTTGCAACCTGATGTTGCAACAATTTTCTCAACACAGTGTTCAACATTAGATACGACATAGCCCTAGGGCTTGTCGCAATTCTTCAAACCTGGCAGAATCCAGGGGCTTCGTAAAGATGTCCGCTAATTGATTAACTGTAGCTACATACTCCATTACAAGAGACTTCTTCTCGACTAACTCTCTAATAAAGTGATGGCGGATGTCGATATGTTTCGTTCTGGAGTGCTGAACAGGGTTCTTGGAGATGTTTATAGCACTCTGATTGTCACATAGAATAGTCAGTGTCCCTTGTTCTAATCCATAATCTGTCAGCATTTGCTTCATCCATAATAGTTGAGTGCAACAACTCCCTGCAGCAATATACTCAGCCTCTGCCGTAGATAATGCTATAGAGTTCTGTTTTTTACTGTACCAAGAAACAAGATTGTTCCCCACATAAAAGCATCCTCCGATAGTGCTCTTTCTATCATCTGTATTTCCAGCCCAGTCAGCATCACTATATCCGGAAATTAGAGTGTTTGTATCCTTGGTGTACCATATACCATAGTCTGCCGTTCCACTGACATACCTGATAATCCTCTTCACAGCAGTGATATGAGATTCCTTGGGACACGCTTGATAGCAGGCACAGACTCCAACACTGAAGCTGATATCCGGCCTACTAGCCGTCAAATACAAAAGACTACCTATCATGCTTCTGTATAGGGTGACTTCAACGTCTCTTCCTCCTTCGTCCTTGGAGAGTTTTTCAGAAGTGGCCATGGGAGTGCGGACATGTCTAGCACTTTCCAAGCCAAATCTCTTGACAAGGTGCCTTGCATATTTGCTTTGTGATATGAACAGACCATCGGTGCATTGTTTAACTTGAAGCCCAAGAAATACATTCAACTCGCCTACCATGCTCATCTCAAACTCCTTTTGCATAAGGGTGATAAACTCGCGTACCTGCTGTTGTGACGTTGACCCAAAGACTATGTCATCGACATAGATCTGTGCTACCATGACACTTGATCTTGTCCGTTGAACAAATAGGGTTTTATCAGCTCCTCCTCTCTCATGCCCCTTGTTAAGAAGATATGTAGTTAATCTTTCGTACCAAGCCCTCGGTGCTTGTTTCAGCCCATATAGTGCCTTCTTCAACTTGTAAACATGGTTTGGAAGAAACGGATCTGAGAATCCTTTTGGTTGTTCGACATAGACTTCTTCATTTAGCAGTCCATTCAGGAACGCACTCTTAACATCCATTTGATGTAGTTTGAAATTTAGACTACACGCAACAGCCAGTAGTAATCTGATGGATTCCAAACGAGCTACCGGGGCAAATGTCTCATCAAAGTCAATTCCTTCCACTTGAGTATAACCTTGAGCTACCAGACGAGCTTTGTTGCGAGTAATATTTCCCTTCTCATCTGTTTTATTTTTGAATATCCATTTTGTTCCGATGACATTTGTTCCTTTGGGTCTCTCTACTAGACTCCAGACATCATTTCGTTGAAATTGGTTCAACTCCTCTTGCATAGCCGAAACCCAGAAATCATCAATAATAGCTTCTTTCACATTTTTGGGTTCAATAGTAGAGAGAAAACAAGCATACCCGGCCAGATCCCTGTAGTTGACACGGCTAGCACCTCTTGTCCGACGACTGTCGTGAACGTCACCAATGATTAGCTCTGGAGGATGATCGCGTATAACCTTAGTTATTCCCTCAGTCTCTTGAGCATCTGCAGTCTCTTCATGGGTCATCTCAGTAGTAGTAGTATCCTGTGTTGCAACAACTTGTTCAACATTGGTCTGATTAGTCTTCATTGTTGCATCATTATGTTCAACACGGACCTCATCATCAGTTTTGTCCACTTCAATGCCCTTTTCTTCACTTAGAATGGACTCTCCCTGATCAAAATCATCTACCACCACATTGATAAATTCCATCATAACGTCGGTGCGTTCATTCAACACTCTGAAAGCACGACTCCTTGTAGAATACCCTAGAAAGATTCCTTTGTCACTTTTGACATCGAACTTCCGTCTTGGTGTACGATCTTGCAAGATGTAGCACTTGCTTCCAAAGATATGGATATAGGAGACATCAGGCTTCCTCCCTTTCCAGATCTCGTAGGGAGTTTTCTCAGTCCTTGGCCGAAGATATACCATGTTGATCGTGTAGCAAGCGATATTGATAGCTTCAGCCCACCACTTAACATTAACTTCACGAGCATTCAGCATAACACGTGCCATTTCTTGAAGCGTGCGATTCTTCCTTTTAACAACTCCATTTTGCTACGGAGTTTTAGGAGCCGAGAATTCATGTCCTATACCATGTTCCTCGCAGAATTCAGAAAATGAGTGATTCTCAAACTCTTTTCCATGATCGCTTCGAATCCTGATGATTTTTCCAATGTTGTCTCCTTTTTCAACTTGAAGGCGGGTACACAGTCTCTTAAAAGCATCAAATGTATCTGATTTCTCCTTAAGAAAATCCACCCAAGTGAACCGAGAAAAATCATCAACACATACAAGGATGTACTTCTTACCTCCCACGCTCGTTTCTGAAGTGGGTCCAATGAGATCCATGTGTAGCAGCTCCAGAATTTTTGAAGTAGTGATAGTCTGAACTTGCTTGTGACTCACTTTTTTCTGCTTTCCCAGTTGGCATGATTCACACACCCCTTCTTTCTTCTTGATTAGGGTTGGCATTCCACGAACAGCTCTGGCTTGAGAGATCTTCATTAAGGCCTTGAAGTTGACATGACCCAATTTCTGATGCCACTGTTCAGAAACATCCGCAGTGATATTGAGACACCTGTCAAGATTTTACAGAAGATAGCAGTTGTCGCTAGACCTCTTTCCTGTAAGAATACAGACATCATCTTTATTAAAAACAAGGCATTCATCTTTGTTAAAGCGGACCAGTAATCCTTGATCACACAACTGACTGATACTTATGAGATTGGCCTTTAAGTTCTCAACATGCATCACGTCTTTTAGCTTTAGTGTTCCTGTCATATTCAGACTCCCTTTTCCAACAACCCTGCTTCTTTGGCCATCACCAAACGTAACATGACCTTTGTTGCCGGCAGTATACTCTGACAGGAGACCCTTGTTCCCTGTCATGTGTCGAGAACAACCACTGTCAAAATACCACTGATTTTCTGAAAAGGTAACCAACGAAGTGTATGCTACCATACTTACTAGCTCAGATTTCTTAACCCATTTCATGTTTGTTTGCGGGTAGGAATGAGCAACACTTCTACCTTCATTCCAGTGCTTCATGCGTCTGAAGCAACTCCAGTCATAGTGTCCAACTTGTCTACAGTAGTTACATATCAGCCACATGGGTGTTGAACCTTTTGTTGGACCTTTTGTTGAATCTTTTCTTTTCTTCCCTCTTGACCTGTCCGTGTACAGTTGACTCTGCTTCTCATGCTCCTTAGTAATGATACCACTTTTAGTTTTTAAGGTGTGTAGATGACTCCCTATGTGGTATCCAACTCCAGTTCAATCTCCAGATACCTTTCCCATGTTGAGGATGTCATCAAGTTTAGATTTTCCGGAGTTCCATCGGTTGAGTGTGCTTTCCGCCTTCTCAGCTTTGAGTAGAGTTCTCTTCAGGTTATTCCCAAGGTTACAGAACCTTAATTCAGTCTTCAACAGTTTGGTTTGGATCCCATCCCTCTCACTTCTCAGCTTGGAGCATTCATCTTTCAGCTTCTTGTTAGCAGCACAGATATCCATCCACTTGTTGAACATAGTTTGATAAGCCGAGCGGATATCCTCTTCACAAACATTTCCTTCACTTTCACTGTCAGATTCAACCTCGGTGTCGTATGTTGTACCAATTGTTACACCATCATGTAACACATTTCCTTGTTTGTAGCTGGATGTTGAAGCACATGTTGCAACATTATGTTCAACATGACTGGAAGACTTATACTCAGGCTTGTCTTTCAGGGTGGCAGTGAATGCAACATAGTTGCTAGTTATGTCTTCATCTTCCTCGCTTCCTTCAGAATCTTCATCGCTCCAAGTGCTGGCTAGAGATTTTCCTTTTTGCTTCTTAAGAGTGTTAGCACATTCGGCCTGTATATGACCAAATCCTTCACACACTCTACATTGTATTCCCTTTCCCTTGGTTTTAGAATCATATCTCTGTGTAGGGCGACTAGTAATTTTTTCACCGCCAGAAGGAGCAGACCGCAGCACTTTATTTGCAACTTTGAAGTTCTGACCTCTATTACTGATCTTTCTCATCATCCTACTAAAGTTTTTGGTGAGTAAAGCAATATCATCTTCAAGTCCTGACTCATTATCAGATTTGGATGATTCTTTCGCTTCAACTTTTAGAGCAACTCCCTTCTCCCTTTTGTTTTGCTTGAGATTCATCTCATAAGTTTGCAGAGAGCCCATGAGTTCATCTAGACGCATGGTGGATGTGTTTCTCACTTCTTCTATCGCAGCAATCTTGGCCGAAAATTTTTCAGGAAGAGGCCTCAGCGTCTTTTCAACTAACTTCTTCTGAGAATATTTCTTACCCAGTTGAAATGCCTGATTAGCTATATCCCTCAATCTTCCATTGAACTCAGCAACAGTCTCGTTTTCATTCATTCTCAGATTTTCAAACTGTGAGGCAAGCATTTGCAGTTTAGAAGCCTTAACAGTGCTGGTCCCCTCATGCACATTTTGAAGAATGTCCCAGGCTTCTTTTGCGTGCTTACATGTTGATATAAGCTTGAACTGCTCTTCGTCGACTGCAGTGAAAATGGCATTTACTGCTTTTGAGTTTCCTAATGCAACACGCTCCTCTTCGGGATTCCAGTCTCTCACGGGTTTGATGCATTCCTTGCCTTCCTTGTTTACTTCAGTCGGAGGCCTCCATCCTTCAACCGTGGCCACCCAAGCTTTTTCATCCAGGGACTTGATAAAGGCTCGCATGCGCGACTTCCAATATGTGTAGTTGGATCCGGTGAGTAAGGGAGGACGAGTAACAGAGGCACCTTCTTTGGTATTCATTATGTGTGTACTGACACACAAGATCACACCCACTTTGAACAAGCAAAGTAATAAGGATGACCTGCTCTGATACCAAATGAAATTCAGTACGCAGTAATTAATCTTATGAACAACGAAACAACACACATCACACAGAGACACACAAGACTTGGTAACGCAGTTCGGTGCGCACACCTACATCTGCGGGGCCACGCCCAGAAAAGTAGAATACTTCACTATAATAATCAGAGAATACAAACTCTAATAACCACGCTTCTATAAGGAAGAACACACTCCCCCTTAATACAAACCGTGAGGGGTGATCGCAATCAACCCCGTGAAGTATTCTTGGCAAGCTCCCCTTGCCAGCAAGCTCCCCTTGCCAGCAAGCTCCCCTTGCACGACCGACTAGATCAACTCCCTTAATCCTACGTGTGTAGTCGTCGGCCTCCCTGCCGGAGTAATCCGCCTAAAACTTTTCTTATCAAAAAGTCCGTCCCCTAGCCGTCGTTGCTGCCGAACCCTAATAGCATGCCTTTCCGCAATCCACTGTTCAATCAGCCCCGATGCAATCAAATCTTGATACAGCTAGATAACAACAATACCCGCAACGCTTCAACCAGAAAGAGATCCCTCAAAATCTGCAACCGAGGCAATCAAATCGTTGCAAGGATATTGCTGGCAAATATCTCTCCAACCGTCTTTGAATAACCAAAGCTGCCTACTGACACAGCATGTTAAACATCGTGGTGCAACAAACTGTTCAACAATTCATTCAACAAAGTAGACTGAGTTGATTCTCTCCCTCTTGATTACAGTAGCTCAGGCGTAACAAAACGTTCAACAAAAGACCCAACATCTTCCAGATATACCATCTAATAGCTTCAAGAAATAAAGAGCAAACAACGAGTGCCATATATGACAACGCATTCATCAAGCAGATAATGAGTAGCATGAATAAAACCTAACAGGATCGTTGCCATTCGAGTCTCTGGAATCGATCAGCACTTCGAATACAATGTATCTGTTTTTGAACAACACCATGTTAGAGCCCAATTTGTTGAAGCTCAGGTGAAGCCATCGGAAGGGAATCAGGGCGACGTTGCAGCGAGGGAAGAGGAGGAAGATAAAGAAGAGTTTCCATTGCCCCGGTATTAGAGCCGCCAGATGAGCTAGACCGTAGGATCGGGCCGTTCATCGAAGATCAATAGAGAATTTCTCTCATTTTTTTCCTTTTACTTTCATTTGCTCTGTAATTTTTACTTCTAATACATTTCTGTTGATTTCGCCATTGATGACGAAATCTTGCTTGTGAGAAATCTTGGTGGACATTGGGCCTTCATCAAATTGGTATCAAAGCCAGCGACGAGCCATGGGATATCAGTGATCGTACGACAAGGAGTCGGGAGTCGAGCATCCATGGATCGTGGAGCAGAATCCACGGGGTGATAGTTTCACATTCATGTGTCGACGAATGCTTGATGACTTAGAGGTGATGAAGGCTGAGAACATGGAGTTCTCTCGAAAGTTGAGGGCTGAGCATAGGGCGTTCTGTCGAAAGTGGGGATATGCTTTCAGTGTTGAGTCAAGCTCAGTTGAAGATGATGAAGACACTGCTCCAGATCAAGAAGCATGAAAAGCTGATGGTCGAGCAATGAGGTCTTCTTCGTCGTTGGATTCTACAAGCTCGTTGACGACATCATCTTGGCCCGTGTCTTCAACTTCTTGGAGTCCGGTTTCCTTTGGAATCAATGCCACCACCGCCATGACACCAGCTGCAGTGCCTCACATGCTTCCAGAATCTTCAATCGCTGAAGAGATAGTTGGGCCATTGGAGCCTTCCATTGAGTACTACTGCGACTCTTGCTCAGCTGGTTTCTTACGCGAGCGGTACCATTTTCTGAAGCGGGAAGATTTTGATCTATAGCAATGGAAAGTTTGGCCCAGGTATAACACCCTCTGATTTCGTTCTCAGGGGATCTGCTGAGATTCCAATTTCCTTTGGGAAACAAAATAGTGTATGGTATTAAAAGAAAGATGAGGAAGTCAAGCTTCAGGGTGGATCTCCTCATCCACAAGAAGAGAAGCCTCTGTTGCAGATTGGTCGTTTCATTACCAGCAGCTCTAGAGTCCAGATTCGTGCAAAAGCCCCAGTTACGGATACGACTGCTGCAGGAAGCAAGTAATCATATCTTGATGTACGTGGTGTTGGTGATGTGCGTGCTGTCATTGATAGTGAGCAAGGGAATCATGCCAAGGAACTCTAGTTGAAGAAGATGAAAGAGAAAAGAAAGAAATGGTCAGCTTATCAAGATATCGATGACTCCGAGAGGTATGTTGCATTTGACCTTGGGGGAACCATTGGGAGAAGAGAGTTAGAAGAGAAGATTGGGAGGGTTATGATTGTATGTCCTCACACGACTCAATGGGAAGGAAATACACAGTTGAATTTTCTTGTAGAAGAAGAACAAGAAAGAGATGAAGAAGACGCTCACCACGTGTTCGGTGATTTGCTGCAACGAGCCAAGAATATATGGCAATGAGAGGAAATTAATGAAGGAGGAGGAGGAGGAGGAGGAGGAGAAAGGGATGTTGTTGCTGCTGCTATCTATGCTATTGATCTCAAAGAAAAAAGATTCAACTTCAAGAGTTTGATGGAATCAGGACATCTTGAGCAGATCTCTACTGTGGGTTCTTTATTATGTAACCCTCTTCAAGATGAGATATCTCCTCAATTTAATAATATAGACCCGTCTGCAGGATGCATCAACCTCCAGTGCATGTTCTTAATGGGGATTTTGATAAGAATGACCCAACTAAAAGAGAACACATCAAGCTAAAAAATTGCAGGTTCATGAGTAGCAAGACGAGGCAACCCAGAAGAAGAGAATCCAAGTTCTATTTGAAACCCAGGTTGATGAGTACAAAGGATATCAAAACAATTCGAAGGAGGAATTCAACCAAATCATTTAAAATCAGAGCTATTTCAGGTACCCATTCCTATCACTGGAATTTTGCTAAGAAAAGTTTATTTCCTGGAAAATTCATTTTCCCTGAATTCTTAAAAACTTAGTCATATGGAGTGATGGGAGGGTTGAGTTGTAAGAAAAGATTACATGGAGTTGTAGGTTTTGATCCTGGGGGAGTTTGGAAATTTATAATTCTGTCAATGGAGGGTTTAGTCTCCAAATTTCAAAAGAGTAGAATGGAATTGGTCCTGCTCTTCCTTGTAGTAGGGAAATCTAGGAAGGTGGTGAGCATGTGAACTGTAAACTGCAGATTTTACATTAGACAGTGGAAGCGTTGGAAACACTTCAGTTTTGATCCTAGTAAAGAAATGCAAGTACCCGATTATTTAGAATTAGCCCCCATTGGGAATATCAGAAACCTTGATTACCAAAACTTGCACAGTCAGCCGGGTATTAATTGGATACTCAGCAGTGGAACTGGAAATCTCACTGCAGGAGAAAGGATTTCAGAAAAGGTTTTGAGTTTTACTCATCAATTAGCTCATGATAGTTTTGTACATGAAGGTAGTCTCAGGATTCTTACTCAAAAGTCCTGTAATTGGAAGACTGGAGGGATTAAGAAGCTTATTATGAAATTGTTGGGGGAGCTTTCAGGTTTCCAGCTTTGAGCATTTGCTTGAAGTCAGAACGTGGTCTATGAATTACATGTTATTTTTTCCTAAGATCATGAAAACCAATTTGGTGCTTCGTATGTGGATCAGCTGGATAGCTGCTGCAGAGGGGTGTAATTACTTCAGAAAATTTAGAATGGTACAACATAGTTTGAGACGGTTACTTGATGCCAGGAGTTGGCATATGGCCCAGCTAATGATTCTTTTAAGCCCTTAAGAACCAAACCTATGGCACTTGAAGTGAATAAGCATGAGAGTAGTAGTATTTTTTCTGGAGGACTGACATCAGGGAAAAGTGTTGTAGAAGAGTTTTTGTGTTTCTAGGAAACTAGTCTTGGGCATTGGTTTGAAGACAGGAATTGGCTTGAGTTGTATCTGATGTTCACTCTTGAGATTACCAAAACCAAGCAAATAACTCTAATGAGGGATAATCCTGTGCATGAAGATGGTTCAGACCATACGATCAAACTCATACCTGAGTGTATGTTGATAGAATATAAATGTTCGAGGGACTTGAAACTTTTTTGCTTTGATCTCGGGGGAAACAAAGGGACGTTGCCCTTAAGCTCATCAGAAAGGGGGCCAAAGTCTGTTGAGAAGACTGGAGCCATAATACAATTCTTGCAAAATATATAAATTGCCCACTCAATCAAATTATAAATGAGTTCCATTGCCTACCGACTACCCGAAAACTGTACAGAATGCCTAATAGCTTGGAAAAGAAATGGTTAATCAAATTGCCACAATATACATGGTCTTCCAAGTTCCCTGTTACATTGTACGATTTACAAGGTCAAATTGTCCATGGTCTTCCATGGATTTGCAGAAAAATGATGGAGCTCTTGCTTGCCATATGTTGTCTCAATTTTTCACAATTTCCCACAATTCATTTTCCGACTTCAGTGACCAAAGACGATGTTCAGAAGACTGTGGAACCTTTGGGAAAAGTGAAGCGTTCCTCGACCTTGAGGGCAAGGTCGGATTTAAGAGGGAGGGATTGTTAGAACCCAATTTATTGAAGCTCAGGTGAAGCCATCGGAAGGGAATCAGGGCGACGTTGCAGCGAGGGAAGAGGAGGAAGATAACGAAGAGTTGCCATTGCCCCAGTATTAGAGCCGCCAGATGAGCTAGACCGTAGGATCGGGCCGTTCATCGAAGATCAATAGAGAATTTCTCTCATTTTTTCCTTTTACTTTCATTTGCTCTGTAATTTTTACTTCTACTAATACAATTCTGTTAATTTCGCCATTGATGGCGAAATCTTGCTTGTGAGAAATCTTGGTGGACATTGGGTCTTCATCACACCATGTATATGGTGTTGTTAGGGTTAGGGTTCTTCAGAGAAGGTATGGGCGAGAATTCACTTTTAGAATCCAGGGTTTTACTCCGAGGGAAGAAACCGGGTTAGACTGGTCGGGCTTAGTCCCCGGCCCTGCCCCAACATATTTTGGGCCTAAAATGTGGACACTGCATCGGCCTTTGTATTGGGCCATTTAAATTATGATCCTCACGTGCTTCCAGGTCGGCTCACAGGCTTTTCGGTCGGCCCTTTAATTGTTTCAATTACAATATTAATCCATGATTATTAACAATAATATATCATTCAAAATTAAGAGTAAAGACATACAAATAGTTTGTAGATATGATAATAATGTTCATCGATTCATAAGTTTCTTTTTGTTTAGGTGCTCATGATTACTATTAAAAAGCTATGCAATTGATATCAATTATGAATGAGAAATTACGCTATTGTATTTTACAATTTTTGTCTTATTATCTGCGTAAGTCTTCCCTTCAATGGCTTAATTTCATGCTAGTAGATAGCGAAAGAAAAATTGAATAAACAAGATTCAGAGTCACAAATTGAAGAAATAAGAAATCAAATCAGATTTTAAGTAAGAATTGATGCTATGATTTAAAAACTAAATTAAAATTATTTGCAACAAATATGTGTTGGAATTATGGACTTCATACCATGTATATATACATTCGTATATGTTTTTGGGCGTGTGGATGCACACTTATTGCATAATAATCACATATTTATTACTAAATATGAATTAAGTACCTAATTGCAATGATCTAATAAGGTTTTATGGTCCAAGTCATTTAATAATAGGTGTGTGGACTAATTTGCACATGTGTGGAATTCCTGTGGTAATTGCTAATTTATGATGTGCTAATTAGTAAAAACACTTCTATAAATAAAGACGGCTGTGATGTGAAGGGTTGATGGTTAGGAAACCACTAGCCTCGTATATATAGACTTCTTATTGGATACAATGTGGGTGGATACCCAATAGGCCCATTGGGCCCTATTCATAACACTTCCCCTTATCCAACCATCGTTGTATACTCAACATATGAATACTGCATGATCCATAGTACTTATGAGTATCATAAGGGGTGGATACTTCCAGATCCTAAGTTGGGGATAACTGCCTCATTCAAACCTTTAGCTATGGAAAACACAGTGGAAAAAACCAATAGCCAAGGAAAAAGAGTACAGTTCTCCATAACTTCCCCTGATTTGTGGACGTATTTATGGGTGGATACTTCTGGATCCAGAGTCAATGAGGTTGCCTCGTTAAAACCTTTAGCTATGGAAAACTCATTAGGAAAAACCAATAGCCAAGGAAAAAGATTACAATACTACATTTGACTCCCCCTGATCTGTACAAGCTTTAGGCTTACAGATTTCATAGGCATCTATACATCAATCTCATCTTACAACATTCCGAGAATAAAAAATACAAAGCATCGCTTATCTATATAGGTATCGCTCATATATGACAGCTACTGAATCGAAGGGAGCTCTTTTGAAGAGGGCTGGTCTGCAGACTCGGTAGATAGCTCCACGTCTCTAGTCTCTGACCCAGTCATCACTGCGGCTGCGAGATACTTTAGTGCGTAGCTATACATACTCTTGATTTTCTTTTTGAATGATGAGCTTATCAGAATGGTAGGATTGATGTTGCCTTAGTAGCATGCTTTGCAGATCTCCAGGAGTTGGTCGTTCCTTTGTGGTAGTCATCGCGATGATCTGTAACATGCATCTGCAAATACATTTAACATAGAGGATGATCCTTGACCCTTAAAGGTAGCGTAGAAGCTACATATCTTCGGTCCAGTGGTGTGCTGTAGGCGTTGCACTGTATCTGGCTAACAGATTTACTGCCAACGCTCTCTAGAGACGCATGCAATTGGCCAGATAAAGGAGTGTACCAAAAACACTCAAGTAAGACACTTAAGGACCTAGGATATCCTTCCTATCTTCCAGCGAACAGAAGGGGTCTTAATGTGCATCCATACAACCAGAAGGTGTATTTAGTGTATTGCAATTGTCCATGTTTTTTCATCAACTTCGGGTGTATGAAGTTTAATGTCATATGTTTTCATCTTTGGGATGATAATTTCATCTTCTGGATGATAAGTCATCTTCTAGATGATTATTCATCTTCTAGATGACCATTCATCTTTTGGATGATGGTTTCATCTACTGGATGATAATTTCACCTTCTAAATGATGTTTTCATCTTCTGGATGATTATTCATCTTCTGGATGATGTTTTCATATTCTGGATGACCATTCATCTTCTGGATGATGTTTTCATCTTTTGGATGACCATTCATCTTTTGGATGATGTTTTCATCTTCTGGATGATTATTCATCTTCTGCATGATGTTTTCATCTTCAGGATGATAATTCTGTAAGTCAAGATTTTTGCCTAGTCTTACATATCATATTTGATAGTTAGGCTTAAACAGATATTTCGATTTTCTCTTCAGGAGATCCGATAAGATTTGAGTCATTTGCAAATATAATCTCAAATCATTTTCTTTGCTCTTTTTAAAGATGCAAAAGCAACCTTTATCAAAGACAACCTTTTGATAAGGAACTTTCTTGATTTTTATTTTATATATTTCATAGAATAGACCTCTCAAAATCTATTCAGGCAAGGAAAGAATTAGGAATAAATTCACAAGGTTATGCAGTCACAACATACATAGCAGCAAAACCCTAATTTTCCTTTACCCATCGCAGGAATTTCGCAAACATAACCAGGGAGCATGATGCATCAGTTTTATTTATTTTGTAAGTGATTCAAACTCATCTTACTTGATTGCTTCCTGGTTTTAGCGAAATAATCCTTTAAGCTATAGCATGTTGGTTATAACATACGATTTTATTTATTTATATTTGTGTTTATACATACTAATTTAGCCCATAGGTTTTGATATCTTTTGATATCAGGACTTCAGGTCCAAACACTTCACATTTCATAAGTGAGTCCAGCTCAACTTATTATAGCCTCGTTCTACATTATTGGCCAATCTCTACGTTTGCTTCAGGAAACGGAGTGTGAAACGATATTTATAATTATCATTTAAACGAAAAAATGAAATGTGATTAATTATCAACAAGTGTGTGTTTTTATCCAAACACCTTTCCATGTACGTACATTATTCAATAATATTTCAATTTATTCCAGATTCATCTCTTCTAGAGGTTCTGGAAAGGGAGAGGATATGGAGATGAGCTTACTTTCCTGTTATGGTATTGTTTAAAGGTCTATTTCTCTTTGGAGCCTCGTGGTATGTCCTTTTATTTTAATTTAGGAGCATCCACTTCTGCTGCTGGTGGATTGCATCCATTTTTTTTGGTATGTCAAAACTAGCTGGATTTTTAGCAGCAGGGATGCGTGATTTTGACAATAATCGGTTTGTCAAAAATATGTATGAGAACTGTTTAACAATTTCATAAGTGTGTATCGTTAGGATCTCGTCATGAATCATGTCATTTGAAATGGCCAATTGAGCTTCGGGCTCAGGGATGATGGTAATAACCATGTTGGACCTAATATTGGGTATTTAAAGAGATTTGAATGTGAAGGATCTTCATGATCAAATCTTCACTATCGGTTCTTTATATGATTACCCATCAAGGCACAATATATGAGATGTGCTCTAAATGCTTCCCCTGTTCGGAGTGCTCGGAATCTATTTATCTGGGGTAATTACTTCCGATAAACAGTTCTAAGACGGCATTTTGATAGTTTATAGTGATGCTATTGGGATGTGTACACATTATGGCACAATCTGTAAGATGTGCTCTAAACGCTTTCCCATTAGGAGTTCTCAGAAACTGTTTATATGAGGTGATCATGCTCGTATAAATAGGTTCTAATGAGGCATTTTGATGGTATGTAGTGTAATTGCATGTCCCCGCACAGTCACTAACAACTGGATTTTTAACGGCCGAGTAATCCATTTATATCATTTTAATGGTTTATTTATATAACCCATTTTTGGGTGTGAACACAAACTTCATGGTGTTCGACATTATTCCAGTTGCAAATATTGTTTGATTTCCCAGTGTTATCCAATGTTCCCGCCATTTAGTAATGTAATGTGTCCCATTTGCTTTGAAAAAGCTGAACTGCGGTTGGATAATAGGTTTGATAATGACCATTTTTAGAGGATATATGGATGAGGACTCTAAGGTACATCATCTACCCTATGTAGGGAGTGGATAAGTCCACTTTAATCCCTAAAATACTCTCAAGAGACATAAAGGTCTTTTATGATAGATTTTGCAAACAATTATATTTGAGGAAGTCTTGAGAGTCAATGTCCACGCGTAGTGGAGATGATCTTGTAATCATTTTTCCCTTTTGAATGGGACAATGAAAGCTTCACCCTTTTGAAGAATCTTCGGGTTCTTCAGTTTTATAGAATTGGTTAATGATGTCTCGCATCATTAATCCAGGGGTGACCAAATATGACATACAAACGTTTAAAAACTTGGTCGTTTCTGGGCACTTTAGGTGCTCCAGTATATATGCTTCCTCTTTTTATTCTTCTTTGTATAGCATATAACTTTTGAAAGTCTATTTGAAGTCTCAAGTATGGTCTTCATGCTGCTAACGTGTTGTGAAGGGTTGAGGGCTAGGAAACCCCTATCCTCATATATATAGACTTCTTATTGGATACAATGTGGGTGGATACCCAATAGGCCCATTGGGCCCTACTTATAACAGTATGGTCCCTTGTTGTGGTATTATTTTTCTTTTTCTTCTTGTGCTCTTTCACTTAGAAATATTGCCTAAGAGAAAAACAAAGAAGAAGAGCTTCCCATCTCCATCTCTTTGTATTTATACGAACAACTAGAAGATCAAGCACTGGATTTCTCTTCTTTGTCATGGATTCTGTTAACGTTCCACATTAATTCTTTTCAAACATTCTCTAGGCAATGCGATGTCATGAATTTCAAAGTTCTTTCAATATGAATACATCATATCTTAATCTAAAAGCGGGTAATAATCCATCTGAAAGAGAGACATGCTATTATATTGAGATCGCGTTTATATCGTATTTGGATTGCGTTTTGATTTTTTTGGAAAGAAGAAACTAGAAAGAGAGAAAACATAAGATCATATTTTTTTTCCAAAATGAGCAATTGGGTTTTGGTTAGAAAGAGAAAGAGAATGAAAGATTTAAAACTATATCGGGTCAATTTTTTGATTTCATATGGGTTAATCCAGATGTTTTAATGGACTTTGGAATTATATATTTTTAAAAATTATAAGAATATGGTCATGATCAGGGCCAGCGCTGGGACGGACCTAATGTTAGCCCCCGATCCTGGCCTGAAAAAAATTTGAGCCTCAATGAAACTCATAACCCTAGTTTTTCGGGACCAGGACCTGACTTTTTCGGTGTCATGTCAGGGGGGCTTCGATCTAGGCCAGCCCATATCCATCCTTAATCATAAGAACAAAACAAAAAGAACCTATACATTGGGCCTAATTATTGGACTTTAAAATTGGGCATCGTTAACTTAATTACTGTTTGCTTTTTAAAATAGAAAAACAATCGAGGAAAGAAAGTTGGACTATATTTTGTGTGACAATTAAGGCACACGGTTATTATATATAATATACCAACTATTTTAAAAGTAAATTTTATCCTTCATGTGTTGTCTATCAAAATATTTACGCAAGTGTTTAGTTTTATAATTGAGAAATATGGACGTCGGTTGGTCAAGTGGTAAATTTCATACTTTGCTAGCTTTAAATACTACATTCCTGTTTTTTCCGATGGTAGGATCTGTTCAGTATGATCTTCATGTTCTAAAACCCAAAAATTTAACTATCAAGTGAATTCAAAGGGTGGCAATCGTTCATCTTGCCGTTGTAAAAATTCTATAACCACAAAGCAGTTAACTTTATGACAAGTGAACGAACAAGCAAAACCCATTGGGCTCACTTGGTACTTTGTAATTGTTGTTGTAAAACATGAAGATCAATATGAATGGATCTGATCATCGGGAAAAATAGCGAATGTGTGGTTTTAAAGCTAGCAATTGAGATAATTTCTTTCTTGACTAGCTTGATACAACCCCCAAATGGGCTGGAGAGAGGCGAGCCGACCGCTTGGCCAAAAACTGCACCGGGCTCTGGCCAAAAGGGGCCCGGGAGCTGGTCGGGGTGCAGCGGCCCAATTCTGCCATCCGACAGACGGTTGACACCGCTCGAAGGGGGAAAACCGCTCCCCAGATCGCACCCACCTTGATCGCCATTGAATCAACCATTACGTCCACCTTGATCACCATTCAAGGGACCATCAATGCGGGTGGGCACGGAGGGAGGAATGATAAACGCCATGAAGGCGTTGACATACGGAACTGCTATAAGAGACCTGAAAAACAGAACGCATAAGACTGAATCTTGGATACTTGACACCTAGGTATACCATCCCCTCAGAGCTTCTTCCCCCTCACATTTTCTCCTCCATAGCTCGGCCGAGAACTCACGCTTGGTCTCTCCACGAACCAAGCTCGGTTCCACCGAAACACCTCTCAGTCAAGATCTGGCTTAGGCATCGGAGAGGACTTGGTCGGAACCAAGGTTCGACCCCATGACAAGTCCTTCATTTTGCAAATCAGAAGAGACGTCACCTCGTCGAAGCTTCCCTTCGACGTCCCATTGCTCGAACCCGAATGCCCTCGTGCCAGAGCCCGTTCGTCCGACCGATCCTGGAGGATGTCATTGCACCGGAGCTACCCTTCGGCAAACCATCACTCGGAGCCGCGCCCGATCAAGTGAACGCTCGGCCAATCGACCCCGAAGGTCGTCCCCGTCTCTCGAGACAACAACGACACTCAGATCTCCAGACTACCATCCAGCGGTGAGAAAACACCCCGAAACATAGCTGATGCCCATATTCCTTTTAATAATTTAGTAGCTTGACAAAAACATGGTTATTTTTATCCGAAACAAATACTAAATCTGAAGTTGGTGAAAATTCTGGAATTAGGTCTGTTCTTTCTTTATCTTTCTTCTGATCTTTTTACATAGAACCTCTCTTTTCCTTATTTCTTCCTTGATGATTCCCTTTCATGCATTTTATGTTTTAAAGATAAATTGCATTTAGAACCGTTGGTGCCTAGAATCTTACAAGGCTGAGGTCCGGCTGTTGGGGCGAGTATTCACGGAACAGTGAACCCAGACAGGGTTTTGCCGGTCTGATGGAGTGGTTCATTCGACGTCGCTTGAAATGGATAGAAAACACGTCAGATGAAACAGATTGTGGGTGGCCTTCTGATTCTACTCCTATACTTAGTCAGTGTCAAGCAAAGGAAGAAGGGAGTGTCGGTTGAGTGAAGCCGCCTTTGGATGAGATTGTAGATAGAGATTGTTGCGGGTCAGATCCACACACAATGAAATTTGTTTGTAGTAGGAATCACGGGTACAATGATTTACAAGTTTTGGGTGATGGCGAGGCTAGCACGACTCAGAGCACGCTTCAGGGATGAAGGGTCCAAGGTCGCATGGAGATCGCCTGAAGGTCGCCTATTCCCGGTAACTGAGGTGAGCTTCCTGTGAGGATTAGCAACAGGTCAGAAAGACGGGGCTGGCTGTCAGCCCATAGCCTCTCCGATCCCTAAGTCAGCTGGTGACGTAAAATGTAGGCACCGGGAACACTTGGCGACCTTAAGACAGATCGGCGAAGTGTGGCGGGCTTATGAGGAAGGCGCATGTATGTGGAAGATACCTGATCTTGTGTATTGAAATGAGTTAGAGGATTTAACTGACCAACCCCCTCTATGGAGGCATGAGGGGGGTATTTATAGGGCTGAGAGGCGGTTGCCTGCCGTCTTGTCAGCTGTTGAATTATCCCAGCCGGTACTCGAGTGCTGAGGCTGTGTCAGGGATATTTACCGCATTAATGGTGTCAGAAACATTAATGAGACGCGAGTGGCGGCTATCAGTTCTTGCCCTTAACCCCTGGCATTAATGGAGAGTAGGTGAGCCTATGTCACCATGTCAGAGATATTTGTGTTTTGCGCCGCCCTCCAGGGCGAGCCATAGATCGATGATTAAGCCCGGCTCCTTCGGATGATGCTTCTTGCTGAGGGTATGCGAGCTTGTCCTCGGCATGGCGAGCTTGCTGGTCGCACTGGCTGGCTTTTAAGTTGGCCTAGGAGGCGAGCTTTCGGTGGGGCGAGGCGAGCTCCTCTGTCGAGGTGATCTTCAGCTCGATAAGTGTTCCTTTAAGAGAGTCGGTGAGGTGTCTGCTTGGGCCCCTAGTGCATATGGGCCTTAACTTCATGGGCCGGCCTTTAGGACGTAACAATTGCCCCCGTCATTCGAGCTCGACGCTGCTAGCCCAGCTTTAGCTTGGATGACGAATCGCATTCCCCCCAGATGACATCGGGTCACTCGCATTCAATGAACTCTGACTGTCGAATCTCAGAAATCATGATGGCTATCCGGCGATGGGGAGAGTTCGAGGCACCCATCTGCTGAGTAGATGACGTGTGGCTGAGGTGATTGGAGGAGAATTCAAGGTGCCAGCCCAGACCCGCTCGGATCTCGCCATGTGGCCCACGCCAGACGGTGGTGATCACCCGCCACTTCTCATAAATAAAGCCGGAGAGGGAGCGGGAGAGACTTTTGCCAGAATTTTTGAACATTCAGACTTCCCCCCTTTGCACCGTCGAGAGCAACTGTCGTCGATCGTCGTCATTCGTCGGAGCTTATTTTGTTCATTCTTCTTCAGGTACACTCTCGATTCCAGTGATGTCTTTATCTACTTCCCCCGTAGCTTCTTCTTTGAACGTCCACATTGAACAGCACTTCGGAGAGGTCGGTGGGGGTGACACCGCTGAGTCGGATCCGGTGATGTCGGAGATGTCGAGGTCGGAGGGAGACACAACAGCTGAACAGGCCGTCGCTTCATCGTCGGTGATGTCGAGGGACCCCAAGAAAGGAAAATCGCCCAAGTCGACAGACAAGGCTGCCAAAGCCGCCATGGTCACAGGCGGCAGTGGAACCACGGCTACGGTCCCCACGGGGATCCTGGCCCAAATGTCTCTGCTGCTGCCCTTCGAGATCCCAAAGATCCATGCTATGTACGTCCGACTACCCTACACAGACCGCCTCCTCGAGCCTGATGAGCGGGTTTGCTCCCCACGGGACCACGAGTTCAGTGTGTACTACTCGACCTTCGCCCTGGGTCTCTGCTTCCCGCTCCATCCCTATCTTCTTCTCATCCTCCACTTCCTTAAGCTCCCCCATTTCCAATTGACGCCGAACTCCATCAGCGCGATGGTCGGCTTCCTCGTGCTCTGCTCCGCCCACAGAATAAGCCCGACGCTGACGCTCTTCCAGTACTTCTTTAGGGCGAAGAAAACGGAGGATTACTACTATGTCAGCGTGATGGGCAAGATGTTCGTCCTCGAGCTGCCGGGCAAGGTCAGAGACTGGAAGGAGAAATTCGCATTTGTCTCGACTCCGGTGGATATGGCTCTGGGGTCGAACTGGGGGACGTTGAATGCCACAGTGAATGCCGATGTTGCCCTGGAGGGGAGCGACTTGGAGAATTCCAGAATCCTGGAGGCGATCCCAATGGAGAACAATGTCTTCAAAGACCTGGTCACGGACGAGATAGTCGTCCAGCACGTCTGGTTCGAAGGTACTCTGTGTGCTGCGAACAACATCTGAAAAGCTCACCCTGATCTGCTTTCTTTTTGCAGGAGCAGCCATGAGCATGTCCATGGAGGAGGTGATGAGGAAGGCGAGTGAGGCATCATCAAAGCCACCACCGATCAAGGGCAGGGGCCAGAAGAGGAGTCTGGAAGCGTCTGCCACCGCTCGGGCCGAAAAAGGAGAGCAGGTCGAGAAGTCAAGGAAGGAGGCTGTGGCTGCAGCTCCTCCGTCCCATTTGAGCGAGGTAGTGGCTGGCGAAGTAGTCGACCTCGACCCGGAGGAGCCCGAGGTGAGCCCAGTGACCGCCGAGTGCCAGGGCTCGCCGATCAGTGCCATTGCCGCTATCTCCACTAGCTTGGCCGCTCCGCCAAGAACTGCGATGGTATCACCCACCACCAGCCGTCATGAGGTGGCGACCTGGCCCTACGGAGCTGGGAAAGCCGGGCCATCCAAGCTGCGAGGCTGTTCTCGCCACCTTCAAGTCAATGAAGGAGGCCGTTCTCGCCATCCCGTCGGAGATGATTGTCGTGCCGCGCTACCCGGTAAGGGCCCAAGAGTTTGTCTTCGACGAGGCCGGTGTGGCAGCCCGCTTGGCGAAGAATAGCCTGCTACCAAGGGACCGAGAGGCCGTGCAGGAGGTTAGTGCCGAACTCCTCTGCGACACGACCGTCTGGCACAATATGCAGGTACATGCACAAGATGCCGAACTTCTTCTTTCTCCATTATGCTTATGACTTGATCTTCTTTGTAGGTGGTCGCCACTCTGGTCTCTCTTTAGCGGCACTCGTCGAAGGTTAACCAGCTCAAGGCGACGCTTGGGAGGAAGGTAGTCACCCTCAAGGGCACCGAGGCGCAGCTGAAGGATGCCATGTAGAGGCTGGCGAATGTCCATGGGGATTATCAGGCCCAGAAGGACGAGACTGCTAGGCTGGAGAAGGCCGTCGGGGAGCTGCAGGAGAGGGCCCGCCAGGAAGAGACCCGAAGAGTCGCCGCCGAGGGGCTGCTGGCCTCAGAGAGAAATGCAACTGGAGCAAAGATCGTCGAGCTGGAGCGGCGAAATACTGAACTGGCAAAGATCAACATGGGACGGGTCAGGGCCCAGGCCGTTCTTCAATACCAAAACAACGAGCTCGTCCCCATGCTGACAGCCATGAGGTCGGAGGGCTTCGATGACGGTCTGGAGACCGGGTTTGAGAGGGCGAAGACGAGGTTGGGAAAGCTCTACCCCTACATGGAGATTGACTTCGCCCGGCTGTCGGCGGCGTCCGATGATGAGGCGGAGGCTTCAACCACTTTAGAGGCTAAAGCGGCGGCGATTCCCAGTGGGGGCGATCAGGAAGGCGACCGGGGGACGCGCAGGCCCCTGAGGGCGGCGGTAAACGGAGTGGCAGCCGAGTCGAATCGCCATAGATTAGGGCAAAATTGTATGGCTGGCCCTGGGGCCGAACCTGGAGTCTTGTTTTCGGTTTCGACCCGGACATGTACAAAGTCAAATATAAATAAACTTTGAATTTTTTCCTTACTGTCGCTTGTTTGTTCAATCTGTCTGTTGTGCAGACTGTGCTTTTGTATGGGTATGCCCCCAACATTCTGCTACTGACGAGCATAAAGCTAAGGAGAAGAAGAATGTTGTAGAGTCGCATGTCCGATCCGAATTTGAAGGCTAGCTGCCAGGGGGCAATATGGAGGAGCCGACCCTGCGGCCTCCGTTGGTGGCGCACTGCTCCGGAGTTGAGGGAGGGGATGGTGCGATAGGGAGGAGCTCGCACGTTAGATTCATGATGCTCAGACGCATGAATTCACTTTCTAGATGCTACAATTCCACAATAAAACCAATGCAACGTAAGAGTCCTAGCCTAGCGTCGATATCCGACGATCCTAGTGGCGAGTCCTAAAGCCTTAGTCTTTTTATATTTTATTCTTCTATATTGTGTGGAATCCCTTGTTTGCAATATCGAGTGACACGACCTTCGCATCCATACCCGTTACAACATTCTATATTCCACATCCACCAATAAATTCACAAGTCTAACTTAACCTAGGAGTAGATAGGTAGTATAGCACCGCTTCCCCGTGTTCGATATCCGCTTGCCACTATACCGTGCGCTTGCAGTAAACGACATCGTTTCGGAGTTAATTTCGGGTCGATCAGGGAGGTTGCAAGCTGTAGCTCGTTCCTTAACCCATCGGAGATCCTATCAAGGGCGAAGCTCGTCAGCATGCCCCGGAGTTCATTCTGGATCTGAAGGCTAGCTGCCTGGGAGGGCGCGATAGGGAGGAGCTGACCCCGCGGCCTCCGTTGGTGGTGCACTACCCTGGAGTTGAAGGAGGGGAGGGTGCGAGCCGTCTCCTATTCCTTGTCCCACCCGGCGACACTATCGAGGGTGAATCCGTTAGGCTTGCCCCGAAGTTGAGGGAGGAGAGGGTGCGAGCCGTAGCTCGTTCCTTAACCCACCGACGATCATATCGAGGGCGAAGCTCATCAGCCTACCCCAAAGTTCAGTCCGGATCTGAAGGCTAGCTGCCAGTGAGGAGGTCGATAGGGAGGAGCCGACCCCGTGGACTCCGTTTGTAGCGCACTGCCCTGGAGTTGAGAGAGTGGAGGGTGCGAGCCGTCGCATGTGTTGGGGTTTTGGCGGACCCCCAGAGCTCGGATCCGTATCTGTCCTAAGTCGGACGGACCACGGAGGCACTAAAGCACAGCAGAAAACCAGAAATCAAAATTTCTACACTAGCTAAACAATTTAGCTAGGCTCTGGGGAGCCAGAACCTAGCCCGATCTATGCCAACTTGGGGTGGATCTGACCACCCCAAGAAGGATCTACACTAAAGCGACTAATAAAATCTACACTAAAAATGCTTAACCACATACCCGGAATCTTGGCCCTGGGGCAGGCAAGATGTACCTCACCGTCTTGAGAAGCTCCTCGTAGCCGAGCCGCGTTGACTCGATCTGCCTGAGCCGCCTCGCACCCTCGCATCGATCCGCCCGAGCTGCTTTCGCCTCCGAGCCGATCACATGCGGTAGAAAGTTTCACTTCAGAATAAACCCGCGTCTTAGACGTCCGGATCAGATCCAAACCCCCTTTGTAGTCGTGCTAGGACTACTCCGGAGAACAGGAAAATAGAGAGAGAGTTTAGTCGCGGATCGAGCTTGCTCTGAAATTCTGGAGCTACTCGATCATTGACTGGTGTGTGTTTCAACGAGGAGAGTGCACCCCTATTTATATAGGGAGTGAGCACTCACTCACTCGTTGCGGACAATGTGGGACATTCCGCATGAAGAGGGAAAATCAATTAAGCCATTTGGCTTAATTTCAACTTTAAAGTTAGCCTTTCATAAAGTCAAACTTTAACTAAGTAATTCTCCTTGCATACTAAACTTCAGACACCAAACAAGCTATCAATCAGAAGAGCTTGGAATGGTGAACGCGTAGGAAATGACGGTGACGAATTTCGACTTCGTTTGACCCCTCAAACAATTGCTCAAAGTTTAGCAATTTCTCAAAATTCGTAGCCGTCATTAGGGGTTTCAAAAAACCCTAATTTGACTTAAGTTGCGGGTGCGCCCGCTAGGCTTAGTGGGCGCGCCCGCCCAAGGGAGCAAGGGTGGGCCGCCCGCCCGCGCTGCTGCAGCGGGCGGGCGCCCGCTGCAGCCAGCGGGCCGCGCCCGCTGCAGCCAGCGGGCTCTGCCCGCTGCAGCAGCGGGCACGGGCTCGCTGCAGCCAGCGGGCTACGTCCGTTTGCCCTTCCCTATGGGCCTTTTAGCCCAGTGGGTCTCACCCACTGCTCCTTGGACCGTTTTTGCGTTTCCGGACTCGTTTGAGCTCCGATTTGGACACGGTTTGAACCTGTGTTTAGACCGGGATGATCCTGTCATCCAGGTAACCCTTTCCAACATGTTTGTTCCTACTAAATTTGTCGTAACCAATTTACGACACGTTTAATCATGGTTTACATCAAATGCAACGTTTTGTCACTATTGCTATTGCGACTAACTTTCACAACTTGACTTGTGAATATCATCAAATGATATTTCGTTCTATTCTATATTTCTATTACTAAGACATGAACACTACTCGGTGTGAGACCCTACAGCCTGACCTTACTACAGGTTGGGGCTCGAAACCCATAGACGACGGTCACTACGAGCAGTAGCTGTCGTCCCTGTTTCAGAGTCATCATAACGTGATTGACCCTTTGACAAAAGTATCATAGGGTTTGCATTGGCTGTGTCAGTGATGAATGTCGTTAGCTAAAATCCCTTCGTCAAGATTGTGTTATTGTTGGCCTAGGGTATGGTTTTCTGTCAACCCTATTAGACAACATTGGTCAGTATACGGCGGTCTTTATTGTATACACGTTGTACTACTTGCAACGTACCCCGGCCGAGGATTAACATAAAGGCCGTACTGAGCCTGTAACACTAACTTCCCTTTAATGGAAGTAACGAATCACATCTTAGTCACTTACTTACCTCGAGAGCTTCAGGTGCAACCCAACCTAAGATCTTTCATCAGGACTTGTCCTCGAAGCTAGATCATGGGTCTAAGCTACACCGTTCGCTCACAGGTTGGTACAGATGACTTCAGGTCTTAAGGATCAACTAACCTATCATCACCCTAGAGTTATTAAAGACAGATTATTAAAGTTAACCATTTAACAACTCTAACTTGGTCGTTCAGTGAACTCATTCCCCAATGAGCACCTGTGTCTCGTCTCTGACTTCACCAAGTCGAATGACTATGAGATCACCATTACCCTAAGGTAAGACGAAGACACAGTGATCTATCCGATGTGTCGATATCCAGTTCTTGACACATCTATGATCACGAACCGTTTAAGACTTACGTTTCTATTCGGTCGCTTACTTACTCATAATCGAGATCTCATCTAGATATGTAAGGACCTAACTATAAGTCTATGGATATTATCTAAGTATATTAATACAAATGATTTTATACTTAGAATAATACGTATCATATACGGTATGAACAAGACGTATAATCAATATAAATTGCCTTATGGGCATATATCTTCCTACATCTCCCACTTGAACTTTGGCTATTTATCTCGGTATCTCATACCGTTATAGCATATCAGTCACTTTGACATTTGATATGGCAAACCTAAGAATGGTTCTACTAACAAGTATCTACGACGAATTTTAATGGATTGAAATTACATCTCTTGATCACACAGGGTTGATCCTTTGGAAAAATGATCTGGATCAATTTTCCTAACTTTGTATAGCTAACAGTTAGCTTATACGATTTAGATGTGGGGTCTAACATTTCCGTAAGTCAGTTCTAGCTCACTCCACTTTATTTTGTCAATATGTCAAGTACATATTTGACACCCTAAGTCTCTATATATATACGATTAAAGCAAAACAATTTTGACTTAATGATTTATATAGAAGATTCATTAAAGTGAAATATCCTTTTTACATAGTCCGAAAAACGGAACTAAGTATATGAGCTCGCTCCCACTGACTTTAAGAATTACCTGGTTAAATTACTGCAACATAATATCTAAATCATATTTAGATTTATGTGCAAAAATAACCATTTGGTAAGTGCCTCAGATGGAATGCACAAGTGTCAGGTTCGGTCTGACGAATGAGTCAAGTCAAGATCGTTTTAAGGAATCTTAACATTGACTCATTCAATCAAAACGTCCTACACTGTACTTATTCCTTTAACCACATTTAGTATTAACTCTTTTAATAACTAAATGCAGTTCATCAAGAATTAATCTTGATATGCGTATTATTGTGATCGCACACAATTTATACGCCCCCTGGAACCTATACTTAACTACTGATTGACTTTTAACATTAAGTCAGCTCCAAAACAATATTATCGAAGCTATGCATTATTATTCGCAACCATCACAGAAAAGCCACATCCACAGAATTTAAGCCGATTCAATTTCAATTGCAACAAACGAGACATCCATTCCAAAACAACGGGTTCATGAAAAGAACCTTAACTTGTTTATCAAAAATAAACCTTGAGTGCAAAGCACTCATGCATTGTTTTCGACCTTAAAAGATGATACAATTTTATTCAAGTAAGAAAAATATCATCTCCATCATGGTCGTCGTCTCCAGAAGTCTTTGAAACGGTCCCAGCAGCAACTGTTGCTTTGATTACCGACCGATCTCCGTACTTCTCCAATCTCCGGTTCATATCAGCCACCTGTATACATTACACAGATGTCTATAAGTATCTCATACTATATGAATGGAAATAATTGTATTTAATCGAATTTAATTTGTACCTGAGGTAGAGGCATCCGTATGCCCCTTCTTCTTCTCTGCAAGATAAATCTTACAGTTCCTCTTCCAGTGGCCAACCTTGTGGCAATGGAAGCACTCAGATTTCGATGGGGCCCCTTTATTCTTCTTCTTCCCATTCTTAGCCTTCGCAGGTTGTGGGACCTGCCTCTTCTTTCCTTTGCCTTTCGGCTGGTCGGAAGTAGCAGAGCCAACAACCAGTGCAGTCGGCTTCTTCTCAATTTCCTCAAACTGCCGGAGCATATTGAGGAGACCAGGAAGATCCGTCTCAAGGCTGTTCAGTATAAAGCTAGTTATAAAGGGCTTAAACTTGGGAGTTAAAGACTTTAGGATAATATCCGTGGACATCTCATTGTCCAGGATAAATCCTAACTGGGCAGCGTCCTCTACGTACCCGATCATCTTGATAACATGATCTTGTACGGGCCCTGTCGTCATCTTTGTGCCCCAGAGGTTGCTAGTAGCTTCGAACTTGGCAGCTCTGGATCGCTTGCCATACAACTCTTGTGCATTAAGGAGTATGCTCTGAACATCCATATGTTCATGCTTCCTTTGCAGTTCGTTGGTCATCGAAGCTAGAGTAAGGCACCTTGCCTTCTCTGCATCCCTCTGGTACAACTTAAAGGCCTCTTTCTCTTCGTGGGTCGAATCATCATCGGGTTTCTCCGGAGCGTCCTCAAACAATATGTATCCAATCCCAGCTAGGGAAAGGACCAACTTAATGTTCCTAAGCCAGTCTTTGTAGTTGGTTCCATCCAGCACGTTCTTTTCTACCATGTATTTTAGACCTGAGTCCATTCTGCATTTTATAGATACTTTAGTTAGTATATGTTCGTAGTATAGTTTTAATGGTTTTAATAAAACTATATTCTCCCACTAAATTTATTAAAGCCATTATAATAAACAATTTATTATAAAATAACATTTGTGAGAGAGGGATCCGACTTCCCTGAGTCTGACAACCTTGAGTGTATCTCAACAAGTTGTCTGACCCAGCAGTCGGTAGACGAATTCGTCGTCAATCATATTTACTATGATTCCCTATCGATTTTACCCCTAGTCATTTGTGATCATGAGTGTACTCAACCGGATCACAATGGCTAGCCTAGTCGGACCCGTGTTTTCGTGTCTAGCCTGACTTGCCCCTTTGCTCGGTGTATGCACGACGCGCCGGTTTGGGTCAGGTCTTAGACTACATTCTTGGTTAGACTTACGCCGAAGCTCGAGGGATGAGACAACGGTTTCAGTCAGGTTAAGATGTCAATCAAGAAATCGGTTTCTATAAGATTGACATGTCACGGCTTGAGTGTAGCTCAACAACCGAAACATGTTTCTTACAGTTGCCAACTCCTAAAACAAGGAGGGCTACGATTTATCTTGAACAAGATTATTATCGTATTGACTTAGGTATAGTCGATGGACTTACATAGTCATGAATCGACTCCTTGCGGTCCAGCGGACGCGGCCAGGGAATTGACTTAGCCAGGACCACTTGTTACCCAGTCTAGCTAGGTTGGTCCAAAAACTTTAGCCAAGCACATTGACCGACATCATGATTCATTGAAGGAGTTGTCATCAATTTTATGTTTTCCAAACAACTAAATGGGTTTTAATTAAGAGAACTAGTTAATCCTTATCAACTAGTGGATCCTAAAATTCAAAAAATTTCGGATTGGTTGAACAGCTTTTATTAAGTCTTTATCAACTACAAGGTTCTTCGTTCAACTTGCTACCCCAATCTAATTAGGATTTTAATAAAACAATTCAACATTGTCTTTTATGAAAATCATTAATTAAACGTTTTAATGAAATGATTTACAAACAAAGGGACTACCCTAATCTGGTATTAGGTTCGAATGTTGTTTAGTTTTATCAAACATAGCATGTCACTAATTAAAAATTCATCTCATAAAATTTTAAACATTTAATGGCTAACCTAATAAGGTTCACATGTCCATTAAAAAAGAAACAACTAATTTATCAACATAAATAAAATTTTCATTTTGTGACATACATGAGCATTTGCAAGTTTAAAATTATCTACATAATAAAAACATGCAAATCTAAATATTAACACTTAAAATTAAAGATTAAAATTTAAAGCCTCCATAAAAAATTTCATCGCATAAAACTAGGTCGTATAAAATTATCAAATAATTTTTAAACCTAGGCTTTAAAAAAATTTTAACCTTATTTCTAAAATTAAAATATCACATAATAATTTTAGAAACATCTATGTAATAAAAAGAAATTAATTTATGTTTCATCTCATGAAAATAAAACATTTCTATTATTTACATATTTTAAAACAATTTTAAAACTCTTTTAAAATCTTTTAGAAATCCTTTTAGAAGCTTTCAAATAAAGTTTAAAGATTTCTAGCCTTTATGTAACTAAAGAAAACTTTTAGATTTCAAAAATAAAAAATTTTCTATAAAGTTTACATAAACTTTAAATACCCCAAAATTTTTATATCTCATAAAAAATTTATAAAGTATTTAAATATTGGAGACATATTTAAAATTTATCGCATAAAGTAAAATAGTCACAAAAAAAATTTCTGTGTTGCAAAAACAATTTTTAAAACACAAAACAATTTTTTTTAAAACTATTTAAAACATAAAGCTAAAATAGTTTGTACATGTAAAACAAGCATTTAAAAAGTCGCTATAGTAGACCTATAGCATAACCGTGGCTCTGATACCACTGTTGGGGTTTTGGCGGACCCCCAGAGCTCGGATCCGTATCCGTCCTAAGTCGGACGGACCACGGAGGCACTAAAGCGCAGCGGAAAACCAGAAATCAAAATTTCTACACTAGCTAAACTATTTAGCTAGGCTCTGGGGAGCCAGAACCTAGCCCGATCTATGCCAACTTGGGGTGGATCTGACCACCCCAAGAAGGATCTACACTAAAGCGACTAATAAAATCTACACTAAAAATGCTTAACCACATACCCGGAATCTTGGCCCTGGGGCAGGCAAGATGTACCTCACCGTCTTGAGAAGCTCCTCGTAGCCGAGCCGCGTTGACTCGATCTGCCTGAGCCGCCTCGCACCCTCGCACCGATCCGCCCGAGCTGCTTTCGCCTCCGAGCCGATCACATGCGGTAGAAAGTTTCACTTGAGAAGAAACCTGCGTCTTAGACGTCCGGATCAGATCCAAACCCCCTTTGTAGTCGTGCTAGGACTACTCCGGAGAACAGGAAAATAGAGAGAGAGTTTAGTCGCGGATCGAGCTTGCTCTGAAATTCTGGAGCTACTCGATCGTTGACTGGTGTGTGTTTCAACGAGGAGAGTGCACCCCTATTTATATTGGGAGTGAGCACTCACTCACTCGTTGCGGGCACTGTGGGACATTCCGCATGAAGAGGGAAAATCAATTAAGCCATTTGGCTTAATTTCAACTTTAAAGTTAGCCTTTCATAAAGTCAAACTTTAACTAATTAATTATCCTTGCATACTAAACTTCAGACACCAAACAAGCTATCAATCAGAAGAGCTTGGAATGGTGAAAGCGTATGAACTGACGGTGACGAATTTCGACTTCGTTTGACCCCTCAAACAATTGCTCAAAGTTTAGCAATTTCTCAAAATTCGTAGCCGTCATTAGGGGTTTCAAAAACCCCTAATTTGACTTAAGTTACGGGCGCGTCCGCTAGGCTTAGCGGGCGCGCCCGCCCAAGGGAGCAAGGGCGGGCCGCCCGCCCGCTGCCGCAGCGGGCGGGCGCCCGCTGCAAGCAGCGGGCGCGGGCCCGCTGCATCAGCGGGCGCGGGCCCGCTGCATCAGCGGGCGCGGGCCCGCTGCATCAGCGGGCGCGGGCCCGCTGCATCAGCGGGCCGCGCCCGCTAGCAGCGGGCGCGGGCCCGCTACAGCCAGCGGGCTCTGCCCGCTGCTGCAGCGGGCGTGGTTTCGCTGCAGCCAGCGGGCTGCGTCCGTTTGCCCTTCCCTATGGGCCTTTTAGCCCAGTGGGTCTCACTCACTGCTCCTTGGACCGTTTTTGCGTTTTCGGACTCGTTTGAGCTCCGATTTGGACACGGTTTGAACCTGTGTTTAGACCGGGACGATCCCGTCATCCAGGTAACCCTTTCCAACATATTTGTTCCTACTAAATTTGTCGTAACCAATTTACGACACGTTTAATCATGGTTTACATCAAATGCAACGTTTTGTCCCTATTGCTATTGCGACTAACTTTCACAACTTGACTTGTGAATATCATCAAATGATATTTCTCTCTATTCTATATTCCTATTACTAAGACACGAACACTACTCGGTGTGAGACCCTACAGCCTGACCTTACTACAGGTTGGGGCTCGAAACCCCTAGACGACGGTCACTACGAGCAGTAGCTGTCGTCCCTGTTTCAGAGTCATCATAACGTGATCGACCCTTTGACAAAAGTATCATAGGGTTTGCATTGGCTGTGTCAGTGATGAATGTCGTTAGCTAAAATCCCTTCGTCAAGATTGTGTTATTGTTGGCCTAGGGTATGGTTTTCTGTCAACCCTATTAGACAACATTGGTCAGTATACGGCGGTCTTTATTGTATACACGTTGTACTACTTGCAACGTACCCCGGCCGAGGATTAACATAAAGACCGTACTGAGCCTGTAACACTAACTTCCCTTTAATGGAAGTGACGAATCACATCTTAGTCACTTACTTACCTCGAGAGCTTCAGGTGCAACCCAACCTAAGATCTTTCATCAGGACTTGTCCTCGAAGCTAGATCATGGGTCTAAGCTACACCGTTTGCTCACAGGTTGGTACAGATGACTTCAGGTCTTAAGGATCAACTAACCTATCATCACCCTAGAGTTATTAAAGACAGATTATTAAAGTTAACCATTTAACAACTCTAACTTGGTCGTTCAGTGAACTCATTCCCCAATGAGCACATGTGTCTCGTCTCTGACTTCACCAAGTCGAATGACTATGAGATCACCATTACCCTAATGTAAGACGAAGACACAATGATCTACCAGATGTGTCGATATCCAGTTCTCGACACATCTATGATCACGAACCGTTTAAGACTTACGTTTCTATTCGGTCGCTTACTTACTTATAATCGAGATCTCATCTAGATATGTAAGGACCTAACTATAAGTCTATGGATATTATCTAAGTATATTAATACAAATGATTTTATACTTAGAATAATACATACCATATACGGTATGAACAAGACGTATAATCAAGATAAATTGCCTTATGGGCATATATCTTCCTACATCATGTTCCTTGTCCCACCCGACGACACTATCGAGGGCAAATCTGTTAGGCTTGCCCCGGAGTTGATGGAGGGGAGGGTGCAAGACGTAACTCGTTCCTTAACCCACCGGCAATCCTATCGAGGGCGAAGCTCGTGAACCTACCCCGGAGTTCAGTCCAGATCTGAAGGTTAGCTGCCAGGGAGGGGGCGATAGGGAGGAGCTGTGTAACGACTGGTTTTCATATATCTGGATTTATTATATTATATTGTAAGTTTTGGTGGATTTTCTCCTTATATGTGGTTTTCGTCTCCGTAACTTTCCTTTTTAGATCGTATCGTCGTGTTTTCTAGCTTCTTTCTTAGAATCGTCGATTTCGGCGCAAGTCATTCGTGACGGGCTTCGTATCGGTCATATCTTATTGTTAGATCAAGCCTAGGAGACTTAGGAGTCGATCCCGGAGCTCCGCGCCCCATATCAGAACTTTTTGGTGCTTATTAGCCGGTGTAAGAAGGGGCACCGACCGACTAGATGACGATCCAGTCGGTCAGCAATCCTTCTTGAACCGACTAGTTGGCTTTCTAAATTTCTCAGGAGTTACTGTTTATCGTTAGTCGGTCTAAGAACGTTGGTTGACCGACTAGGTTGCAAACTAGTCGGTCGGCAATGCTTCTTTAGCCGACTAACACATCATCTAATTTTTGGTATCAATACTGTTCACTCTTAGTCGGTATAAGAACGTTCATCGACCGACTAGATGTTAAACTAGTCGGTCAGCAATTGTTCTTTGACCGACTAAATCTAAACCCCAATTCTGTACAGGAGTTACTGTTTACACTTAGTCGGTCTGCGTTGGTCGACCGACCGACTAGTTCCCAAACTAGTCGGTCAGTGGTTGCTCTTTGACCGACTAAACTGTGTTAAAACCCTAATTTCTGGGCAGCCGCCAGCCCATCCTATTTAAACCTCTCCCAAACGATTTCTTCTTCCTCCACTCGACCAAAACCCCTAGTTTCTCCCCCATTGAGCCCTTTCTACCTCAAACCCTTATTCCTTCATCCCAAGCCCAAGATCCATCATCCAAACCATCCCTCAACACATTCTACCTCTCATCTTCCCCAAATCTCCATCAAATCCCCAAAATCACCCAAAAACCCTAGTTCTCCAAACTTCTCCATTCGTTTCCAGATCTGGTCCTTAGGTTCTCCGGAGTGTTTCTTCCGCCTCCTCACGGTAAGAAATCGATCTCTTGATGTTTTCATAACCCGTATGTTTTATGAAACCCTAATGAAATTACATGTTGTTTGATGATTGTTTCTCCATAACAGCGACCTCCCCGTAGATTAGCATCCGCGAGACGAACCTTCGTGATCGTCATCCTCGGTGCTAGGCAAGTGAAACTTGCCACTTAGGGTTTGGGCCATGTTTTAGGCCATTTGCTTGTTGTAGGCGTAAAAGAGGCTAGGCGACGAAATGATACTCACCTAGGCGCAAATTTAGGAACTAGCTTGACAACGAAGCTAGATCCGACATTTATCATGTTGCACAATTACCATGACATGTTTAAATTCCATTAACGGTACTCAAATTAATTGTCATGTCATTGCATTCTTTAAGTGAATCCGCGATTGCGTAGCATCGCTACAATACTTGTGTTTCCTGGCTCGTGACCAGAAGCGAGCATAATGAGTTGCTAACCCCAACGCTCGATATTGAATTGTGAACTAGGAAAACAAGCTCCCGTGCGGGGCAACCCTGGCTCATTTACTAGGCTCATGTACAGGGACCCTGGCTTGTTTACGTGTGGGATGGGGTAAGAGTTAAGCGGTCATTCAACTGGGAGTCTGCCCGATCAGCAACTGTAGTTGTAAGGCGTAAACTCTGGGTTTTGGGGTAGTGTTAAGCGGCCAATCAGCGTGAATGTTATACCATTCAGCTGTAAGGCGTAAACATCTACAAACAACGTGAAACGTGACTAGTGAATTGATTGAGATTGTTAATAGCTTGGCTACTCTTGTCTTGTCCCGATAATTGTTCTCTTGTACTTATTGTCTCGCCATGTCTTGCTTGTGCACTCATGATATAACTGCCATGTCATGCATACTATAACTGCTAGGTTGCTAGTTGCCTTACTTTCAGTTTCCTTGCCCAAGTCTTTTAGACTTGCTGACATGTGCCCCTTTACTCTTTTGGGTGACACATGTTAGATCCCGAGCCTGAGTACCTTGTTGAGGACGAGGTGTTTGCTGACGCCGAGCCCGAGCTTGTGTTTGACGGGGAGTACGTGGACACTGGGGACCAGTCCCAATGTCTTCGTTGAGCTTTCCTTTTGTTTTAGACTGATATTTGGTTGTCGGTGCGTAGCACCTATACTTTGTTTGTTGTTGCTTTTGTTGGCCTTGTTCTGGGCCTTTTAGACTCTTTCTTTTAGCCTGGTGGCTTTTCTAGATGTCAAACTTAATTTTCTTGATTGGACATTTTATGAGATATGAGAATTTTATTTCTACCTCTCCTTGTGTTATTGTTGTTGTTCCGTTTGTGGTTACAGGGACCTGCTTTTGTTTTATGGACGCTTATCAGGTTTGGGGCTTCACAGCTCCACTCTCGTGCGGACATTTTCACGTCTCGCCTCCATTTTAGGGAAGCGGGGCGTGACAGGTTGTTGGTGGCCCATGCAGGTCCCCTTCTGTAACTACGATTATCGGGATAACGATAATAATATTTGAATGTCCAATAAACTAAGTTTGACGTCCGAGTCATAAGCTATGAGTCTAATCTGCTTCGTTTTCTGTGTCATTAGATGGCAGGAAGGCGATTCACCCATGGTGGGGGTAGTGGTGCGCTCCCTCATGATGAGGAACCTGAGCGGGAACCCACCAACGGAGAGATGATGCGGATGATGCTCCAGATGATGCAAGTGCCGCAGGGCGTGCTCCTGCAAGTCCAGAATGCTCCACTTGCTCGAGCTGCCCGGGCACTTCTGGATGCCCCTCGCTCTGAGCCGGGAGCGAAGCAATTTCGGGAGCTGGGTCCCGCATATTTTGATGGGTCTGAGGGTCCCCTGGCTGCCGATGAGTGGATTCGGAATATAGAGGATAACTTGAAGATGGCCAAGATCACCCCGGCTGGATGGGTTGATTTGGCGAAGAGGCAACTCAAGGATAATGCTCGGAACTGGTGAGATGCGGAAGAGAAGATGCTGGTGGAGCCGATAGCTTGGACTACCTTTAAGTCCAGGTTTGATGAGGAATTCTTTCCGAAGGCTGCTAAGAAGGAGATGTTGCAGCGTTTCATTGATCTGAAGCAAGGGAGCTTGACTGTGGACCTGTACCACCAAGAGTTCACTAGGCTGAGTCGGTTCGCACCGAAGATGGTGCAGGATGTTGATGAGAGGGCTCAGAGGTTCCTGCAGGGACTTGCTTTGGAGCTCCAGAGTTTTGTGTCTTCCTCTGATCTGGACTCTTATCAGAAGGTTCTGGTCGCTACGAGGAGGCAGGAGCTGAACCTGAGTCAGAGGAGGGGACATGTTTCTGGTGCTGGGAAGAGGCCTATGGAGCAGGCCAGGGCGGTGGTTAGGCCTGGTTTCAAGCCTAATCAGCCAGCTCAGTTCAAGAGGACAGGAGGGCCTATTCTGAAGACTTGCCATTTCTGCGGCAAGCCTGGCCACATCAAGGATCAGTGTAGGAAGTTTTTGGGCCAGTGTCTGGTTTGTGGTGATGCTTCCCATGTCGCGAAGGATTGTCGGCATGCGAATCCGCTGCAGAGGGCACCTGTTGTAGCACAGCCGTTGCAGCAGTGAGCGTCTGTTCCTGCTGGACATGGAGCGGCTCTTGTTCCACAGAGGCAGGCTTTTCAGCAGGCTATTCCGCCGAGGAGGCAGGCCTTTCTGATGACCGCTGTGGAGAGCGAGGCTGTGGATGAGGTTATCGTAGGTAAGCCTCAATCTAGCTGTTACTTTCCTAGCTGGTTTTGATTGTTAGATTGTGTTGTTTTGGAGCTGGAGTGGCCAGCTGTGGTGCGTGATTTTGGCGACGTCTTCCCTGAGGAGATGTCTGGTTTGCCACCTGATCGAGCTTTAGAATTTTCTATTGATCTTGTTCCGGGGGCGCAGCCGATTTCGAAGGCGCCGTATCGTATGGCACCCACTGAGTTGGAGGAATTACGGAAGCAGCTGGATGAGCTTTTGCAGAAGGGTTATATCAGCCCTAGTGTGTCTCCGTGGGGAGCACCGGTGCTGCTGGTGAAGAAGAAGGATGGTTCGCGTCGCATGTGCGTGGACTATCGGGAGTTGAATGCGGTGACCATTAAGAATAAAACACGTTGCCTCGCATCGATGATATTTTTGATCAGCTTGGAGGTTCGAGGGTGTTTTCTAAATTGGATTTGAGGAGTGGTTACCATCAGTTGAAGGTGAAGAAGGGAGATGTTTCGAAGACAGCGTTCAAGACGAAGTATGGACACTACGAGTTTGTGGTTATGCCTTTCGGCGTAACTAACGCGCCCGTAGTTTTCATGAATCTGATGAACCTGGTTTTCTACGACTTTTTGGATAAGTTTGTCGTTATCTTTATTGACGACATTCTGATCTATTCGAAGTCGGAGGAAGAGCATGCCTCGCACTTAAGGACGGTATTGGAGATTTTGAGGAAGCATCGTTTGTATGCTAAGTTTTCGAAGTGCGAGTTTTGGCTGGACAGAGTTGCTTTCCTCGGGCATGTGGTGACTGGAGATGGTATTTCAGTGGATCCCGAGAAGATTACGGCCATCAGAGAGTGGCCTGTTCCGTCGTCTGCATCTGAGATTCGGAGTTTCCTTGGACTTGCTGGTTACTATCGGCGTTTCATTAAGGACTTTTCCCGTATTGCTGAGCCGATGACCAGATTGATGCGGAAGGATGTACCTTTTGTTTGGTCGGGTGATTGTGAGAGTGCTTTTGGTGTTCTGAGAGAGCGTTTGACGATTGCCCCTATTCTTGTTGTGCCTGATTGCAGCGGTGGATTTGAGATCTTTTGCGATGCTTCTGGCAAGGGTCTCGGTTGTGTGTTGCATCAGCACGGGCATGTTGTGGCGTATGCTTCTCGTCAGCTTAAGGTTCATGAGAAGAATTACCCGACGCATGATTTGGAGTTGGCTGCCGTTGTGTTAGCTCTTAAGATTTGGAGGCACTTCCTGCTGAGTGAGAAAGTGAAGATTTTCACCGATCACAAAAGCTTGAAGTATATTTTTACTCAGAAGGAGCTCAACATGCGACAACGTCGATGGTTGGAGCTTATGGCGGATTATGAGATTGATTTGCAGTATCACCCTGGTAAGGTGAATGTGGTTCCGGATGCGTTGAGTAGGCTTCCCGCGGTGATGATGTTGACCTCGCAGTGAAAATTGCAGCAGGATTTTTGCGAGTCTGGTGTGGAGATTGTTCTTCCTGGGGAGGCTTCTTCGTTGATGTACATGCATGTACAGTCGACGATCGTGGATCGGATTAAGGCTGGCCAGGCTGAGGATCCGAGGTTGGTAAGGATTCGAGGGCAGGTTGAAGCCGGTCTGCGGACTGACTTTTTGATTCATGCGGATGGCTCGATGAGGTTTGGAGCCAGGTTGTGTGTGCCAGCTGGAGATATTAGAGAGGAGTTGATGGTGGAGGCACACAGTTCGCCGTATTCTGTGCATCCTGGTGGCACCAAGATGTACCAGGATCTTCGTCTGAACTATTGGTGGCATTTCATGAAGAGGAGTGTGGCTCGGAGTGTAGCCAAGTGATTGGTTTGTTAGCAAGTGAAGGCGGAGCATCAGCGCACGGCCGGGTTGCTACAACCGCTTCCGATTCCGGAGTGAAAATGGCAACACATCACTATGGATTTCGTGACTGGACTACCTCGGAGTCCGAAGCAGAATGACGCGATTTGGGTGATCGTAGATCGATTGACCAAATCCGCGCACTTTATACCATTCCGAGTAGGACAGTCCACTGAGGCGCTAGCGAGGAGATACATGGAGGAGATCGTGCGACTTCATGGGGTCCCCGTGAGTATCGTGTCGGACAGAGACACGAGATTCACATCTCAGTTCTGGCAGAGTTTGCAGAAGAGTTTGGGTACGTGTCTGAGTTTCAGCACGGCGTACCATCCGCAGACGGATGGCCAGTCCGAGAGGACGATTCAGATTGTGGAAGACATGTTGAGGGCGTGCATGTTGGATATCAAGGGTTCATGGGAGGACCATCTACATCTGGTAGAGTTTTCTTACAACAACAGCTTCCAGGCGAGTATTGGCATGGCGCCTTTCGCCGCTCTTTACCCCAGCGTTCTTCTATCCGAAAGGCATCTTGGTGTAGCAGAACATCCCCGGTCAGTAATGAACGACGTCTGCTCCTCATCGTGGGGCGCCATCTGGATCTGATTGTAGCCGGAGAAGGCGTCCATAAAAGTCAGCAGTTTATAACCAGAGGCGTTGTCTACCAGATGGTCAATCCTGTGCAGTGTGAAGCTATCTTTCGGGCATGCCTTGTTGAGGTCAGTGAAGTCCACGCACATCTACCATTTGCCACCAGACTTCTTCACTATGACCACATTGGCGAGCCACTCATGGTAGCTCACTTCTCTGATGAATTTGGCCTCCAAGAGTCGCTTCACCTCCTCCCCCACTGCTCTCTTTTTCTCGTCTCCTGCCCCTCTCGTCTTCTGCCGGATGGGGCGTGCTTCGGGGTCGACAAGTAGCTCATGGGTGATCACGTCTGGGTCGACTCCGGGCATGTCTGAGGGCGACCAGGTGAAGATGTCGGCATTTGCCTTGAGAAGGTCATTTAGGTCTGCCCTCAGCCCCACGGCGAGCTTTGTGCCAATCGACACTATCTTGTCTGCTTCCTCTGCCATCGGTACCTCCTCTACGTCCTCCACATGAGCAGGTCGTTGATGAGTGAAGCCATTTCGAACCTCGAGGAGGTCGATCGACAAGGCTTGCTCAGACCCCGTATGCTTGGTGGAGCCAATGTAGCAACTTCAGGAGAGCTTCTGTAACCCCCGCACCAGTCCAACTTCGTGCGGAGCCTGGAACTTCACCATCTGATGCAGGAGTGAGGGGAGAGCTTTGATGGTTGTCATGTAAGGTCGCCTTATGATGCCTTGTATGCGGAGGTGACGACGACGACGACAAACTGAGTCATTCGAGTGACGACCTTAGGCCTCTCCCCCAAAGTGACCGACATCGTGATTACCCAAACAATGGGCACCGAATGTCCGGTGAAGCCGACAATCGGGCCTAAGCACGGCTTCAGCTCCGCCCGGTCCAGCCCCATCTTCAGAATTGTGGACAAAAACAAGATTTTACACGAGCTGCCAGTGTCAACCAGGAGCCTGCTCACAATCGCCGGCCCGACGAGATCTTCAATGACGATGGCGTCCTCATGGGGCAGCTCGACCCCCTAGGTCATCATCAGAGAAGGAGATAAGTGGACGAGCCACTCTCCTCCGCTTTGCCCCCCCCCCTAGACGTCCGGCGTCAGGACTTATCAAGCATACGCCTTCCTCGCCGACGTTGATGTGCCACCATGGGCCGGCCCATCGCATATAACATCTACACGCACAACTGGCTCAGGCCTGTGGTGGGCCACTTGCTCGACGTCGTGGGTCGGTTGAGTAGGCTCCACGGCGGCTCTTCTTCCTTGGTCGAGTCTTGCTGGGTCGACAAACCTCCGGAGATGACCGTCTTGGATCAGCCGCTCAATTTCTCTCTTCAGGACGAAGCAGTCATCGGTGTCGTGGCCATTGTCGCGGTGATACCAGCAATATTTCTGCATATTCTTCCCGCCACCTCTTGCCCTCATCTCCAGGGGCAGGTCTCTGAGGAGCCCACCAGACAAGGCTGCCGCCATCACTTCGACCAGTAAGGCGTTGAGCCGGGTGTAGTGTGACCACCTACTGCGCGCTCTTTGGCCCGCCTCGCAGACCGAGGTTTTTGGGAGCAAAGAACCCCCTCAAAGGTTCGGGGCGGTCTTGTGCTCGGGGGCCCCCTGGTCACGTCCTCGGGGGCGGTCTGGTTCACGACCCCTGTTACGGTCCTGGTCGCAAACTCGGGGGCACTCATCTCGCCTTGGCCGCTCACTGGGCCTAGCTTCGGCACGGGGGGCTACGACGATTGGGGCCTTCGGCACCGTCCCCAGGGCCTCCTTGACCGGTGCCCGCCGCGCGCGCGTGGCCGCGTGGCAGGTAAGGGGTTTAAAATATTTGTAACCGCAAGCGCACGGTGTTGTAGTGTGGCTTGGGGGTCGAACACAGGGAGGCTAGGATGTGCTTGTGTCAAGGAGGACCAAAATCACCCCGTGGGCGAGCTAGCCCGAATCGGTTGATGGTTGTCACGGAAAGTAATACAAGGTATGAACAATAAGAAAATAAAACCGGGACCTTGGTTTCCACTCCAACGAGCGACTCTCCCCGATACGACCTACGGGTAGGATAGCGATCGGAATTAGGGTCTAATGGTGAGACGTTGCCTCTGAAAGTGGTACCGGCATCCCATGGGCCCGATATTCCGGTCGGTGCCCAGGATGATACACCGGACTTCCCGGGTTCGATCAGTGGGCACTCCCGTGTCCATTAACACTGATCGATTCCGGGAGCACTAAGCTCGCAATGATAACTCCCAACGTCTCATCCTGCCGCTCCCGCGTGCTAGGATTCGGCGTCTACACTAAGGGCGTGAGCTATGGCTAGGGAGTCAACCGCCAAGTTTATTCCCCCTTGGGCCAACGGTCAAAGGCGGTCTTTTTCCCGCCGATGACAATGAAACACCCCGCGTAACCGTTAGAATCCTAATCCCTATCGATTTCCTAACCCTATGGATGCATCGGGAAGAGCCCCCGAAGGGGTTTCCACCAAAATCCCAGATTTGGGAACTACTCACAAAAATTCATTAAAAAGTGATCTAAATAAAAATGAACCGTTGGAATCATAATCAGACGATTGAAATGCGGAAGTAATAGAGTAATTAAGACAATACTAAAGTTTGAGAAAGATCCGACAACTTACAAAAGAACAGAAATTACAGCCGTCACAATGGGAGAAAACAGTAAAAACTAGCAGCTCCCCCGTTTCTGGAACCCTAGGGGTTCTATTTATAGACTCTTGTATCACCCGATCGGTTGACAAGTCAACCGATTGGGTGATCCGTTACAGATAATGAACAGAAAACGGCGAGCTTTCACCCGGTCATATGAACCGGTCGGGTGAGTTCTTGGAGTGACCGGTTGGATCTTGGCGCCATCGGGTGAAGTGATCGGTTGGGTGCCCGTGTCTTCAGCTCCTCAGCATCAGCTACAGATGAACCGATCGGGTGAGAGTCACCCGATCGGTTGAATTTGGATCGAAAAGACAGAGAACATGCCCCGGTTGAACCGACCTGTGAACCGGTCGGGTGACTTTCACTTGAGCTCCAGCTGAGCCCGGGTGGTGCACGCGTGCATCACCCGATCGGTTGGAGATGACCAACCGACCGGGTGAGGGGCTGAAAGATGTATTCTTTGACGTTTGACCCTCTGGATCATGCGTGACTCCTCCCGTTGCTCCGGGGACTTGAGATATCGTCGTTAAACGTCCCCTACGTGGTCAATCTCCTGTAAACATGGAGAAACAAAGAAAAGTGAAAGAAAACGAGAAAATACGAGAAGACGAATAAAAGACGGTGAAAAATACGGAGAAACACAAAAGAAAACGTGCGTGAATATATAAAATATAAACGCACGTCAAAATCCCCCAAGCTAAACT
The DNA here is from genome assembly GCA_030789695.1 of Scilla litardierei. Lineage (NCBI taxonomy): Eukaryota > Viridiplantae > Streptophyta > Magnoliopsida > Asparagales > Asparagaceae > Scilla > Scilla litardierei. The sequence goes on from CM061134.1 coordinate 42,534,786, forward strand.
CTTCCTCGTCCTCGAGGAAGACGAGTGAGAGTAGGAGCTCGGAGGGAGAAAATAGAGAGGGGAGAGAGAGAGAGAGAGAGAGAGAGAGAGAGAGAGAGAGAGAGAGAGAGAGAGAGAGAGAGAACTCTATATCCTAGATCATCCATCAGAGCCAACAAAATCGAAAACGACACACCAAGCAAGCAAACGTCAAATCACATCACTAAACCTAGGAAAACGAGTCCAAATAAGTGTCGTGGGCCCACGCGGTGAAGCGCGTGTGAGTGCGGTCGTGTGCTAGCAAATGGTGTCGCTTTCTACAATGTGCTATGAGCTCATATACGCAAATCCAGGAAATGACCGAAATACCGATTCGAATTTGAAATTGCGGTGAATATTAGTTCAACATGCATGAGAAGAGTATAAGAAGTGAAACGTATCATGCATCGGGGACTCCACAACTAGGGTCTAGGAAATCACGCCACTATAGCCTAGATACTAGATAAAAAGTTCCTAAGCCAAGTGTTTTCGAAAACGACGGGGGTTGAGATGATGTGGAGTAGAACACTCGGTGCAAATTCTCGCCTTCCCTTTATTCTCGGTATGTAGGAAAAATATTCACACTAGATATTTTTTTGGGTTTTGGGTATTTGTATATTTTTTTGGCTTTTTGGCTATACAAAATTTTTCTTTTCTTTTCTTTTTGGGTTTTTCTTTTCTTTTCTCCCTTTTTTTTGGATTTTTTGGCTATACACATGTGTACTCTCCCAAGTGGGAGAACGGTACACGACGAGGGGATTTGCACCAAGTAAAACAAAAAAGAAGTCGAAATCTAAACACTTGGGCAAAGAAAACTATTCTCGCTAAATAGAGCATAGGCTAAATGGGTTATCCTAGTCCTTAATCGTGGAATCCCGACGCATGCGAATTGAAATATACGATATAAATATAGCATGCATATAGTAAAAGCAAATACCGCATATTCAAATCGAAGCATGATAATCTAGGGGTCATTCCTGGACAGGTATATAAAATAAAATCACAGCGTAGAAGCACACCAAATATCTAGGCACGACGCACGACTCACAAAAAGCTAAGTGGACCCACGATGCGTGAAATGCAAGAGAACTCGAAATCCTAGGGTTAGTGAATATGACTATCGATGCCGTGCTAGGTGTGTGTGTGACTTTGTGGCGATTCATCATAGGATTCATCTCTAGGAGAAAGAGATAAAAAAGAAAAAAGAAGAAAAGAGAAAAAAGAAAAATAACAAACACGATGAAAACGACACAAAAACGAAAAAGAAGGACTCAAATGACGCACACAGTGCGACTCCCCCAAGCTGAAGCTTGCATTGACCTCAATGCAATATGAGTGAGTACGGGAGGGCAATGAAGATGGGGGGGAATACGCACCGACACAACAAGAAATAAAAACGAGAAAAACACAGAGATGAAACAGAAAATAAAGAAAGATCAAAATCAAAATCAAACGACACAAAAAATAGAAATAAAATCACACGACACGACACTCAAAAGGGGAAAAACAAGCACACACACAAAAATGAGAAAAACAACAAAACACGACAGCACACAAAAGTAGACGTCCCCCAAGCTAGACCAGACAGTGCTAGCGAATAAAATGTGATTGTGAAATGCAGAAATATGCAATGGGGAGTCAAAAACAAATAAGGAGAAATCAGAAAGGAGGAGAAGGTGAGTCCTCGTCCTCCTCGGAAGAGGGTGTGGCTGGGTGGTCGGGGGAGGCTGTGGGTGTGCGGAGAAGTGGGGAACGAGGTGGAGGAATAGGGGCAGCGGTGGTGTGAACGATAGAAGGAGTGTCGGTGGAGGTGGGTGGTAGTGGTAGGACGGCGATCAAGGCGGTGGTGAGAGGAATAGAAATGGGGGAAGAAGATGTGGTGGCGACGGTAGTGGGTGGTGGTGGAAGAGATCTGTAGCGCACCGACAATTTCCTCCGACACACGTATGCGGTGATGGAGGAGGAGGGAGGAGGTAGTGTTGGTGCGATGGAAGTGGTCGGGAGGGGGGAGTGGATACCGGGATGGGAATAGATGAGGGAGGAGAAGAATGTGGTGAGGGAGGTGATGGATGTGGGGATGTGTGGGAGGGTGGAGGAGAAGATCGTCGAGGTGGTGAGGGTGGAGGTGGTGAAGGTGGAGGTGGACCGTGGATGTGAGTGAGAAGGTGAAGAATGGCGGCCACGTTCCTCTCAAGTGCGAGGAAACGTGGGTGAGTGAGAAAAGAGGACGGTGATGGGTCTGAGGAGACAGAGGACATGGCGAGCTCACGAAGGGCAGCGACCTCCCTTTCAAGACCAAGACGGGTAGAGACCTGGCAGCGACCAAAAGATGTGGACTGACGTGAGGCAGAAGTGGTGCCGCCAGGTAAGGTGGAAGTGGTGCCGGCGGCGGTGGTCATGCCGGCACATGAGACAAGGCCAGAAATGGCCGCAAAGAGGTGCTCAGACGTGATGGGCCCTGGAACAGAGACAGGACGACTCGGGCCAGCCCCTATATCTCCCCGAGACGCAGGGATATCCTGCTCGCCTAAGTGGGCGGCAGGGGACGGTGGTCTACGTGCGTCCGCGGGAAGGAAAGGAAGGTTCAACCCCGCTAGGAAGTTGGGATCAGGTGGGAAGGTCCAATCTCCCACAAGAGCAATGGTCATGCGAGCGGGGTTGGGGAGAATGGTGTAGGGGGCCAGGGGTGGCAATAATTGAAGATGAAGCAACCATCGGATTGGGGTCTAATCATGTGAATGTGCCGCAGGACATCAATATCTAGCTGTGAGGGTCCTGCGGCAGCGGGAAGATTATTGGGGATGGGAATATTAAATTGGGGGCAAGAGCAAATGATAGTAATGATGCCCCCACAACAAAATTTCCCCTTACCGGCCCGGCTGATCTCGAGAAGCTTGTAAACAAGCCAATCGCCGCCATGGATGGGGACGGTAGGGGCCCTGAAGCTAATCCCATCATCGTCCCGGACAAAAGGGAAAGTCATGGCCCAAAGGATAAAAAGGTCAGGGATAGTCACGGTGCCGGACTCGTCCCTAGGAAAAAATGCAGATGATATGATCCTGTGGGCCAAACGAAACACGGGATGAATGATGGAGGAGGCATTGGCCCTTCCTCGGGGATAGTCATGGAACAGTGTGAGGCGGAACCAGAATTGATCGACGTTAAACTCGGGCGGGTAGCCATAGTGTCGGATGGAGTCATCCCCAAGATTGGGGAAACCAAATATATCGTTAATTGTGTTCAGATTTGTGGTGACACTCCTGTTACGCACCCGGAATTTTATGATCGACCCGGACTCCCAAACAAGTGTAGAGAGAAATTCGAGGGTGAGTGCCGGGTAGGATATGGCAGAAGCTTTAAGGAAGGCCAACCATCCTAAGTTAGCGAAAAGAGATTCGACCTCGGTGTAGACACCGAGATCGACAAGTGTTTGTGTGTGCGGGAACTTAGTAGAAAGATGCCCCCAGGCATCGAGTCGACGATAGAAATCCTTGTGTTCCTGGTTCATAAAGATATACCCATGCGGGCCCAACATTGGGTCCACAGGGGGGATAATAGGCGGGGGAGGGCCAAGTGTCAGTGCTCGTGTGCGGGAAGGGGGACGTGTTTGTTTTCGTCTCTTTCGAGACGGTTCCTCCTCCCGCATAATCTCTTTCCCCTTGTCTTTATCCTTAGCCATGCGTGAGTGTGCGTGTATGAATGAGTGCAAAAGCAGTGAATGCACACTAACACAAGTAAAATGAGCAAGCACAATTTATAGGGCAAAAAATAGAAATATGAGCGTGGAGCGAGTGTACCCAAGCGAAATGGCGAAGCTTGCTCGTAGATGTCCCCACACTGTGCAATGAGAGTAGCGTGGAGTCGCGGCGACCTCTTTCAGCAAGAATTTTCGAAATGGGTGTTGTTTAGGGGAAATTAGGTCAGAATTTTCGAAATGGAGGGGAGAGAAAGTGAAATTGATGGAGAGATTGATGGGGGAAGTGGAGAGAGGGAGTATTGGAGAAGTAGAGGACGTGGGGGAGTGAGAATCGGCCGTTGGGGAGGAGAGGCAGGCGAAACGACGGCGACAATGGCGATCGGGCGAGGGTGAAAACGAACGGGTTGTCGGGGGTTTATATAGGGTTTTAAGTCGAACCGATCGGGTGACTTGTCACCCGATCGGTTGACGGTTAGGTCAAAAATTCTTGCCGAAGGAGTGCTACAGGCGAACCGGTCGGTTGACTTGTCAACCGATCGGTTGGCCGCTCCACTCATTTTCCCGAGAATTGAGGGCTGCTCACCCGGTCGCTTCAACCGATCGCGCTCGAACTCAACCGATCGGTTGATATTCCCCAAAAATTTCCCGAGAGTTCTCCCCAGCTCACCCAGTCTGACACCCGATCTCTTCATTCTTCAACCGATCGGTTCATTTGGGGACAGATTTCGGCTTGTATCTGATACATCCCAACCGATCGGATGAGTTATCAACCGATCGGTTGGGGCTTTGTTTCCTGCAAAAACCAACAGATTGTCTAAGTCCCTGAACGGATGTTCTCGCGGCTGATTTTATTTATAAAAGTAGATAAAATAAAGTAAAAATTAACACTAAAAAGTGGGGAAAAAGTTTAGAACATGGGTTGCCTCCCATGAAGCGCACTTGTTTAACATCGTTGGCTCGACGCCCGCAAGAGATGTTCACGGTGGTTGATACGGGTGATGCCCGAAGTTCGGCATCTCTTCTTCATTGGAGCTGAAGGCCTTTGGAGTAGTCAGCGGCTGGAGAAAGATTTGCTCGACTACCCTCTCCTTGATCTTGGGATCCGGGGGCTTCTCTTTCGTATTGGCGCTTACTGCCATCTTCTTTAGGATCCGGACCTTGTCTTTGGTGAGGCCCATGGGTTCCTTCCCCGTTCTCCTCGCAGGAGGAGCCTTGGGGAACCCGGGAGGGGTCGTTCTTGCTGCATTCGCTCTCCCAGTAGCATCATTGTTCTTAGGGCCGTCTCGGTCTTCTGAATCCTCCAAGTCATCGGGGGGGTTTCTTAAGAGAATCTCCCAGGAGCTCTCCTCAACAGCTTTTTCTTCTTCCATCTCCAGCAAATTACACCGAGGGTCGTCTGGGGGATCGGGGTACTTCATGGATAACCCCAGATCAAATTCAACTTTTTCTCCGCTGACGTTTAGAGAAAGTTTTCCGTTCTTCACATCAATCAAAACGCCAGCAGTGGCCATGAAAGGCCCTCCCAGGATGATGGGGGTGTGTGCGTCTTCAGTCATTCCATGACTACAAAGTCCACTGGCACATGCACCCCTTTTACATTGACGGGGAGGTCATCAACAATCCCCACCAGATATTTGACCGACCGGTCAGCTAGTTGTAGGGTCATACCGGTGGGCTCCAAATCACCCATTCATATCCTTTTATACATCGACAAGGGCATCAAACTTACACTCGCTCCGAGATCGACGAGTGCACGATGAATCTTTACTGCCCCGATCGTGCAAGGAATTGAGAAGCTCCCCTGGTCTTTAAGTTTCGGCGGATTTGCCCTCTGGATGATAGCGCTACACTCCGCTGTCAACACTACTTTCTCTTTTCTAGACCCTCTCGTCACCAAATCCTTCAGGAATTTTGCATAGGAGGGGATTGTTTCGATTGCTTCCAGGAAGGGGATTTGCAAGCTCAGGTCCTTGACCATGTCGAAGAACTTGCCATATTTCTCGTCGATTCTGGCCTGAGCTAACCGTTGTGGAAATGGCCCAACGGGTTTAAACACTTTCGAGCTCCCTTCCTCGTTCTTTTTCTTCTCTTCTTCAGAGACTCCCTCCGGAGTCGTAGGATTTGATGACGAAGCACCGGTGTCGTTAGATTTTTCAATCGGTCGCTCGACGACCAATGGTGCTTCCGGACTGTTAGGGGGCACTCTAGTAGGGATTTGTGTCCCGCTTCTCAGAACGATAGCGGATACATTTGCGTGCTCGTGCACGAGTGCCGACATTTGGGTTGCTCCCCTCGGGTTCACCTCCGGTTGTGGCGGCAATTGGTTTTGTGACCTTGCAAGGTTCGCCACTTGTAACCCCAACTGGGTTACTTGGTCCGTGAGGGCCCGCTGACCCATTTCCAGCTTTTGATTGATCTTCTCCTGGTTGGTTATATATTGAGTCAAGTGAGACTCAACCGGAGAGACGGCCCTTTGTTGGCCATACTGCTGCTGCTGCTGATTCCTGGGGGCGTAAAATTGTTGCTGAGGTTGCTGCTGATATTGTTGCTGCTGAAACTGACTCTGCTGTGGCCTAGCCGGCTGATATGTTTGTTGCTGCGGCTGCTGAGGTGGCGAGGGCTGAAATGGCGCCCGGTAACCAAAGTTAGGGTGGTACCGGTTGTTTGGAGAGTAGGCTGGGTTGGAATTGGTTCTTGGTGGATACGGCGCATTTTCCGTGGGGTTGTAAAATAGTGCGCTTGCCTGATCCAACTGTGGTGAGACGTCTCCACCGTCGAATTCCCTAAAAATTTCAGATTCTACCGCTGCAACCTGTTGTGCACCGGCCCCACCGGCTCCTACCATTAGTGCGGAGATCTGGGTCGAAAGCAAGTCGAACTTGCTTGAAAGTTTGTCGACATCCTCGACTCTGTGTATACCCCCAGACCTAGGTGTGGCCCTCTCGTCACACCACCGCTCATTGTTGGATGCCATATTTTCTAGAATATGTCCGGCATCTTCCTCGCTTCTAGACATGAAGGAACCCCCAGCCGCGGCGTCCATAGAAGATTTTAGGTCATCCCTCAGCCCATTGTAGAACAGATTAATAATCTGCCATTTCGGAAGCTCATGGTGAGGGCATCTTCTTTGCATCTCCTTGTATCTCGCCCAAGCTTCATGCAAGGACTCTTGGCTGGCCTGGGAGAAGGAGGAGATCTCACTCCTCAACTTCATGGTCTTCCCCGGAGGAAAGAACTTTGTCAGAAAAGCATTGGAGAGCTTCTCCCAGGTATTAAAAGTGTTGGGGTCCTTCCCCCTAAGCCATTGCTTGGCTTTGTCTCACAACGAGAAGGGGAACAGCTTCAGACGGATCGCCTCAGTCGTGACACCATTAATCCGGAAGGTGTCACATTTCTCCAAGAAGGAGTCTAGATGCTCGATCGGGCTCTCCATGGGTGCACCCGCAAACTGATCTTGCTGGATCCATGTCACCAAAGACGGCTTCAGCTCAAAGCTTTGGGCCGTGATAGCTGGAGGACGGATGGCGGAAGTGGACTCGATAGATGGCATCGAGTACTCCAGCAGAGACTTTTGAGGCGGGGTGTTCTCCTCCATGGATTCGGGATCCTCTCTTCTTCGCTTCTCGGCGGCCAAATGCCTAAGGGTGGCGTTTATCTCTGGATCGACGGGAATCAAGTCGTCGAGACTTCTTGAACTCCTGCGCATGAAAAACAACAAACACCCGTGAAGCGACAAGTGGGAGAGAAACAGATAAAATAAGAAATAAAAATAAGAAAAATAAAAAGGAAAAAGGAGAATGCGAAAATTATCGCGGGGTAGGGATGAGAGCTAGACACTAGGGCTCAAGAGATCCTGAAATAACAAGCACGTTGCCTCCCCGGCAACGGCGCCATAAACTTGACCGGTGCCCGCCGCGCGCGTGCGTGGCCGCGTGGCAGGCAAGGGGTTTAAAATATTTGTAACCGCAAGCGCACGGTGTTGTAGTGTGGCTTGGGGGTCGAACACAGGGAGGCTAGGATGTGCTTGTGTCAAGGAGGACCAAAATCACCACGTGGGCGAGCTAGCCCGAATCGGTTGATGGTTGTCACGGAAAGTAATACAAGGTATGAACACTAAGAAAATAAACCCGGGACCTTGGTTTCCACTCCAACGAGCGAATCTCCCCGATACGACCTACGGGTAGGATAGCGATCGAAATTATGGTCGAATGGTGAGACGTTGCCTCTGAAAGTGGTACCGGCATCCCATGGGCCAGATATTCCGGTCGGTGCCCAGGATGATACACCGGAATTCCCGGATTCGATCAGTGGGCACTCCCGTGTCCATTAACACTGATCGATTCCGGGAGCACTAAGCTCGCAACGATAACTCCCAACGTCTCATCCTGCCGCTCCCGCATGTTAGGATTCGGCGTCTACGCTAAGGGCGTGAGCTATGGCTAGGGAGTCAACCGCCAAGTTTATTCCCCCTTGGCCCAACGGTCAAAGGCGGTCTTTTTCCCGCCGATGACAATGAAACACCCCGCGTAACCGTTAGAATCCTAATCCCTATCGATTTCCTAACCCTATGGATGCATCGGGAAGAGCCCCCGAAGGGGTTTCCAACAAAATCCCAGATTTGGGAACTACTCACAAAAATTCATTAAAAAGCGATCTAAATGAAAATGAACCGTTGGAATCATAATCAGACGATTGGAATGCGGAAGTAATAGAGTAATTAAGACAATACTAAAGTTTGAGAAAGATCCGACAACTTACAAAAGAACAGAAATTACAGCCGTCACAATGGGAGAAAACAGTAAAAACTAGCAGCTCCCCCCGTTTCTGGAACCCTAAGGGTTCTATTTATAGACTCTCGTATCACCCGATCGGTTGACAAGTCAACCGATCGGGTGATCCATTACAGATAATGAACAGAAAACGGCGAGCTTTCACCCGGTCATATGAACCAGTCGGGTGAGTTCTTGGAGTGACCGGTTGGATCTTGGCGCCATCGGGTGAAGTGATCGGTTGGGTGCCCGTGTCTTCAGCTCCTTAGCATCAGCTACAGATGAACCGATCGGGTGAGAGTCACCCGATCGGTTGGAATTTGGATCGAAAAGACAGAGAACAGGCCCCAGTTGAACCGACCTGTGAACCGGTCGGGTGACTTTCACTTGAGCTCCGGCTGAGACCGGGTGGTGCACGCGTGCATCACCCGATCGGTTGGAGATGACCAACCGACCGGGTGAGGGGCTGAAAGATTTATTCTTTGACGTTTGACCCCCTGGATCACGCGTGACTCCTCCCGTTGCTCCGGGGACTTGAGATATCGTCGTTAAACGTCCCCTACGTGGTCAATCTCCTGCAAACATGGAGAAACAAAGAAAAGTGAAAGAAAACGAGAAAATACGAGAAGACGAATAAAAGACGGCGAAAAATACGGAGAAACACAAAAGAAAACGTGCGTGAATATATAAAATATAAACGCACGTCACTCCTCGCTCAGCATAAACTTCTCTGCCTGAGCGTATAGGTCGGGGAGGTTGGCGGGCGGTTCTTGGAGTAGCGACTTGTAAAGACTTCTGTTCGCCAGTCCCTTCTTGAAGGCTGCCATGAGGAGCTCATCATCACAGCTCGTCACACCAATTCACTCTCTGTTAGAGCGCTGTAGGAAGTTACGGATGGTCTCCCCCTCCTTCTGGACCACCGTGAACAGATAATCTGACGCCTTCTTCTTCCTCCGTACAACCAGGAATTGGTGGCAAAACATCCGCGAGAGGTTGCCAAACGAATCAACAGAGCCACTGGGCAAGCCGTTGTACCACTCCACCGCCGCCTCCTTCAGAGTGGTCTGGAAAGCTCGACAAAGGAGGGCGTCGCCTCCCCCATTGATCTCCATAACTCCCCGGAATAGCTGCACGTGCTCCAGGGGATCGCCCAAACCGTCATAGGGTTCAACATAAGGTTGCTTGAACCTATAGGGTATCGTGGTTGAGATCACCCTGTGAGTCAGCAGATCGGCCTCTTCAGGGTCGGGGGGAGGAGCTGGCCCTCCATCCCACCGGTTGGAATCGTCGGATGAGCAACCTCGGCGCTTAGAGGCGTTCCTCCCTCTCTCCTGAGGAATAGGACTGCGGTCGCAGCTCCTCCGCCTTCCGGCTCCATATCTAGGAGAACCTTGATCTCGCCAGGGCGGCTTCTGTCACGAAACTCACGCCCCCATCCCCTCGGACTAGGTGATCTCCCGCGACGGTAGCTTTCAACAAGATGGTCCAGTGGGGCATCCCTCCACGCCATCGAGGCCGACGCCAAGGGGACTCCTCGGCTCCCCTCTTGGAGCCTCTCTCTCTCCGCATCGAGGAGGCGAAGCCGTCAAAGAGAAGCTTCCTCCTGTAACCGCCTATGCTGCATGGCCTCTTCCTCTCTGTCGATCTCCCTCTGCAGAGCGGCTACCTCTGCTTCGTCGAACCGCCTTTGCCGGGCTGCTGCTTTCTCATCGAGCTGGGGGAGGATGCATCTTCTCACATTGCGGAGCTCGAAGGGGCCTTCTGCCCTAGATGGTCCCGCTTGGCGCACAGCGGTCTACTCCTTCATTGTAACGGTCGCTTTCCGACCTTATGATTTTTCTGTGTGCACGTGCTTTTTCGTGCACGTATTTTATTTGGCTATTTCTGGGCTCCGGCATAGGCGATGTGATATGCCGTTGAAATCATTTTGGGGTGTAGAATTTTATAGTAATTTTTGGGAACATCTTTTCACGGCTCGTTTTCTCGCAAAACGACTTTGAAAGATAGGGGCGTTTTAGTCATTTCACTCAAAACGCCGTTTCCAATTTTACATTTATTTTTGGTAGGCGTAGCGCACGATCAGGCTCTGTAGATCTGTGTGTCTCGTCTCCACGATCGCCCCGGTATTTTCGGATTATTTTTCTGACGCCCGGTTTGAGAGATATCGCTCGGATCAATCTCGACCGTTGATTAGCCCAATCAGTTCAAATTCGAATTTGTTGCCAATTCTGCAAATATCTGACTATTAATCTGTTTTAAATCTTTCCTAAACTACTTTCTTATTTGTCCCCTAGGCTTATCCCAGTTTACACACCTTCTATCCCTAAAACCCTTTCCCTTTTAACCCAAAACAATGTCTGTTTAGCTAAACTTATTACTATAATAATAAACCCTAACTTTACCCTAACCCTAATTCTATTTTTTTCCCCTTCCCGCAGCAGCCTAGGGCTAATCCCCCAGCGCCGCCGCCGCTGCTGCGCATCTCCATTGCCGCCGCGTCTCCCGTCCACAGCGAAGCCCGCCGCAGACCGCCCCGCCGCTGCGGAAGCCCTGCGCCGCCGCGCCCTCGCGTCCACAGCGCCGCCCACCTCGCTCCACGGCCTCCGACCGCGCCTCTCCCCGCCGCAGACCGCCGCCGCGTCGCCCTTACTCACAGCGCGCGCGCCTCAGCCCCTCCGGCCGTCATCCGCTTCTCCGCCGCGCAGATCTACGGTGCAGCCGCCGCATCTTCGCCCGCCGCCGCACCGCGCAACTCCAGACCGCCGCGGCCCCACTGCCGCCATCTCCCGCGGAGCCCCGCGCCGCCTGCAGCATTCCCCGCGCTGCCCGACGCTTTGACGCCACAGAGCAGATCCGACGCCACCCTCAGCAACCCCCTCGTCGCGTGCCCACCAACGTGAGTTGCTATTGATGGACTATACGCGTACTGATATTTTGGCACTATTAGTGTATATGAATGTGTCAATATTAATGCTTAACTATAGGTATGTTACTGAAAGTCATGTTGGAATAGCCAATTATGGTGTTATTATTATAATAGCATGGTAACATTGTTAGTGATAACAGTAGTTTTCTTTACATCATAAGTTAGCTAGTTAGGCCAACATACGGTAGATTGCTATAGTCATATGATTAGCAATTTCTTTCAGCTTATGTTAAATACCTTTGACGCAGACATCCACGCTACCATAGTCAGGTAACTGGGACCGCGACGGGATCCGAAACTGGTTCCAGATCAGACGCCAGATTCACGGTTAATCATCATTCAGGTTGGTTCCCCCTAACTCGTAGCACAACCCACATCGTAGCGAAACTGAAAACCTAACTAAAATCGGACAACTGTAACTAAATTTATTTTCTGTACCCTTAAAACGTTGTGAAACAGTAGATTCGACGACCGGACTTTTGAACTGTGCATATAGGGTAGACTCGTCGATTTGGCTGAACTGTCAACTTGACTCTGAACTATTAGGGTAGCCCCGTTCAACCTAGAAACGAACCTAAATAGGACTTATTGAAAATCGCGACTTGACACCGTCGCCGTGATCCTGTTTCAGACGGACTACCGTGGACGCGACGCCTGGACGCGACGCCTCGGACGAACGACACACTCGCCACCACAGGCAAGTGTACCCACTTGCGTTTTTGACAGTGCCTTGGTCTTAAATTGTTAGAACTGTTAGACTGTGAGTGTATAGAATCGGACGTGAAATGATAGCGTCCGGGACGCCCTGACGACCTAGACTTGACGACGAAGTCTAGGCGTAACAACAACAACTTTTGACACCGTAGGGTTATCTTGTGTGTGTGCGTGTGTGGACCCCCTAGAATCAACAACAACTGCTACTATAGGTTTCATCTGCGTGTGCGTGTGTGTGGACACCCTAGAACAACTTTGCCCTTGCCATGTCATGAATATCTTGCACGTCGTGTCTTGTGTATCCTGTGGGCTATGAGACGCTCACCTAGTAGAGTGGGTGATATTTGTTACGGAACGTCTATGAGAAGCTCGGCACCCACCTAGCAGAGTGAGTGTCCCAGCAGACCGAGAGGATAGAGACTCTCACCTAGCAGAGTGAGTGGTCCTATACAGTAGTACAGTTTCACCTACGAGGCGTGTAACGACTGGTTTTCTTGTATCTGGATTTATTATATTATATTATATGTTTTGGTGGATTTTCTCCTTATGTGTGGTTTTCGTCTCCGTAACTTTCATTTTCGATCGTTTCGTCGTGTTTTCTTAGCTTCTTCCTTAGAATCGTCGATTTTGGAGTAAGTCATTCGTGACGGGCTTCGTATCGGTCATATCTTATTGTTAGATCACGCCTAGGAGTCTTAGGAATCGATCCCGGAGCTTCGCGCTCCATATCGGAACTTTTGGTGCTCATTAGCCGGTGTAAGAAGGGGCACCGACCGACTAGATGACGATCCAGTCGGTCGGAAAACCTTCTTGAACCGACTAGTTGGCTTTGTGAATTTCTCAGGAGTTACTGTTTGTCGTTAGTCGGTCTAAGAACGTTGGTTGACCGACTAGGTTGCAAACTAGTCGGTCGGTAATGCTTCTTTAACCGACTAACTCATCAACTATTTTTGGTACTAGTTACTGTTCCTTCTTAGTCGGTCTAAGTTCATCTTTCGACCGACTAGTTTTTAAACTAGTCGGTTAAGTTATGTACTCAGACCGACTAATTCTTAGTTCTTCTGGACAGTCGAGTACTGTTTACTCTTAGTCGGTCTAAGAACGTTCATCGACCGACTAGATGCTAAACTAGTCGGTCAGTAGTTGTTCTTTGACCGACTAAATCTCGATCCTATTTCTGTGCAGGAGTTACTGTTTGGACTTAGTCGGTCTGCGTTGGTCAACCGACCGACTAGTTCCCAAACTAGTCGGTCAGTGGTTGTTCTCTGACCGACTAATCTGTGCCAAAACCCTAATTTCTGGGCAGCCGCCAGCCCTTCCTATTTAAACCCCTCCCAAACGTTTTCTTCTCCTTCCTCACGACCTAAAACCCTAGTTTCTCCCCCATTGAGCCCCCTACTACCTCAAACCATTATTCCTTCATCCCAAGCCCAAAATCCATCATCCAAACTCTCCCTTAACACATTCTACCTCTCATCTTCCTCAAAATCTCATCAAACCCCCAAAATCCCCAAAACCCTATTTCTCCAAACTTCTCCAATCATTTCCAGATCTGAACCCTAGGTTCCCCCGGAGAGTTTCTTCCGTCGCCGTGGTTGCTCGGCGTTATTCTCCCGTTTCCTATACGGTAATAACCGATCTCTTAATGTTTTCATAACCCGTTGTGTTTTTGTGAACCCTAATGAAATGAATGTTTTTTTGATGATTGTTTCTCCATAACAGCGACTCCCCCGTAGATTAGCATCCGTGAGACGAACCCCCGTGGATCGTCATCCTCGGTGCTAGGCAAGTGAAACTTGTCACTTAGGGTTTAGGCCATGTTTTAGGCCATTTGCTTGTTGTAGGCGTAAAAGAGACTAGGCGAAGAAATGATACTCGCCTAGGCGCAAATTGAGGAACTAGCTTGACAACGAAGCTAGATCCGACATTTATCATGTTGCACAATTACCATGTCATGTTTAATTTCCATTAACGGTACGCAAATTAATTGTCATGACATTGCATTCTTTAAGTGTTTCCGTGATTGCGTAGCTTCGCTACAATGCTTGTGTTCCTGGCTCGTGTTCCAGAAGCGGGCCATGTGTTGGTTGATAGCCAATGCCCGAATTGCTTGTTTCCGGCTAGGTGCACCCCTACGCCAAATGCTTATGAATCGTGAACTAGAATACGAGCTCCTGTGCGGGGCAATCCTGGCTCATTTACTGAGCTCATGTGCGGGGACCCTGGCTCGACTACATGTGGGTATTTGGGGTAAGAGTTAAGCGGCCAATCAACTGGGAGTCTGCCCGATCAGCAACTGCAGTGGTAAGGCGTAAACTCTGGGATTTGGGGTAGTGTTAAGCGGCCAATCGGCGTGAATGCCAAACCATTCAGCTGTAAGGCGTAAACATCTACAAACAACTTGAAACGTGACTAGTGAAATGATTGAATTGTTAGTAGCTTGGCTACTCTTGTCTTGCCCCGATAATTGTTCTCTTGTACTTATTGTCTTGCCATGTCTTGCTTGTGCACTCATGCTATAACTGCCATGTCATGCATACTATAACTGCTAGGTTGCTAGTTGCCATACTTTCAGTTTCCTTGCCCAAGTCTTTTAGACTTGCTGACATGTGCCCCTTTACTCTTTTGGGTGACACATGTTAGATCCTGAGCCTGAGTACCTTGTTGAGGACGAGGTGTTTGCTGACGCCGAGCCCGAGCTTGTGTTTGACGGGGAGTACGTGGACACTGGGGGCCAGTCCTAGTGTCTACGTTGTGTTTTCCCTTTTGTTTAGACTGCTATTTTGTTGTCGGTGCGTAGCACCTATACTTTGTTACGTTGTTGCTTTTGTTGGCCTTGTTCTGGGCCTTTAGACTCTTTCTTTAGCCTGGTGGCTTTTCTGGATGTTGAACTTAATTTTCCCTGTTGGACAAATTATGAGATATGAGATTTTATTTCTGTCTCTCCTTGTGTTATTATTGTTGTTCCGTTTGTGGTTACATGGACCTGCTTATGTTTTATTGACGCTTATCGGGTTTGGGGCTTCACAGCTTCACTCTCGTGCGGACCTTTTCACGTCTCGCCTCCATTTTAGGGAAGCGGGGCGTGACAGGTTTTGTTGGTGGCCCATGCAGGTCCTCTTCTGTAACTGCGATTATCGGAATAACGATAATAATATTTGAACGTCCAATAAACTAAGTTCGACGTCCGAGTCATAAGCTATGAGTCTAATCTGCTTCGTTTTCTGTGTCATTAGATGGCAGGAAGGCGATTCACCCGTGGTGGGGGTAGTGGTGCGCTCCCTCATGATGAGGAGCCTGAGCGGGAACCCACCAACGGAGAGATGATGCGGATGATGCTTCAGATGATGCAAGTGCAGCATGGCGTGCTCCTGCAAGTCCAGAATGCTCCACTTGCTCGAGCTGCCTGGGCTCTTCCGGATGTCCCTCGCTCCGAGCCGGGAGCGAAGTAATTTCGGGAGCTGGGTCCCGCATATATTGATGGGTCTGAGGGTCCTCTGGCTGCCGATGAGTGGATTCGGAACATTGAGGACAACTTGAAGATGGCCAAGATCACCCTGGCTGGATGGGTAGACTTGGCGAAGAGGCAACTTAAGGATAATGCTCAGAACTGGTGGGATGCGGAAGAGAAGATGTTGGTGGAGCCGATAGCTTGGACTACCTTCAAGTCCAGGTTTGATGAGGAGTTCTTTCTGAAGGCTACTAGGAAGGAGATGCTGCAGCGCTTTATTGATCTGAATCAAGGGAGCTTGACGGTGGACCTGTACCACCAAGAGTTCACTAGGCTGAGTCGGTTCGCACCGAAGATGGTGCAGGATGCTGATGAGAGGGCTCAGAGGTTCCTGCAGGGACTTGCTTTGGAGCTCCAGAGTTTTGTGTCTTCCTCTGATCTGGACTCTTATCAGAAGGTTCTGGTCGCTGCGAGGAGGCAGGAGCTGAACCTGAGTCAGAGGAGAGGACATGTTTCTGGTGCTGGGAAGAGGCCTATGGAGCAGGCCAGGGCGGTGGTTAGGCCTGGTTTCAAGCCTAATCAGCCAGCTCAGTTCAAGAGGACAGGAGGGCCTATTCTGAAGACTTGCCATTTCTGCGGCAAGCCTGGCCACATCAAGGATCAGTGTAGGAAGTTTCTGGGCCAGTGTTTGGTTTGTGGTGATGCTTCCCATGTCGCGAAGGATTGTCGGCATGCGAATCTGCTGCGGAGGGCACCTGTTGCAGCACAGCCATTGCAGCAGCGAGCGTATGTTCCTGCTGGACGTGGAGTAGGTCTTGTTCCACAGAGGCAGGCTTTTCAGCAGGCTATTCCGCCGAAGAGGCATGCTTTTCTGATGACCGCTGTGGAGAGCGAGGCTGTGGATGAGGTTATCGCAGGTAATCCTCAATCTAGCTGTTACTTTCCTAGCTGGTTTTGATTGTTAGATTGTGTTGTTTGCTTGAACATGATTGTTTGCTAGACTAGGGTTTGATTGTTAATTGCTTGTTAGGTGTGGTCTTGGTGTGCACATTTCCTGCACGAGTCCTCTTTGACTCTGGTGCATCGATGTGCATTAATTCTCGGAGCTTCGTGAAGAAGCATTCCTTGTCAACGTCCCCTCTTCCCAAGAGTTGGAATATCGTTACAGGGAATGGCGTGGTCTCGGTGCATCGTGGTTGCAATTCTTGCTCGTTGGTGGTCTGTGGACATGAGCTTTACGCTGATTTCATTGTCCACGACATCATCAACTATGATGCAGTTCTTGGGATGGACTGGCTTGCGAGCTTCTATGCTACGATCGACTGTAGGAGGAAGAAGGTGGTGTTCGAGATTCCCGGACATCCAGTATTTGAGTTCAGCCGTGGTAGCAGCTCGCTTGGTCCTGTCAGATTTCCGGCCAGACCGGTGGAGGTTGTGGCTATGCAGATGGAGTTGGAATGGCCAGCTGTGATGCGTGATTTTGAAGACGTCTTCCCCGAGGAGATGTCTGGATTGCCGCCTGATCGAGCTTTGGAGTTTTCTATTGATCTTGTTCCAGGTGCGCAGCCCATTTCGAAGGCGCCGTATCGTATGGCACCCGCTAAGTTGGAGGAATTGAGGAAGCAGCTGGATGAGCTTTTGCAGAAGGGTTACATCAACCCTAGTGTGTCTCCGTGGGGAGCACCGGTGTTGAAGGTGAAGAAGGGAGATGTTCCGAAGACAGCGTTCAGGACGAAGTATGAACACTACGAGTTTGTGGTTATGCCTTTCGGTGTAACCAATGCACCCGCAGTTTTCATGAATATGATGAATCTGATTTTCTACGACTTTTTGGATAAGTTTGTCGTTATCTTTATTGACGACATTCTGATCTATTCAAAGTTAGAGGAGGAGCATGCATCGCACTTGAGGACGGTATTGGAAATTTTGAGGAAGCATCGTTTGTATGCTAAATTTTCGAAGTGCGAGTTTTGGCTGGATAGAGTTGCTTTCCTCGGGCATGTGGTGACTGGAGAGGGTATTTCAGTGGATCCTGAGAAGATTAGGGCCATCAGAGAGTGGCCTGTTCCGTCGTCTGCGTCTGAGATTCGGAGTTTCCTTGGGCTTGCTGGTTACTATCGGCGTTTCATTAAGGACTCTTCCCGTATTGCTGAGCCGATGACCAGGTTGACGCGGAAGGATGTACCTTTTGTTTGGTCGGGTGATTGTGAGAATGCTTTTGGTGTTCTGAGGGAGAGGTTGACGACTGCCCCTATTCTTGTTGTGCCTGATCGCAGCGGTGGATTTGAGATCTTTTGCGATGCCTCTGGCAAGGGTCTCGGTTGTGTGTTGCATCAGCACGGGCATGTTGTGGCGTATGCGTCTCGTCAGCTTAAGGTTCATGAGAAGAATTACCCGACGCATGATTTGGAGTTGGCTGCTGTTGTTTTTGCTCTTAAGATTTGGAGGCACTTCTTGCTGAGTGAGAAAGTGAAGATCTTCACCGATCACAAAAGCTTGAAGTATATTTTTACTCAGAAGGAGCTCAACATGCGACAGCGTCGATGGTTGGAGCTCATGGCGGATTATGATATTGATTTGCAGTATCACCCTGGCAAGGTGAATGTGGTTCCTGATGCGCTGAGTAGGCTTCCAGCGGTGATGATTTTGACCTCGCAGTGGAGATTGCAGCAGGATTTTTGCGAGGCTGGTGTTGTGATTGTTCTTCCTGGGGAGGCTTCTTCGTTGATGTGTATGCAGATACAGTCGACGATTGTGGATCGGATCAAGGCTGGCCAGGCTGAGGATCCGAAGCTGGTGAAGATTCGGGAGCAGGTGGAAGCCGGTCTGCGGACTGACTTTTTGATTCATGAGGATGGCTCACTGAGGTTTGGAGCCAGGTTGTGTGTGCCAGCTTGAGATATTAGAGAGGAGTTGATGGTGGAGCCGCACAGTTCGCCGTATTCTGTGCATCCTGGTGGCACCAAGATGTACCAGGATCTTCGTCTGAACTATTGGTGGCATGGCATGAAGAGGAGTGTGGCTCGGAGTGTATCCAAGATTGGTTTGTTAGCAAGTGAAGGCAGAGCATCAGCGCATGACCGGGTTGCTACAACCGCTTCTGATTCCGGAGTGGAAATGGCAACACATCACTATGGAATTCGTGACTGGACTACCTCGTTGTCCGAAGCAGAATGACGCGATTTGTGTGATCGTGGACCGATTGACCAAATCCGCGCACTTTATTCCGTTCCGAGTGGGACAGTCCACTGAGGCGCTAGCGAGGAGATATATGGAGGTAAATTCTTTTACTCTCCGTTTTTATTTCCTTTTCCTAGGTTGGATAGTGATGTAACGTGAATCGTGCAGGAGGTCGTGCGACTTCACGGAGTCCCCGTGAGTATCGTGTCAGACAGAGACACGAGGTTCACATCTCAGTTCTGGCAGAGTTTGCAGAAGAGTTTGGGTACGCGTCTGAGTTTCAGTACGGCGTACCATCCGCAGACGGATGGCCAGTCCGAGAGGACGATTCAGATCTTGGAAGACATGCTGAGGGCGTGCATGTTGGATTTCAAGGGTTCGTGGGAGGACCATCTACATCTGGTAGAGTTTTCTTACAACAACAGCTTCCAGGCGAGTATTGGCATGGCGCCTTTCGCCGCTCTTTATGGGAGGAAATGTCGATCGCCATTGAGTTGGGATGACGTTGGTGATCGGGAGTTGTTGGGACCTGAGATGATCGTGGAGGCCGTGGATATTGTCAGGAACATTCGGGAGAGGTTGAGGATTGCTCAGGACCGTTTTAAGCATTGGGCGGATGCTAAACGTCGTCCTTTGGAGTTTCAGCCGGGCGACCATGTGTTTCTGAGGATTTCCCCGAATCGTGGTGTGATTCGTTTTGGGAAGCGAGAGAAGCTGAGCCCGTGATACATTGGACCGTTTGACATTCTGGAGAAAGTTGGCGAGGTAGCTTATCGCTTAGCCTTGCCGCCATCTTTGGAGGGAGTTCACAATGTTTCCATGTGTCGCAGCTTCGTCGATACATTAGCGATCCATCTCATGCTGTGGATTTCTCGGAGATTACCGTTCGCCCCGATATGACGTATGACTAGCAGCCAGTGCAGATTCTGGACAGGCGTCAGAAGTCACTTCGGAACAAGATTGTCAATCTTGTGAGGGTGATGTGGCGACACGGCTCGCCTGGAGAGTCTACTTGGGAGAATGAGAATGAGATGCGAGAGCGTTTCCCACTTTTGTTCCCGGACACGTGAGTGTTGGGAAATTCCGAGGACGGAATTTTTCTTAAGTTGGGGAGGATGTAACGACTGGTTTTCTTGTATCTGGATTTATTATATTATATTATATGTTTTGGTGGATTTTCTCCTTATGTGTGGTTTTCGTCTCTGTAACTTTTATTTTCGATCGTTTCGTCGTGTTTTCTTAGCTTCTTCCTTAGAATCGTCGATTTTGGAGTAAGTCATTCGTGACGGGCTTCGTATCGGTCATATCTTATTGTTAGATCAAGCCTAGGAGTCTTAGGAATCGATCCCGGAGCTTCGCGCTCCATATCGGAACTTTTGGTGCTCATTAGCCGGTGTAAGAAGGGGCACCGACCGACTAGATAACGATCCAGTCGGTCGGAAAACCTTCTTGAACCGACTAGTTGGCTTTGTGAATTTCTCAGGAGTTACTGTTTGTCGTTAGTCGGTCTAAGAACGTTGGTTGACCGACTAGGTTGCAAACTAGTCGGTCGGTAATGCTTCTTTAACCGACTAACTCATCAACTATTTTTGGTACTAGTTACTGTTCCTTCTTAGTCGGTCTAAGTTCATCTTTCGACCGACTAGTTTTTAAACTAGTCGGTTAAGTTATGTACTCAGACCGACTAATTCTTAGTTCTTCTGGACAGTCGAGTACTGTTTACTCTTAGTCGGTCTAAGAACGTTCATCGACCGACTAGATGCTAAACTAGTCGGTCAGTAGTTGTTCTTTGACCGACTAAATCTAGATCCTATTTCTGTGCAGGAGTTACTGTTTGGATTTAGTCGGTCTGCGTTGGTCAACCGACCGACTAGTTCCCAAACTAGTCGGTCAGTGGTTGTTCTCTGACCGACTAATCTGTGCCAAAACCCTAATTTCTGGGCAGCCGCCAGCCCTTCCTATTTAAACCCCTCCCAAACGTTTTCTTCTCCTTCCTCACGACCTAAAACCCTAGTTTCTCCCCCATTGAGCCCCCTACTACCTCAAACCATTATTCCTTCATCCCAAGCCCAAAATCCATCATCCAAACTCTCCCTTAACACATTCTACCTCTCATCTTTCTCAAAATCTCATCAAACCCCCAAAATCCCCAAAACCCTATTTCTCCAAACTTCTCCAATCATTTCCAGATCTGAACCCTAGGTTCCCCCGGAGAGTTTCTTCCGTCGCCGTGGTTGCTCGGCGTTATTCTCCCGTTTCCTATACGGTAATAACCGATCTCTTAATGTTTTCATAACCCGTTGTGTTTTTGTGAACCCTAATGAAATGAATGTTTTTTTGATGATTGTTTCTCCATAACAGCGACTCCCCCGAAGATTAGCATCCGTGAGACGAACCCCCGTGGATCGTCATCCTCGGTGCTAGGCAAGTGAAACTTGTCACTTAGGGTTTAGGCCATGTTTTAGGCCATTTGCTTGTTGTAGGCGTAAAAGAGACTAGGCGAAGAAATGATACTCGCCTAGGCGCAAATTGAGGAACTAGCTTGACAACGAAGCTAGATCCGACATTTATCATGTTGCACAATTACCATGTCATGTTTAATTTCCATTAACGGTACGCAAATTAATTGTCATGACATTGCATTCTTTAAGTGTTTCCGTGATTGTGTAGCTTCGCTACAATGCTTGTGTTCCTGGCTCGTGTTCCAGAAGCGGGCCATGTGTTGGTTGATAGCCAATGCCCGAATTGCTTGTTTCCGGCTAGGTGCACCCCTACGCCAAATGCTTATGAATCGTGAGCTAGAATACGAGCTCCTGTGCGGGGCAATCCTGGCTCATTTACTGAGCTCATGTGCGGGGACCCTGGCTCGACTACATGTGGGTATTTGGGGTAAGAGTTAAGCGGCCAATCAACTGGGAGTCTGCCCGATCAGCAACTGCAGTGGTAAGGCGTAAACTCTGGGATTTGGGGTAGTGTTAAGCGGCCAATCGGCGTGAATGCCAAACCATTCAGCTGTAAGGCGTAAACATCTACAAACAACTTGAAACGTGACTAGTGAAATGATTGAATTGTTAGTAGCTTGGCTACTCTTGTCTTGCCCCGATAATTGTTCTCTTGTACTTATTGTCTTGCCATGTCTTGCTTGTGCACTCATGCTATAACTGCCATGTCATGCATACTATAACTGCTAGGTTGCTAGTTGCCATACTTTCAGTTTCCTTGCCCAAGTCTTTTAGACTTGCTGACATGTGCCCCTTTACTCTTTTGGGTGACACATGTTAGATCCTGAGCCTGAGTACCTTGTTGAGGACGAGGTGTTTGCTGACGCCGAGCCCGAGCTTGTGTTTGACGGGGAGTACGTGGACACTGGGGACCAGTCCTAGTGTCTACGTTGTGTTTTCCCTTTTGTTTAGACTGCTATTTTGTTGTCGGTGCGTAGCACCTATACTTTGTTACGTTGTTGCTTTTGTTGGCCTTGTTCTGGGCCTTTAGACTCTTTCTTTAGCCTGGTGGCTTTTCTGGATGTTGAACTTAATTTTCCCTGTTGGACAAATTATGAGATATGAGATTTTATTTCTGTCTCTCCTTGTGTTATTATTGTTGTTCCGTTTGTGGTTACATGGACCTGCTTATGTTTTATTGACGCTTATCGGGTTTGGGGCTTCACAGCTTCACTCTCGTGCGGACCTTTTCACGTCTCGCCTCCATTTTAGGGAAGCGGGGCGTGACAGGTTTTGTTGGTGGCCCATGCAGGTCCTCTTCTGTAACTGCGATTATCGGAATAACGATAATAATATTTGAACGTCCAATAAACTAAGTTCGACGTCCGAGTCATAAGCTATGAGTCTAATCTGCTTCGTTTTCTGTGTCATTAGATGGCAGGAAGGCGATTCACCCGTGGTGGGGGTAGTGGTGCGCTCCCTCATGATGAGGAGCCTGAGCGGGAACCCACCAACGGAGAGATGATGCGGATGATGCTTCAGATGATGCAAGTGCAGCAGGGTGTGCTCCTGCAAGTCCAGAATGCTCCACTTGCTCGAGCTGCCCGGGCTCTTCCGGATGTCTCTCGCTCTGAGCCGGGAGCGAAGCAATTTCGGGAGCTGGGTCCCGCATATTTTGATGGGTCTGAGGGTCCTCTGGCTGCCGATGAGTGGATTCGGAACAATGAGAACAACTTGAAGATGGCCAAGATCACCCCGGCTGGATGGGTAGATTTGGCGAAGAGGCAACTTAAGGATAATGCTCGGAACTGGTGGGATGCGGAAGAGAAGATGTTGGTGGAGCCGATAGCTTGGACTACCTTCAAGTCCAGGTTTGATGAGGAGTTCTTTCCGAAGGCTGCTAGGAAGGAGATGCTGCAGCGCTTTATTGATCTGAAGCAAGGGAGCTTGACGGTGGACCTGTACCACCGAGAGTTTACTAGGCTGAGTCGGTTCGCGTCGAAGATGGTGCAGGATGCTGATGAGAGGGCTCAGAGGTTCCTGCAGGGACTTGCTTTGGAGCTCCAGAGTTTTGTGTCTTCCTCTGATCTGGACTCTTATCAGAAGGTTCTGGTCGCTGCGAGGAGGCAGAAGCTGAACCTGAGTTAGAGGAGAGGACATGTTTCTGGTGCTGGGAAGAGGCCTATGGAGCAGGCCAGGGCGGTGGTTAGGCCTGGTTTCAAGCCTAATCAGCCAGCTCAGTTCAAGAGGCCAGGATGGCCTATTTTGAAGACTTGCCATTTCTGCGGCAAGCCTGGCCACATCAAGGATCAGTGTAGGAAGTTTCTGGGCCAGTGTTTGGTTTGTGGTGATGTTTCCCATGTCGCGAAGGATTGTCGGCATGCGAATCTGCTGCGGAGGGCACCTGTTGCAGCACAGCCATTGCAGCAGCGAGCGTCTGTTCCTGTTGGACGTGGAGCAGCTCTTGTTCCACAGAGGCAGGCTTTTCAGCAGGCTATTCCACCGAGGAGGCAGGCTTTTTTGATGACCGCTGTGGAGAGCGAGGCTGTGGATGAGGTTATCGTAGGTAATCCTCAATCTAGCTGTTACTTTCCTAGCTGGTTTTGATTGTTAGATTGTGTTGTTTGCTTGAACATGATTGTTTGCTAGACTAGGGTTTGATTGTTAATTGCTTGTTAGGTGTGGTCTTGGTGTGCACATTTCCTGCACGAGTCCTCTTTGACTCTGGTGCATCGATGTGCATTATTTCTCGGAGCTTCGTGGAGAAGCATTCCTTGTCGACGTCCCCTCTTCCCAAGAGTTGGAATATCGTTACAGGGAATGGCGTGGTCTCGGTGCATCGTGGTTGCAATTCTTGCTCGTTGGTGGTCTGTGGACATGAGCTTTACGCTGATTTCATTGTCCACGACATCATCAACTATGATGCAGTTCTTGGGATGGATTGGCTTGCGAGCTTCTATGCTACGATCGACTGTCGGAGGAAGAAGGTGGTGTTCGAGATTCCCGGACATCCAGTATTTGAGTTCAGCCGTGGTAGCAGCTCGCTTGGTCCTATCAGATTTCGGGCCAGACCGGTGGAGGTTGTGGCTATGCAGATGGAGTTGAAATGGCCAGCTGTGGTGCGTGATTTTGAAGACGTCTTCCCTGAGGAGATGTCTGGATTGCCGCCTGATCGAGCTTTGGAGTTTTCTATTGATCTTGTTCCAGGTGCGCAGCCCATTTCGAAGGCGCCGTATCGTATGGCACCCGCTGAGTTGGAGGAATTGAGGAAGCAGCTGGATGAGCTTTTGCAGAAGGGTTACATCAACCCTAGTGTGTCTCCATGGGGAGCACCGGTGTTGAAGGTGAAGAAGGGAGATGTTCCGAAGACCGCGTTCAGGATGAAGTATGGACACTACGAGTTTGTGGTTATGCCTTTCGGTGTAACCAATGCACCCGCAGTTTTCATGAATCTGATGAATCTGATTTTCTACGACTTTTTGGATAAGTTTCTCGTTATCTTTATTGACGACATTCTGATCTATTCAAAGTCGGAGGAGGAGCATGCATCGCACTTGAGGACGGTATTAGAAATTTTGAGAAAGCATCGTTTGTATGCTAAATTTTCGAAGTGCGAGTTTTGGCTGGATAGAGTTGCTTTCCTCGGGCATGTGGTGACTGGAGAGGGTATTTCAGTGGATCCTGAGAAGATTAGGGCCATCAGAGAGTGGCCTGTTCCGTCGTCTGCGTCTGAGATTCGGAGTTTCCTTGGGCTTGCTGGTTACTATCGGCGTTTCATTAAGGACTCTTCCCGTATTGCTGAGCCGATGACCAGGTTGACGCGGAAGGATGTACCTTTTGTTTGG
Organism: Scilla litardierei; assembly: GCA_030789695.1. Classification (NCBI taxonomy): domain Eukaryota; kingdom Viridiplantae; phylum Streptophyta; class Magnoliopsida; order Asparagales; family Asparagaceae; genus Scilla; species Scilla litardierei. Next base: position 42,559,827 of record CM061134.1, read on the forward strand.
TCGGGTGATTGTGAGAATGCTTTTGGTGTTCTGAGGGAGAGGTTGACGACTGCCCCTATTCTTGTTGTGCCTGATCGCAGCGGTGGATTTGAGATCTTTTGCAATGCCTCTGGCAAGGGTCTCGATTGTGTGTTGCATCAGCACGGGCATGTTGTGGCGTATGCGTCTCGTCAGCTTATGGTTCATGAGAAGAATTACCCGACGCATGATTTGGAGTTGGCTGCTGTTGTTTTTGCTCTTAAGATTTGGAGGCACTTCTTGCTGAGTGAGAAAGTGAAGATCTTCACCGATCATAAAAGCTTGAAGTATATTTTTACTCAGAAGGAGCTCAACATGCGACAGCGTCGATGGTTGGAGCTCATGGCGGATTATGATATTGATTTGCAGTATCACCCTGGCAAGGTGAATGTGGTTCCTGATGCGCTGAGTAGGCTTCCAGCGGTGATGATTTTGACCTCGCAGTGGAGATTGCAGCAGGATTTTTACGAGTCTGGTGTTGAGATTGTTCTTCCTGGGGAGGCTTCTTCGTTGATGTGTATGCAGATACAGTCGACGATTGTGGATCGGATCAAGGCTGGCCAGGCTGAGGATCCGAAGCTGGTGAAGATTCGGGAGCAGGTGGAAGCCGGTCTGCGGACTGACTTTTTGATTCACGAGGATGGCTCACTGAGGTTTGGAGCCAGGTTGTGTGTGCCAGCTGGAGATATTAGAGAGGAGTTGATGGTGGAGGCGCACAGTTCGCCGTATTCTGTGCATCCTGGTGGCACCAAGATGTACCAGGATCTTCGTTTGAACTATTGGTGGCATGGCATGAAGAGGAGTGTGGCTCGTAGTGTAGCCAAGTGATTGGTTTGTTAGCAAGTGAAGGCAGAGCATCAGCGCACGGCCGGGTTGCTACAACCGCTTCCGATTCTGGAGTGGAAATGGCAACACATCACTATGGATTTCGTGACTGGACTACCTCGTTGTCCGAAGCAGAATGACGCGATTTGGGTGATCGTGGACCGATTGACCAAATCCGCGCACTTTATTCCGTTCCGAGTGGGACAGTCCACTGAGGCGCTAGCGAGGAGATATATGGAGGTAAATTCTTTTACTCTCCGTTTTTATTTCCTTTTCCTAGTTTGGATAGTGATGTAACGTGAATCGTGCAGGAGGTCGTGCGACTTCACGGAGTCCCCGTGAGTATCGTGTCAGACAGAGACATGAGGTTCACATCTCAGTTCTGGCAGAGTTTGCAGAAGAGTTTGGGTACGCGTCTGAGTTTCAGCACGGCGTACCATCCGCAGACGGATGGCCAGTCCGAGAGGACGATTCAGATCTTGGAAGACATGCTGAGGGCGTGCATGTTGGATTTCAAGGGTTCGTGGGAGGACCATCTACATCTGGTAGAGTTTTCTTACAACAACAGCTTCCAGGCGAGTATTGGCATGGCGCCTTTCGCCGCTCTTTATGGGAGGAAATGTCGATCGCCATTGAGTTGGGATGACGTTGGTGATCGGGAGTTGTTGGGACCTGAGATGATCGTGGAGGCCGTGGATATTGTCAGGAACATTCGGGAGAGGTTGAGGATTGCTCAGGACCGTTTTAAGCATTGGGCGGATGCTAAACGTCGTCCTTTGGAGTTTCAGCCGGGCGACCATGTGTTTCTGAGGATTTCCCCGAATCGTGGTGTGATTCGTTTTGGGAAGCGAGAGAAGCTGAGCCCGTGATACATTGGACCGTTTGACATTCTGGAGAAAGTTGGCGAGGTAGCTTATCGCTTAGCCTTGCCGCCATCTTTGGAGGGAGTTCACAATGTAGTTTAGTTGGGTGCGCAGGGAAGCTGAGCCCGTGATACTTGCAGTAGAGTCTGACCCCTTTTTGTAGACTACCTGACGTACAGTTCCTTTCTTTTGGGTGTTGTACGTCAGGTGTCGAGACAACGTACGTTGACGAGCTGGACCTGCCAGAGTACGTAGAGCCGAAGGACGTCGATCCTGAGTACGTGCCCGAAGAGGACCAGAGCTAGAGATTTTCACGTTGCTGATTCAGAGGTTTCACTGTAGTTTAGTTGGGTGTGCAGCACCGTTTACCTTCTGTCTAGGTTGGGTGCTTGCACCATTAGTTTACTTTCAGCTGTTTTGTAGCCGTGCTGGCTTTTGTTTAGACTCCCCGTACTTTTCTGGATATCTGTTGAATAAAATGAATGCATCTCTTTTAGTACTTCGTTGTTCCGTACTAACCTGTAGAGACCTGTTCCTTCGTCTTGGAGTACCACACAGACGCTTATTGGGTCCGAGCTTCACAGCTCCGGCCTAAGCGGGCCTTGTCACGTTTCGCTTCCGTCGTTTTGGGAAGCGGGGCGTGACATCCATCATCCTGGTGAAGCCCTGGAAGTTCTTGTAGATGACAAGGGCCGCGTCCTTAATGTCCGCAGCCGACCCCTCAAGGGGTTCATTCACCAGGTGAAGCTCTTCTGGGAGAACGAGGCCCTTCAGCCAGAGGTGGCCTCAGGACGTCGTCAATCATGGCCTCAAGTCGACCTGGCCTCCTCAGAGTCAGAGGGGGTGTGATGTCGGGTGACTTGCCATGGAGAGGATTGCGCTGAGGACGTGTGGATCATGACATGTGTGTAACCCTCGTTCCCACAGACGACGCCAACTGTTGCGGGTCAGATCCGCACACAATGAAATTTTTTTGTAGTGGGAATCACAGGTACAATGATTTACAAGTTTTGGGTGATGGTGAGGCTAGCACGACTCAGAGCACGCTTCAGGGGTGAAGGGTCCAAGGTCGCCTGGAGATCGCCTGAATGTCGCCTGCTCCCTGTAGCTGAGGCGAGCTTCCTGCGAGGATTAGCAACAGGTCAGAAAGGCGGGGCTGGCTGTCAGCCCGTAGCCTCTCCGATGCCTAAGTCAGCTGGTGACGTAAAATGTAGGCGCCGGTCACACTTTGCGACCTTAAGACAGATCGGCGAAGTGCGTCGGGCTTATGAGGAAGGCGCATGTATGTGGAAGATACCTGACCTTGTGTATTGAAATGAGTTAGAGGATTAAATTAACCAACACCCTCTATGGAGGCATGAGGGGGTATTTATAGGGCTAAGAGGCGGTTGCCCGCCGTCTTGTCAGCTGTCGAATTATCCAAGCTGGGACTCGAGTGCTGAGGCTGTGTCAGAGATATTTACCGCATTAATGGTGTCAGGAGGTGTCAGGAGCATTAATGAGACGCGAGTGGCGACCATCAGTTCTTGCTCTTAACCCTTGGCACTAATAGAGAGTAGGTGAGCATACGTCACCATGTCAGAGATATCTGCGTTTGGCGCCGCCTTCCGGGGCGAGCCATAGATCGGCGATTAAGCCCGGCTCCTCAGCTCGGCAAGTGTTCCATCGAGAGAGTCGGTGAAGTGTCTGCTTGGGCCCCCTAGTGCATATGGGTCTTAACTTCATGGGCCGGCCTTTAGGGCGTAATAGAGATGATAGGTTGATTTTGTGATACTAGATGAAGGGGACACTCTTTTGGTTATATAGAAGCGGGGAGCGGTTATACGAAGTCAGAAGATTCACATGTCACTTGTAACAAACCTATCAGAGGATCTGTTGGGATCTGAGTCGTGCCTGCAGTAACTGCTTCGCTGATGAAGCTGGCTACGAGCCCATTGACAAAGCGAAACGCCCTCCCTAAAGCTGTTCATTACGTGCTTTTTGGACCGATTCGTTGGTAACGGCATGAAGGGAATACGGTCCACTCGTTTAAGATCGTGCCATTGTGATCGAGCGGACTGACCCTAACAGACGGGCAGAAGCTCGGGCCACGAAGTTGAAGAGACACACCTCGGGTGCCGAGGTGTTCCTGTAGGACTCTGCAGACGAGGGGCTGACCTCGGGTATCCAATAAAACATGAGATCTGAATACAGTTTATCTCAAGGAAAGTAATCACACTTAGTGTATGTTTTGCGTAATTAACCTTTATTTTTTGTCTTCAAATAATAATATCTAATTTTGCTCTAACAGAAATTCCCGGAAAAAAAGCCCCAGAAAAGCAAAAAAAAAAAAAGGGATCCAATGGACCTCCCCTTTGCAGCTCGCCTCTCAATCCCAAAACCAAGGCCTCTCTTCTTCCCTTGCTCCAATCCCACCACCAACCAAGCCATCGTCCGCGTCTCAACCTCGCCGGCTACGTCTCTCAGTGTACCATATACAAATCACCACTCAGTCCCTGCTCTTATCTCCAATTCAATTCTTTCTTCTCAAAAACCCCCTCACATATTTAACCTTTTACTTGCAGGCAGCGGCGGAACTGGAGCACAGGAAGCACGAGCTCCTGAGGGTTGTGCAGGACACGCAGCGGGGCCTCGCTGCCACGGCCGACCAGCGCTCCGCCATCGAGGAGGCACTGGTAATTTTTGCAAACTTTTCCGAAAGTTGGTAATTTTTCAGAGAAACCCTCCAGGGGCGATTCTTGCAATTTCGGGGAAAATGGCAGGTTTCAGTGGAAGGGTACGATGCGGGGTCGCCGTTAGAGCTGGCGAAGCTTGACGGCACTTGGCGGTTGAACTACACCTCCGCCTCTGATGTTCTCGTGCTTTTCGAGGCCGCCGCCAGGCTCCCCTTCCTGCAGGTCTTTGTTCTATTGCGCAACGCCCCCCCCCCCCCCCCCCCCCCCCCCCCCCCCCCCCCCCCCCAACTGCAATATTTTGGGTTGTAGCAACATTTAGTTGATCTTCTTCCCACCCAGTGATGGAAAGGTATTGTGTAAGGTTGATCACCAATCACCAATCAACTATCCACCATGTGACAACAATAAGGGCTTTGCGAGATCAATGATCTTTGGATCTTTGGTGTCTAGACTTTCAATGATCTTTGGATCTTTGGTGTCTAGACTTTAATCTCTTGCTTTTTGTGTATAGAATAGAGAGGTACATGCCTTTATTTATAGGCCTCTGGCCTAGGATTTTTTTCTATGGACAATTGATTCAACTTCACCGTTGGATTAGATCGTGCAGCGTGAGGGTGCACTAATCATAAAGCCAAAATCCTATCATTATCCGTCATAAGGTTAAGACCGACATATCTAGAGGTTGGTGATAAGCTGATCTTCAAGAAGACATTTGAAGATTGGGTTCGGGTTCGGATTCGGGTTCTAGGCTTCTAGCCCAAAGCTAGACTCGTACAAGTTTAGCATATTTCCACTCGACCAAGTGGGTTGCCACACGTCTCAACTCCAGTCTTTTGAAGCAAGTTATTTTGTAATACAAGTTGTACGTTGAGCAACCATTGAGATTACATATGAGCGTTGCGCTGCTAAACTGTAGACTTTAAGTGAAACAAGAACATGTTCACCCATTTGGAAAAAAAATAAAAAAAAGGTTAAATGGGTGAAATCATAAGGGTTCATCGACAATCAAATACTTAAGATTGATTTAGAGAATCGACGGTTCGAAAGCTAAGTGAGGTGATTCAAAATTCAAATCCTATGTTTTTGACATTTTGGATGCGATAATGGATGTGGTTAGGTGGAATCAGTTGCCTAACATAGTCATTGGTGATCGGTGCAAGATCAAATGTTATCAAGGAGGCTGGCCAGGTTGATTGGGAGATTGGTGATGACATTAACGATACAGCTGGGGTGTAGAGATGGATCCTCATGTTTGATAAATGTTGTTTTGCTTATAGGCATGGTGTCATGCATAGTATTTGTATAGTCATCAAATTGGTCTCTAAAGATAGCAACATGATTAGATCGACGTAAAATATGGTGTAATGATCATTGGGCAGCATGAGATATGTGGAATGATCATGTGTGCTCGAAGATCCTGATGATTTGATAGATGTGAAGCATGGTAAAATGATCGTGGTTGTCCGATTCAGGAACATAAGAAGTGGTTATAAGTACTTGGTTGCTATGAAGTGCTCTTAAGAGATGAACCATGCTGTATGTGTGGATTCATTTCTGATGCGAGATGACGAGAGCGGTGAAGTATAACCAGGTTATATGGCTCATCAGATACGAGCTAAGATGGAGATTGTTAAGATTATGTCTTGCATATGGTTGAGCATACATCAGATGAATTCCATTTCTTGGGCCTGATTTATTGATGTGGATTGTCACTAATCGAGGGTATTCCTAGGGTTGTAGCACTATAAAAGCTCTCAATAATGGATTAAGAGTAGGCTTTTGGATCTTTTATACTTGGAGTAGGAGATGAACATGAGTGGAGAGATAATGATAGAAGTGATGAGAGATTATAGAGTGTTAAGTGATGCTATTGTAATCTTGTGTTTTACCTATTATAGTGAAACACTTGCGGTGTTCCTAGTGAATTTAGGTTAAAGTTGGGCAACCAAACCATGTATATCACTGTGTTTCTTCTTCTCGGTGGCATCTTGATTCATTCTTATGAGTTCAGTGGATCGGGGATCATCATCCTCAACACTTGTGGGAGCAAATTATTGCTTCAAATAAAATATAACTCCAGTTCAAAACCATAGGAAACCAAACATAACCATATTTTACAACATGTTAGGAAAACAAATAGAATCCCTGCACAAAACCTTTTAGGAAATAAATCTGATGCGGCGCGGGTAGCAGGCGCGGCGCGAGAGGAGGTTAGGCCAAGGGGTCGTGTTCAAGTGTACCAAAGGAGGAGGCGACGTGGGTCCACCACGGACCCGGTCCCAAACTTGTAAGTTTGCATCCACAAGGGAGGGTCGTTTAGTAATTCCACAATTGACTAATCCCTTCCTTAAACACCGGCCGGCTGGCCCTAGCAAGCATTATCGAAGAATTGATTGAAGGTATTTTAATTCCTAGAACCATTGAATAATTTTCTCTATTAATCTTCTATTGCTCGTCATTTTAGATTAATTATTCTAGCATTATTAAGCAATTTCAGATCAGTTCTTCATATCAAAGCCCTAGATTTATTAGTCCAAAGCCATAAAAATCCAATATTTAACCCCACAAAAAGCTCTAGACGTATCAATTTTGTATCAGGGCATCAGATCGGCGAACACACGATCTATGGAACGGATCGAGTCGTTGGAAGAGATGATGGAAATGATTGAAACACGAGTCAGTGAAGGATTTTTAGACGCCCGATAAGAAGATGCCGAGATAGCCGCAAAGATCAAAGAGGAAATAAAGGAGAATCAGGTGAAAACTAAAACAAAATTGACGGCGATAGCGGAGGCAATAGCGGCGTTGTTTGTAAATCTCAACTCGAAGGTGGATCCAAGCAAAGAGGAACCACCTTTGGCGAAAGACAGGTAAAAAGGTGATTTTTAACGAGGGGCCGGAACATGATGACGACGGAGGCTTCGACCCTTTCGACAGAGATTGGGAGGCGCACCTTGCCTCCCCACCGCCGCGTGCAGGAGATCCACTCATTGGGGGGTCACCCGCCCCCCTGACAGCCGTGGGGTTGCTGCCGAATCCCCAGGTGCACCTGGGGTCCTGCCGAACCCCCAGGAGGGGCGGCAGCAGCCGCCACCCCATCCCGGGCCTTTGACGAACCCCGGGGCCTCGACTCGGGGTGCCCCTTTGGGGGATACGACAGCCCCCGACAGCCCCCGATGCCCTGTCCGACTCTTTTAGGGGCCCGCCGATGCTCCAGGGAACCTGACAGCCCTTTCAGAACTCCACGGCGCCACCTGGGGTCCATTTCGGGGCTCGAACAGCTTATACAGCCGGATTTCAGCAGCATAATACATATTTCCAGCAGCCTACAAGGCGTCAGCAGTTTCCGGGGGGCCCGTCGACTCAGCCCCCACCTTTCGGGGGAGTGACCGGAGATTGAAGAGCATACCAGGGCCCTCCTAGGGGCCATCAGGCAGAGTATGGACATCCACATGGGGATGCGAGAGGAGATTGGCAGTGGGATGGAGCGGATGGAGGTGCTCGTGATCGTACCGATGCATATTTACCTGACAGAGCACCGGGGTACCAGCCGATGGGAGGATTTCATCCGCAGGAGAGAAGTGGATTCGCTGGGGAGAGACGGCTGAGGAAACTGGATGTGTCGATTTTTGAGGGGGAGATCCTGATGACTGGTTGTACCGGGTGGAGAGGTACTTTGAGGTGTCGGCAGTACCCGGTGAGGACTGGCTTCGAGCGATATGGGTCTGTTTGGAGGGAGAGACCTTGGGTTGGTTCAAGTGAACTGATCAGCTGCAGCACTTTCAGACTTGGGAGGAGTTCACCTCGCTCTTGGTGGAGCGTTTTGGCGCAGTGCAGTCTGGGGGAGTTTTTGAGAGGTTTTATTCATTGAAGCAGGAGGGGAGTGTAGGAGATTATACTAAGAAGTTTGAGTCGCTTTGCCACCGAGTCCGAGGAGTTTCAGGGGAATCATTGGAGGGCTGTTTTATGAAGGGACTGAAGCTCACTGTTAGATCTGGACTGAGACAACTACAGCCAGTGGGTCTGCGGGGGATGATGACGTCAGTTAGGAGGGTAGAGGACCATCAGGAGACAAAGAGGAGAGCCCACGGAGCGTGGGGAGGTACCACTTTTCGTGGACAGACGTCTGCTACCGGACAGAGGACTGCTCCTACACCAGGGGCCGCTCCTGTCTAGGGGGTTACAGCCATTGCCGAGGGCAACAGGGACGTGAGACAGGAGCCACGGGCAGGAGGGCAGGTACAGAGGATGAGGGGAGTGTAGGAGATTATACTAAGAAGTTTGAGTCGCTTTGCCACCGAGTCCGAGGAGTTTCAGGGGAATCATTGGAGGGCTGTTTTATGAAGGGACTGAAGCTCACTGTTAGATCTGGACTGAGACAACTACAGCCAGTGGGTCTGCGGGGATGATGACGTCAGTTAGGAGGGTAGAGGACCATCAGGAGACAAAGAGGAGAGCCCACGGAGCGTGGGGAGGTACCACTTTTCGTGGACAGACGTCTGCTACCGGACAGAGGACTGCTCCTACACCAGGGGCCGCTCCTGTCTAGGGGGTTACAGCCATTGCCGAGGGCAACAGGGACGTGAGACAGGAGCCACGGGCAGGAGGGCAGGTACAGAGGATGACTGATGCAGAGATGAGGGAGAAGCAGGCGAAGGGATTATGCTTCAGTTGTGATGAGAGATTCATCCTAGGACACCGATGTGCGGATCAGACTCTTCAGATGCTATTAGTCAACGACGATGAGGACGAGGACGATGTCGTAGTGCTAGAGGCAGGAAAGGACGAGGAGAAGACTGAGCACCAGCACTTGGACTTGGCAGAGGTATTCTTCAATTCTGTGGTAGGGTTCACACCGAACCACACCATGAAATTGGTGGGACAGGTGGGCGGCCAGGAGGTGATCGTCTTAGTAGACAGTGGGGCCACATACAACTTCATCTCCAACAGGTTGGTGGGAGAGCAGGGACTACAGCTGAGCGGCACAGGGAGGTATGGAGTGATGATGGGCACTAGGCAGGTGACACACAACACCGGTGTCTGTCGCGGAGTAATCGTGTCGATCCAGGGAGTACAGACTGTCACTGATTTTCTTCTCTTAGAGCTAGAGAGCACCGACGTCATCCTGGGGATGGAGTGGCTGCAGATACTGGGGGAAGACCAAGACGAACTGGAAGATGCTGAGGATGGAGTACTAAGCTGGGGGGAGGACAGTGGTCCTACAGGGTTGATCCCAGCCTCTGTCGTTCTTTATTGTCCTATAAGGCCATGACACGAGCGATCCACACAGCTGGGGAGGTTTTCTGGTCGAGCTACAGGCAGTGGCAGCAGCAAAACAGAGGGAGGACCAGGCACATGCAGTAGCACCAGAGATTGAGCAGCTGTTGATCCGGTATGAGGATGCGTTTCAGACACCCCAGAGGCTATCGCCGCACCGAGACCATGAGCACGACATTGTCTTACGGGAGGGAGTGTCCCCCCAATTAGTGTGCGCCCCTACATATATCCCCAGGTGCAAAAGGACGAGATAGAGAGGTTGGTAGAGGACATGCTGCAGGCAGGGGTGATTCAGCCGAGCACTAGCCCGTTCTCTAGCCCAGTTTTATTGGTTAAAAGAAGGATGGTAGCTGGAGATTCTGTGGGGACTACATAGCCTTGAATAAGGAGACCGTTGCAGATAAGTTTCCTATTCCGGTGATCGATGAGCTTCTTGATGAGCTACACGGAGCTGCATGCTTTTCTAAGATCGATCTCAAGTCTGGGTATCATCAGATAAGGATGAGTGCAGCTGACGTGCCCAAGACGGTTTTTAGGACTCTTGAGAGGTACTATGAGTTCCTCGTCATGTCTTTCGGCCTGACGAATGCTCCGGCAACTTTTTAGGCACTGATGAACAAGGTGTTCTGGCCTTGCCTCCGAAGATTTGTGCTGGTATTCTTCAATGACATCCTCGTGTACAGTCGCAGTGAGGAGCATGTTGGGCACTTGCAAGCGGTGTTGCATGAGCTACAGGACCAGCAGTTGTGTGCTAATAAGAAAAAGTGTTTGTTTGGTCAGCTTCAGGTGGAGTATTTGGGACATATTGTCTCAGCTGAGGGGGTGATAGCAGATCGGGCCAACATCACATCGATGTTAGATTGGCCGATACCCATCACACTACGAGGCTTGCGTGGCTTCTTGGGCCTCACGGAGTATTACATGAAGTTTGTTCAAGGATACAGTTCAATTGTATGGCCACTCACATAGCAGCTTAAGAAGGACAGCTTCCATTGGGGCGAGGAGGCCACCAGGGCATTTGAGGCCGTGAAGCAGGCGATGACGACAATGCCCGTCTTGGCACTCCCGGATTTCAGCATGCCTTTTGTTATAGACACAGACGCATCTGGATATGGGTTGGGCGCAGTGCTGATACATGATCAGAGGCATTTTACATATTTTAGCCAGACTCTGTTAGCACGAGCGAGGCTGAAGTCAGTATTCGAGCGGGAGTTGATGGCGATCGTGCTCTCTATACAGAAATGTCGGCCTTATTTGTTGGGGATGAAATTCATAGTGAGGACCGACCAGCGGAGCCGGAAATATTTACTTGAGCAGCGCATGGTCACAGAAGAGCATCAGAAGTGGCTCTCCAAGCTGGTCCACTACACCTTTAAGATAAGTACCCGGCCAGGCTTGGAGAACAAGGCGGCGGATGTCTTGTCTCATAGAGAGGAGCTCGCAGGAGTGGCAGCCATTTCCGTACAGGTTCTCCTAGACTGGGAGCCGTTGGGCAGATAGATTGAGGCCGACACAGACTTGTCACAGATACGGGAGGCACTGCAGCAGGTTCAGCAGATTTTCCGAGATACACCAAGAGCAAGCAGCGACTTCTATATCAGAGGAGACTGGTAATTCCCAAGGGCTCCATCCATATTCCGTTGATTTTCTAAGAGTTCCACGGCAGCGCCATCGGAGGGCATTCATGTATACAGCAGACCTACCGGAGGATGTCTAGGGAGCTATATTGGCCAGTGGTGAAGGACATTGCTCAGATGATAGCGGAGTGTGACGTTTGCCAGCGTCACAAGTATATGGCAATGACACCCGCAGGACTTCTACAGCCTTTGGCTCTATCGGAGAGAGTCTGGGAGGATATCATCATGGACTTCATTGAGGGGCTTCCACGGTCAGAGGGCTACAACTCTATATTGGTGGTGGTAGATCGGCTCAGTAAGTATGCCCATTTCGTGCCACTCAGACATCCCTACACGACAGTGACAGTGGCTACAGCTTTCATGCGGGAGGTGGTTTGCTTGCATGGTTTCCTCGCTTCCATAGTGTCAGATCACGATAAGGTCTTCATGAGCAGTTTTTGGCGGGAGCTTTTCAAGGTGCAAGGAACCAAGCTGAGAAGGAGTACAACCTATCACCCACAGACAGATGGCCAGACGGAGGTGGTGAATAGGAGTGTGGAGACCTATTTGAGGTGTTTTGCGTCAAATGCGTCGAGACAGTGGGCCAAGTGGTTAGCATGGGCAGAATATTGGTACAACACCTCGTACCACTCGGTAGCACAGAGCACCCTGTTTCGGATTTTGTATGGTCGGGACCCGTCCCAATTGATACACTACAGCAGAGGGACCACTCCCATGTCACAGGTAGAGAAGCATCTTGGAGAGCGGGACAAATATTTGGAGGAGTTGAAGAAGCATCTGCTGCGAGCCCAACAGATCATGAAGACTAATGCAGATGAGTACCGGAGAGATGTGCAGTTTGCTGTGGGGGACCGGGTTTATCTGAAATTACGGCACTACAGACAGAAGACTTTGGCCCGTCGGAGCAATGAAAAGCTGGCAGCCCGCTACTATAGACCATTCGAGATTACATCTCAGATCGAAAAGGTGTATCGTCTACAGTTACCTGCTACCTCCACCATTCACCCAGTGTTTCACGTTTTACAGTTGAGGATAGCCATTGTGAATCATACTCTATCACCGACTTTGCCACCTACTCTGACAGAGGATATGAAGGTGCTTCTTGAGACTCAGGAGCTGACTGGGGTTAGACAGGCCACAGACGGGACACATGAGATGCTGATCAGATGGAGTGGCCTACCGGACTACGATGTTACTTGGGAGCCATTGGCGGTGATACACAACCAATTTCCAGACTTTCACCTTGAGGACAAGGTAGCACTTTTGGGGGGAGTAGTGATGCGGCGCGTGTATCAGGCGCGGCGCGCGAGGAGGCTAGGCTAAGGGGTCCGGTTCAAGTGTACCTAAGGAGGAGGCGACTTGGGTCCACCACGGACCCGGTCTCAAACTTGTAATTTCGCATCCACAAGGGAGGGTCGTTTAGTAATTCCACAATTGACTAATCCCTCCCTTAAACAAGGGCCGGCCGGCCCTAGCAAGCATTATCGAAGAATTGATTGAAGGTATTTTAATTCCTAGAACCCTAGAATAATTTTCTCTATTAATCTTCTATTGCTCGTCATTTTAGATTAATTATTTTAGAATTATTAAGCAATTTCAGATCAGTTCTTCATATCAAAGCCCTAGATTTATTAGTCCAAAGCCATAAAAATCCAACCTTTAACCACACAAAAAGCCCTAGACGTATCAAAATCCAAATACAAGATCCAACATACAAATTGGTCTTGGTCCTGCCAACTATATATATATATATATATATATATATATATATATATATATATATATATATATATTCTCATATATGGAACTCTCTTCTCCCGCTATCTATCTTTATTGTTCATTACCCAACAAAAGAAACTCTCATCTCATGTAGTTGCAAGCATGGAATGAGGAAAATAAGATAACTCAAAGGAATGCACTTCTAGCTCGAGGAGGGAGTGGCTTTGAGCTTGGCTTAGAAAGATTACTTAAAGATAAAGTGGGAGCTTGAGTTGAACCTATCAGCTAGATGCATACATGATTATGAGGAATTCATCATAGGGCTTAGAAGGTAGCTTGTTACATCATTGTTCAAGAAAAATATTCATAGAACATCCCGATAAAGGAAGAATGAGGATTTTGATGGGCCGCATTTTCGAGTAATAATGCACTTAGCTACTAGTGAGATGGTAATATAGGCCTATTTATAATAGGCTTTGGTAAGAAACTAACGAACCCCAAAAGAGGCTGTCAATAGAAGTAAAACATGCTGTGGGAAAGAAGCCAAAAAAAGTCGAGGAAGAAAAAGAAAGCAAGAAGTACAAAAAAAGAATGCCAAAGCAGACAAATGTGAGAGAATCTAGTTTTTTCGAAAAGCTAAAAAGGAACACACGATTTCTTATTTGGAATTCCTTAGTTTTGGGGAGTCGTATAATGCTATGAAGGGTAAGGTCCTATTTGGGGAGTCGTATAATGCTATGAAGGGTAAGGTTAAGACTTGCTTACCCGAGTGAAACTTCAATGGAGGCACTTAGCTAGAGACACTATGATAGGATTTATGGGGTTTTTGAAGATAAAAATAGGATTTTTAGGGGTTTTCTAGGGTTTGGATGGATAAAGATGTGATTTCTGGTAGAAAGGTGGGGGTTTTAGAGGAAAGATGAGATTTTTAGGGCTAGAAAGTGATGAATTTGGGAAAAATGGACTGTTTTTATTGATAATACCTGAAAATAAAAGGGATACAAGATGGTTGGCCACAATTCTAGAGGTGGACCACTCTCCCAAGCCGTCGATTCGAGAGGGGGCCGCACACTCCAATAAAAGAGGGATAATCTCACATCAAAGAAGTTTTCTTCACAATAATCAAGTATAAAGAAATCCATCCCACCTATGGCCTATAAATACTAATCAGAAAAATACAAATTCACAGAAAAACCCGAAAAGACCGAAAATTCTCAAAACCAAAAGTACAGATCTATTATTACTTCGTCTACCGAAAACCACCGTTTCCTCAAGGTGGTGCATGAAGAACGTGGGCCATTCGTTCCAAGTAGATTGAATGCCTCCTCCCGGGTTAAAAGGATCCGATTGGTCTATATCATCTTCAACGGCATCCGAAAGAAAGACATGGTAGTTATCATTCTCTTCTGAAGGTCCTCCATTCCCAAAATAGAAATGCTGACGCTCGGGAGTACGTCCAACTGAAAACCAATTGCCTTTGGGTAATGTAAGAGCGTCGACAGTCCAAGGTGGGTCCTGGAAAGTATCGTCGGATCAAGGCGGGGCCCGAAGGTCGTCGTCGGGCCAAGACGGGGCCTGCAGGCATGCGAAAAGGACCAGCGGGCCCTGTAGGCCCGCGGGCAGGGCAGGCGGGGCAGGCATGCCTGCCTGCAGGCCAGGCGGCCCTCCTTGGACCCTGGCGAGCCCTTGAGGAGGGTCGATAAGCTTGCCGTTCATCTCCTTGAGTTGTTCTTTGTCGTCTGGATGCACATCCGAGTCAAAGTTGTCGCCTTCTCTGCCTTTTTGGTCCAAAGTTGACGCCTTTTGGCCTAGATATGGATTTTAATCCAAATCTGAATCCTTCGCTCTTGACCACGTCGCGATTTTTTGTATGAGTTATTGATTTAATTGCCCGAGTTGTTGATTCAATTGTATGATCTATAAGATTGTTTGCATGCATGCCTCCAAATCATTCTTCATGGATCTCATCTCGTTATTCAAGATCGAACCGATTTGATACCACTTGATATGATTTTTATGGGGTTTTGAAGATAAAAATAGGATTTTAGGGGTTTTCTAGGGTTTGGATGGATAAAGATGGGATTTCTGGTAGAAAGGTGGGGGTTTTAGAGGAAAGATGAGATTTTTAGAGCTAGAAAGATAATAATTTGGGGAAAGGGTCTGTCTTTATTGATAACACCTGAAGATAAAGAGAAAACAAGATGGTTGGTCACAATTATAGAGGCGGACCGCACTCCCAAGCCGTCGATTCGAGAGGATACCACGCTCTCCAATAAAAGAGGGATAATCTCAACTCAAAGAAGTTTTCTTTACAATAATCAAGCATAAAGAAATCCATCCCAACCCATGGCTTATAAATACTAATCAGAAAAATACAAATTCATAGAAAAATCCAAAAAGACTGAAAAATTCCCAAAACACCCCTAAAATCCGAAAATTTCCTAGGCGCCACTGATGTCCCAAAACGCTCATAATGGACCAAAAGTGCAGATCTGTGACATTCATGATATGCACAAGAAGAAGGATCATACGTTGAATGATAAAGAAATAGTAAGATTGTTGCGTAAAAAGTGGTAATGGTACTCGAAGCCACTATGTTCAAATCCATGGAAGAAGATTGGCAAAAAGGATTCGATTTGGGATTTAAAATCGTTAACTTTTTTGCTTTATTTGTTAAAAACTAATCTAAGAAAGTCAAAATTATCATGAGTGGTGATGATGCTTCATGCAAATCAAGGCAAGACTTACAACCGAAGAGAATATTTTCTTGTAGTCTACCCATTTTCTCTTGGTGTAGCCTTTTGCCATTACATCAAGGCAAGCCTTGTGCAAATCAAGGCAAGCCTCACCTCAAAGGCTCAAACCTATCTGTTCATGCACTTTTTGCTTAAATGTAGGAACCATTTGTTCTTTATAATTTTGCATCTAACAGGAAGGTCAAGTACGCTTCAAACTTAGTTTACCTATATTGGTTTTTACTCATTGTTCATTGTATCTTGATATTCTTTTACATTAAGGCTCAAAAGAGCTTTGCTAACAGAATTTGACTGATTTTAAGGCATGGTTTAATACATAGGTTGCAATTAACAATGCATCCTTCCAAAATTATATATGTGATGTTGCATGCACCATCATGAACAACATCATGTCTAACATTATTCTATTCCTTTTCTATGCCACGTCATTCTATTACAGAATTACAGAGTGTAAGGAGTAGTCAAATACCAAGCATCCTTCTTTCTTTATACCGTCTCTAAAATTGGTCAAAAAGATATTCACAGACACGTTTTTGTGCATTTAGAGAACATGCTTTCAACCATACTCAAATGCCATTTGAAGTATCTTAGTGCTTTGAACTTGTGAGAAACTAGTTACACATAATCATAGCATGTATAGCCATTTATGAAAGTGATGAAAAATATGATTTTACATCAAACCTTCATGCTTATTGGTCCATAAATATCTAAATGAACAAGGTCAACGGAGTAGATGCACGTTTGAATTTACCAAATAACTTTCTTGTGACCTTACATGCATGCAATGCTACAATGTGGGCATGATAACTTTAGCGAACGAGCCAGGAAGATTGTTTCAATCTAACTATGCTATTTGGTTCTATCCGATATGTCCTAACCTATTGTCACTTCATAGATTCACAAAATCAACATCGGTTAGAGAAGCAACATAGAAAACAACATTATAGTGCTAGAATTGCCTAAAATATGTAACCTATTTGATAAAACACTAGTCAACATAAAATCTTGTCCTATAAAACCTACTCTTTATAAGAAAAGATTACATATATTTCAAGACACAAGTTTTGACATTGATAACAATTTTTTTAGATTCTAGGTATCCATACATCATGTAGGAGCAATCACGCTTTGCTTATAAACTCCAACCAGTAAGTGCCCTTTACATCGATGCTCAAGTCGTTCCATATAAATAGTGTCTTGTGGCATCTTGGGATTTGATGATGCTTCCCGAACCTCTTATAATCCACACTATATGGTTCGTCAATCTTAAGTCTATAACCCATGTGATAGAAGAGTTAGATCCGATAGATAAACTATGGATGCAAATGATAGTCTATGACCCATGTGATATTAATCATCTCCATGCAAGCATCGTTTTTGGAAAGGATTATTAAACTTTATGGAGAAGATAATGGAATTGTTAGGATATTACCATATTTTCATCACCATAAATAGCGAATTTAATTCACTTCCATTAATACGCCCAATACATAGGTTACTAGTAACATTTTGATATAATTTAGGAGCTATAGCCCTAGTGGTTAGTTGCTAACCTATTGCTTAATTTCTCCATCATAAACCCAATGTCTCATACAAATTAGGTTTATGTTATGGTATATTTCAAAACATCTCCATATTTAATTTGTATGTGATATGTTGGATCTAAGGGGGTTCGATCAAATGGCAGGTGTAATCAAAGGCTGTGGGCAGATCCTAACTCATGTGTCTTTGCTCCAAGAATTTTGATCGTTATGGAGTGTAACAACCCTTGTGTTTCCTTTTCATCGAATGTGCAACACTGAACAACGATTGGCCAGGTAATTGTGCAAACATAAAAGATTTATCATGAATATCAACGACCTAATCAAATCAGCTTTCTATTTACCTAGACACCAATGGGAGTTTAATTGCTATCGTCTAAACCTTGTAGTGAACTGAACTGGCCTAATTATGGATTTCTTTTTGCCGTAGGTATCTCCTCTTTGGAAACATTATAGTCAATGAAGCGGAACCCACTTTCAGGTTACCTTGCTCCCAAGACAATTCGAGTGCATTTGGTTGCATTTCCTGCTCTATTCGCCACCCATGCGCATGCACAAGCTCTCACAAACAGAGCTTGTGCATACCAATCGAAATGCGCGTCACATGCACGTACTCAAGCCTTGCTAGCACTTGCAGTATCAGTGCAATCACTAATTAGAGCATTTTTGATGTTTTACTCCAAAAAATGTGCGCATGTATAGAGGGTGTCGCCCAAGGCCGGTGCACTTATCATGTAGCGTGTGATCCTACATATGTACAATATTTGCTATGCATGTTTCAGCATATGCGTGCACAACACGTGCATCACTTGAGTGGGACCCATGCACAATGTGCATACGCTGCACTAGCCTTACCAGGCTCAGCCTGTGCATGCACCACGTGTACAGCTTGTGGGCACGCTTGTGCAAGCGTCGCTCCAGCATATCCCAAGGTTGGGCTCCCTTTATCTTGTTTGGTATTGCGTCGCTCCAGCCTATGGTTGGGCTCCCTTTATGTTCGGTAGTCGCACACATGCTCACAACTGCATGATATATGCTCGGCCCAACCAAGTATTGCGATCCACTTGTAGATCGCGATGGGTATGGGCCCATATAGCGGGTCGTTCGATTGCCTGGCTGGGTGTAACGACTTGCGTATGGGCATGTTGCATATCAACTTAGAGTTAGTTTTTTTCGAAGGAAATAATTTTGATAGATATGAATAGATTTGGGGTTTTGATATTTTACATAATAAAACCCAACCAATCAAGTTAAATTGATAAGATCATAATCACAACAATATTAACCAGAGCTGATTTTGATGAAAACATGCCGTATAGACAATTACAAAAATTAGATCTATCAAAAACCGGGATTTGGCACCAGCAATTAAAGGTCTCATTTATATTCAGAACCAATCAAAATATCAAATAACAAAGGTAATACCTTAATCAAGATCTAATCTTTGATAACATGAGATCGGTCTTTAATATCTTATTTAAAAGGCACAAACAATGAAGAGCTATAACCCACGCTCCGATAATATATGAAGATATGATCTATTGTTCTAGATAAATCTACCAACTAATGTAAACATGCGAGATTAATATCTGATATAATAATAGAATATTGTGGAAGCATACCTTATTTGGATTGAAGTGTTTGCGTTGATTTGCCGCAACCTTTGGTTGATCACCTTTCTTGATCGATTCGATGATAAGTGTCAATAAGATGGATCACCAATCACTCATCCACCACGTAACAACAACATGAGCTTCTTGAAACCGATGATCTTTCGCGACTATGCCTAATCTCTTTTTTGTGTGAGGTAAAGTCCTCTATTTATACAACCTTAGGCCTAGTAGTAAGACTTTCCCCATTGAACAAATAATCTAACTCCACCATTGGATTAGATTGTGTGGCCACGAGGGTGCACTAATCATAAAGCCAAAATTGTTACATAGCCAACCTTGTGTTAGGGCGGGCATATATAGAGTTCTGTTATAAGCTACCTACTAGGATGCCTTCGCGGTACTAGCATGAAGCGGCCCCTGGCCTTGCATAAGTTCAACAACTTGACATTGTCTACAAGTTGTAAGCCCAACTATAAATAACTGAATATTAGAACTACATCGCAAAGACAGTATTGTAATTTTTGGACAAATCTTAGACCTAGTAAACAGAGCATAATGCAAGATTTATGTGTATATATTGTTAAATAGAGATGCGAGCAAGCACATTGGTTTAATACTGATACTTCAAAAATTACAATATATGCCAATGTGATGATTTTGGCTCACATAATTTGATCTAAGTAAAGCATAAATGATCTAACTCAATTGTAGATATTACTTGTTGAACTTAGGGAGCATAAGTGAAAGAACAAAATTAACCCATGGGATCTGATTTCATCATGGTGCTTATAGGGTTCTTTAGACTCCTTGCTTTTATCAATAGCCATTTCTCTTTTACTTTGGGAGTTGCTTATTTCTTGTTGGGTGATTCACTTACCTTGCTTCATCAAGCCCTTTCCCCTTCTTCACACACACTATTCTCTCACACTATTTCTCTTTTAAAGTCAAATGTTCTAGTGGATTTCTGGAAATATACTTTGGGTTAGTCTTGGAACCGCTTGAGTGTTTCTCTTTCAATGCCTAAGTTTACATAGATACACCTTTTATTTTTCTCTATGTGATTATTTGAAAATCATACAGTGAGTTGATTTAGACATAGTGTGGTCCAGTCCTGTTTTTTAAGGTTTGATCACCTGGTTATAGTTGGAGTTCTCTAGTTCATTCTTTGTCTCTTGAAGTTGGCACATGTGGCCATTCCATTTTTTATTAGGAAAATAACGCTATTATAGATATTTTATTCAGATTTTTTTGTGTCCATTCCAACTTCTGGCTATTAGCTAAGTGTCCTATCGAAAAAATTAAATGTCGTCGTTTGAATGCTAATTGTCTCCCCTTTTTGTTACCGTTATTATTTTTTTGTAGGTTGGGCAAATTTTTCAAAAGTTTGAATGCAAAGATCAGTTTGATGGAGGAATTGTACGTAATGTTGTGCGTTGGAGCATACAGGACTTGTTAGAGGTAAGAGACTTATTTTGTAACAAAATTGTATTTTGACATGCATAATTGGGTTTGAATGTGATTTGTATGATGTGTATTTTTAAAGTTATGATACCATTTACTTTCAATCTTGTTATATTGATAACTATGCAGATATACATGTATAACCATTCGAGAACAATGGGTATCATATGACATAAGAGATCTCTCTCGTATACGATGACTTGGCACATTTTCCTCCACATAGTACAAGCTGTCACATGGGGTATACGTATTATCCCACATGCCCTTTGTAGAGGAAAATACATCATGTCTATGAGAGAGGTCTCCCATATGTCTTATGATAAACATTATTCTCAACTACATTTGTCAATATGTAAATGTGATAATCAAAATGAACTAACAAAGGTAGGTTGCTGTGAATCTGGACTATGAAGTAGTCAATATGATGTGCTATGCATGCCTTTTGGTGGATTCTCTTGTATTGTCAAAGAAATACCCGAACGTTTAAACTAAGCATATATATTAGGCACCAAAAAAGCACCCAAAATGATTTAAATTATAAAAAGGAAATGACTTTTTATGCCACATTTTAGCGCAAACTTAAAACACATGTTGCTCATTCTAAGTTTATTTCTTGATGGTGGACACGGATACCAATGCTATGGATGGTTTGCACAGTCTCCCAAGTAGTTGATTGTTCTATATAACGTATTATAAAGTTCTCTTCTGGTTCGATTTTGTTATATCTTGTTTGAGGAGATTAAATTGTTCTATTGTCCTTGGTATGGAATAAATTAGTCTATTTTTAGTTTGCACCATGTTGGGAGTGGGGGGTTGCGGCCACACGGTGGTGATTTTGTAATTTTGGAGCACGAGGGGGCAATATTGTAATTTTGTGCCCTAGTGACATTCTTGTAAATATGGGCAAATCAGACTTATATATAGTAGTGAAGGGGGTTATGGATATGATATGAAGAGAATTGAAGAAGAATAGAAGTAGATAGTAGAAGTTTAGGAGTATAGTTTAGATCTAGATCTTGGGAGAGTAGCCTTTATCTCGAATCAAAGGTAGGCAAGCGGTTCCCTATCGAATTGGAATCCACTATCTTGTATTTCATGCATTAATCTATAAAGTTATCATCTTTCCCTCAAATCCCCAAAGTTCTTCCGTTAAACCCCGAGCCGTTTCTATCACACCACAACTTGGTTGGTGACTAACAATTAGAATGGACTCTGATGTTGGTCATATGTTGCAAACAAGCAATGGGCCAAACTGGAGAAGGTTTTTGCACTGATATGGATATAGTTATTGAACATAACAAATTGTTAAATCTGGATACTGGGCCAAAGGACCGTAGTCCAGCGGCACTTTCCCCTGGTTCCTAGCGGGATTGGCAGTGTTCAATCTCCGCTGGGCGGGGTCCCCGCGCGCGTTGCCAACTTTACACAGAATCAAAAAAAAATCTGGACACCAGGACAAACAAAGAATATATATCTACTTAGAATATAAACTATAAGAAGTTAAAAAATTAAAAATTTAAAAATTGTGAAAATCCCAGACATGATGTTAAAAAGTTGAAACTGCACTGGTTTTTAATAAAGCTAAAATATGAGATATGAGGCCTCTCTGTAAAGGCCAAAAATCAGTGCCTATGGAGTTCAGGCCCAAACATAAGTGTTAATAAGTGGGGACCTGCATTGCAATGTATCGGTGAAGAATTCCTTTATTGTATGAACTTAAAATGCTATGATCAGTAAAGAAAGATTCACTTTCCATTTACCACTCCTCTGGTTATGGAAAGCCCCTGGCTTGCCTCTTACTAAGGAAAAAAATAATTAACTTGGCTCAACTTTTGGACTCCCGATATTGGTTTGAAAACTGGTCAGAAGATTTGGTTAGCTTTTGTGGAATCTCATGATCCGTAGCCAATCATCACATGTTAATGAGAAAATACTTAAATGGTGGTGTTGTCTTGCTGCTACTGTCATTGATATGATTTAAGGGGTGTAGATCATTGATTCGGTGGATTGATCAGAAAACACTTGATTTCAAATTGTTTCATCTGATCAGATTGTATCTGACCTAGAGAGTCATACTAAAGTTTACAATATTTTAGTTAGCTAATCAGATGTGATATCATTGTTGGATGCAAATTAGATTCCCCAGGCGAATAATAGTTCCATAATGTTGCCACTTTTAAGTTAGTTGTTATATAGATATAGATGTGCAAATGTTTTGATAAATATAGAATGCCAAACTGAATCAATTTTGGGTTCTATATTTTGATAAATATGAACTGGATTTTCCCCCCCTCTTTTCTTTCTATAACATGTGCATAGTAGCATCTCCATGCTGTGCCCACCATGGCTCCATCCAATATGAACTGTCTCATAACATATAGTAGTCACTGACAAATCTAGAGCATCTGTTTAGTAAAACTTAGAACCTCTGCATTTATGTTTTTTTTGCAAACAGAGTAATTGGCAGAGCTGGTTTGTATGTTTCTCACATCTGTATTCCTTGATTGAAAGAATTGTATCGTCCATATATATTATCGGAAGTAATTGCATATAGAATCAACAAATGTCTACTTGACCACATTATCTTCCTTTCCTATCACGTTGAATTGCACTTTCCAAGCATTTTCTTATTTGACATAATCATTTTAGTTTTTTTTTGTAATAGGAGCAAGAAGGTGCGACATTGCTGGTTTCCGCAAAGTTTTCTCTTCTGTCTAATCGCAACATATATCTTCAGTTTGAAGAGGTATCTAAGTTTTTAATCATACAAAGCCGTTATAATTAGCGACTTATATTCTTAAGTATTTCTTGTATTAAACCATATTATAAAATAATACTTTTAGCTTTCATTTCTTGATTACAAATTGATTATAAACTCCAACAAGAGAGGGTTCAAACTAGCAATATGCTTAAAGCATAGAGGCTAGCTTGGGCTGTGAGTTTGTTACCGTTAAACTTGCAAAAAAGTATGCATAAAAATCATTCTTAAAAACATTAAGCACTGGACATTGGGTGAGGTGATAACTCTAGACCTATGAAGCACAAACACTTCGAAATGGCTGCCATGTCCATGTCGAACACCAAATGCTTGCCCAAATCTTGCCTGACATGTATCTGATATTCGGAAGCCGTGTCTGATTATACAAGACAAGAAGTTGTGTGTCCAAGCCGTATCAGGTTTAAATAAAATATAAAGATCGTGTGTCGGACACTTTAGATCCACATATTTTTTGAAGAAAGAAATATAAAAATCATCTTCTTAACTAATGGAGTATTAGGTTAACAAAGTTTAAACATCACTTAAACTGAATAGGGATTGGTTAAATTTTGATTTTGTGTGTGCTTTTGTTACTTAATAAGAAGCTATGAATTTTTATCATTAGAATTATTTAGATATGTATATATATAATTATTATCATTAGTAGAACACACCCCAATCATAGCATGTGTTTTGATGTGTATATGTATAGATACTGAATTTCAGTACGCAGTAATAAAACATAAATCCAATGAAACAACACACGTCAATCAGAGACATACAAGACTTGGTAACGCAGTTCGATGCGCACACCTACATCTGTGGGGCCACGCCCAGAAAAACAGAATACTCCACTAAAATAATCAGAGTACAAACTCTAATATCACGTTTCTACTAGGAGGAACACTCTCCCCATTAATACAAACCGTGAGGGGTGATCGCAATCAACCCCGTGGAGTATTCTCGGCAAGCTCCCCTTGCACCATCGACTAGATCAACTCCCTTGATCCTACGTGCGTAGCCGTCGGCCTCCCTCCCGGAGTATCACAGAACTTTTTCCCAAAAGTTGTTTCCTAGCCGTCGCTGCTGCCGAACCCTAATAGCATACGCTCCCCATCAATCCGCGGTTCAATCAGCAGGTATCACAATCAAAACGGTTCCAGCTAGGCAATCACAATATTTGCAACCCTCAACAACCATGAGATCCCGCAAAATCCTCAAGAGCACGTTGCGAACGATATTGTGAGCTAAAATCTCTCCAACCGTCTTTAACAGAATAACCAAGAGATATAAACTGCCAAACAAATCTTTAACGATATTTTATCAACATAAATACCAGAACCGTTAAAGATAGAAGACTAAGATCACAAGAATCCTAGATCGGGATCCAAGAATACAACGAACAACCATTGCCGCATAAAGACACAGCGTGTTGAACATTATGGTGTAATATAATGTTCAACAATTCTTCCACCACAACCAAGCTGAGTCGTTTCTCTTCTTCAAGATAATGTTGAACAGATACAACATCATGTTCAACAAATGTTCCAACCTCATCAAGGAAAGTCTTCTTTCTTCTTCAAGATATTTAAGAACAACCAACGAGTATCGTATTGTCACTAATGACAATGAAGTCATGAATAAAACCTAACAATCTCCCCTTTTGGCATTTAGTGGCACAATAACATATATGATATGAAGTTGATGCAAAAAGAAGAAGATGGAGCAGACAGGAAATCAGAAAATAGGGAACCACTTTCAAAAACTCCATCACAGAGTCAGCACCATAGACAGCAGAACCAAGTACAGAACCAAGTATCATGGTTAACATCCCCAGAACAACATTAACAATGACCAACCCCCTCATCACAACAACCAATATCATCAGCAGTCATCAGCAGAAATTTATCTCCCCCTTTGGGCCACTAAAGAAAGAGACATACCTCAAAAAGAGAGTGCCACCCGAGCAGAAAGGTAGAACTATCCCAGATCCTCAGCTAGTTTGCTCTTCAGAGCAGATAGTTTGCTCTGCAACATAAGTTTGTGACTATCTAGAAGACCTTTCTGACTTTGGAGCAACAACAACTGATCATCAACATTCTGAACCGCCTTCTCAAATAACTGATTATCCTCCAACACTGAAGAAGAAGAAGCGGTAGCAGCCTGTACAGGAGGAGAAGGAGGAGACTCATGATGCACAGAGGAACTAGGATCTGCAACCTGAGAAGGAGAAGATGATGACGGTGCACCATGAAGAGAGGGAATCAACTTTGAGATATCATCAAACTTTCCAGCAACGGACTTTGCAGTGTACGATATGCTGTCGCAAGAGGTAGGCAGATCAGATGCAGACATGGATACTTTTTGAGCCAAAAGCATCATGGAGATGAGACAGGCAGGATGCAATGACGATGATGGAGAGGATGACTCAGATAAAGACAAAATAGAGTCAAAGATGATTCTTCCCAAGTTGAAGGGCTGCTTAGACCCAGCTGAAAAAAGAAGCTTGCACATATCTTTGGTGACCACTGAAATATTAGATGTGGGAAGCCAATTCCTCATAGCTATCCTGTACATGACAAAGTGTTTAGCGGTAAGAGCAGAGGAAGGAAATGTGGATGATTTGGGCCAGCAGTTTAGCTTTCCTGCTGTCACTACATGTATAAACATGTTAAAGTCATCTCCTACTGACTCACCGAAGGTTGGCAACGACTGAGGACATTTCCACACTAAAATTTTATTCAGCACAGAAGGAGAGAAGGAGAAGATCATTCCTCTCACATAACTCCTGAATCCCCATCGTGAAGATGCATCACTAGCAGACTTGGACAGATTACAGTAGAATTCACGCACCAAGATAGGATAAAAGATTCTGAACCATGAGGCAGCATGGAACAACCCAAGGTCTTTCAGAATAGCAACCATCCGAGTCTTGTCAAATGAAGAGACATTCAGAATTTTCTCAGGGAGGAATGATCGTTCGAAGTAGGAGACCCACCTATTCTTACATGCTTTATCGAAGAACGCTTTACTGAAGGCGTCAGAGGATGTAAACAATGGGGAGCGAGATGGACATGATGCAGAAGTAGCACTTTTGGACCTCTTAGAGGGGGAAGCAGCTGCATGGCTTGATGGAGCTTTATGCTTTCGAGAGGCAGATCGGGCCTTTCGTACAGAGGAGGACAAATGAATATCGTCTGGGGCAGCAGCCTCACAAGTTGAATCTAATGTTGCAACATTGTGTGCAACATTACTGGCTGCATCTCCTGTCGGTAAAGAATCAGTCTCGACTGCAGCTTCAACATTAGTACCAACATCAGCCGCGCCTGGCTCAGAAGAAACATCGGACATCACACAACAATCAACGTTTTCCACATCAACAATACTCTGAGTACCCCCAACATTTTCCACATCAACCGTACTCTGAGCAGGCTCTTCTACACTACCATGTGATTGAATCTTCTCAGGAGGAACAACACGAGGCATATTCAACAAGGGATCATCTTGATCCATGAGGGAAATATCTTCAAAACAGACATTATGACCACCATCATCTACATTAGATTTCCTTACGGATCCATTGTCTTCTTCAGGCAAACTCTGAACACTTTCATCCACACACATATAGGAGTTGAAATAACTGGTTCCTCTTCCTGAGATGGGTCAATAGATGCAGCTTCAACATTGACCCCATCCTCAGGAACAACACCCACATTCAACATCTCAGCATTATGAACACTCGATTCCTCAGCAGGCAAGCGAGAAGATGAATCTTCATCAACTCCCCCTGTCATAGTCTCCTCAGCAGAAACAGATGAGTCTGAATCCGAAATTTCAACAATTTCAGAAATCTTCACGAAAATTTTCGGATTCCAGGTACGAATGACAATCTTGTTATCTCGAGGCACTTCTACACTCATTACTTTACCGAGAATCTTTTTACGCATGAGTTGATCAAAGTGAAGATGAGAAATATCAACCCAAGAGGTCCAATCTCCGTCCAGTTCTCCGTAAGTGCCAGAACCAATCTTGAAAAGTAACATGGGCAGGATAAACTTCATCTTCACAGAAATCGGGCACCAAAGGTTCTCGCAAAAGGGGGATTTCCAGAATTGGGGAAAATCTCACAATTTCCAAATTCGAATCAATAGGAGAGTGCATGTCATTGAGAGATACATGAGATTGAAAAGAAGGGGAAATACCAATAGAAGAGGCACGCGAAGATCGTGGAGCTACACCCTTCCGCTTCATAGGTAGAGGAGAAGACGAAGGAGCACTCTGCTGAGACAAGGAGGTTCGACGAGAGTAGCGCCGAGGGGGCTGCAATGATTTCCCATTTCGATCTCTTGCCATTTCAGAACACAAGAAGAATTCCACACGAGGAGAACAAGAACCCTAGAAGAACTGCTCTGAGAATCTTGAAAACAGATTTGAGAGAGAAAATAGCTCCTTGGATAAAGTAAGTGAAAACAGGAGAACATTAATAGCGGGCCAAAAGGAAAAATAACTGTGAGAAAACCGGTCCAGTAACAAATGACCGCTCCGTTCCACTTTATGTTGCAACCTGATGTTGCGACATTCTTCACAACAAAAAGATCAAAATCAGATACGACACAGCCCTAGGGCTTGTCGCAGTTCTTCAAACCTGCCAGAATCTAGAGGCTTCGTGAAAATATCGGCTAGTTGTAGCTACATATTCCATGATGAGAGACTTCTTCTCGACCAACTCTCTGATGAAGTGATGACGGATGTCGATGTGTTTGGTTCTGGAGTGCTGAACTGGGTTCTTGGAGATGTTTATAGCACCCTGATTATCACATATGATAGTTAATATCCCTTGTTCCAACCTATAGTCTGTCAACATTTGCTTCATCCATAAGAGTTGAGTACAACAACTCCCTGCTGCGATATACTCAGCCTCTGCCGTAGACAACGAAATGGAGTTCTGCTTTTTGCTGTACCAGGAGACTAGATTGTTGCCCACATAAAAGCATCCTCGTGTAGTGCTCTTCCTATCATCAGTATTCCCTGCCCAGTCAGCATCACTGTATCATGAAATTAGGGTATTAGTATTCTTGGTGTACCATATGCAATAATCAGCCGTCCCACTGACATATCTGATGATCCTCTTTACATCAATGATATGAGATTCTTTAGGGCACGCTTGATAGCGAGCATAGACTCCTACACTGAAGCTGATATCCGGTCTACTGGCTGTCAAATACAAGAGACTACCTATCATACTTCTGTATAGAATAACCTCAACTGATTTTCCTCCGTCGTCTTTGGAAAGTTTTTCCGTGGTTGACATAGGAGTGCGTACATGTCTCGCATTTTCCAGGCCGAATCTCTTGACTAGATTCTTAGCATATTTGCTCTGTGAGATGAATAAGCCATCAGTACACTGCTTAACTTGAAGCCCAAGAAATAAGTTCAACTCACCAACCATGCTCATCTCAAACTCCTTTTGCATGAGGGTAATGAACTCATGTACCAATTGTTGTGACGTTGATCCGAATACTATATCATCTACATAGATCTGAGCAACCATAACAATTGACCTGGTCCTTTGAACAAACAGTGTTTTATCAGCTCCACCTCGTTCATACCCCTTTTGGAGAAGGTATGTAGTTAATCTCTCGTACCAAGCCCTCGGTGTTTGTTTCAATCCGTAAAGCGCCTTCTTCAAACGGTAGACATGATTCGGAAGAAAAGGATCTGCAAAACCTTTTGGTTGTTCGACATATACTTCTTCATTCAATAGCCCATTCAAGAACGCGCTCTTCACATCCATTTGATGGAGTATGAAGTTTAGACTGCATGCAACTGCCAGAAGTAATCTGATGGATTCCAAACGGGCGACTGGAGCAAATGTCTCATCAAAATCGATTCCTTCGACCTGGGTATATCCTGAGCCACTAGACGAGCTTTGTTGCGAGTCACATTTCCCTTCTCATTAGTTTTATTCTTGAAGATCCATTTTGTCCCGATGACATTTATTCCTTTAGGTCTCTCAATGAAGCTCCAGACATCATTATGTTGAAATTAGTTCAACTCCTCTTGCATGGCTGAAACCCAGAATTCATCAACAATAGCTTCCTTCACATTTTTGGGTTCAACAATAGAGAGGAAGCAAGCATACATGGCCAGATCTCTATAGTTGACACGGCTAGTACCTCTTGTTCGGTGGCTGTCATGCACATCACCAATGATCAGTTCAGGAGGGTGATCGCGTATAAATTTGGTGATTCCCTCAACACCTTGAACGTCTTCAGCCTCAACCTGTGGTATCTCTGCTGCTGTATCCTATGTTGCAATATTTTGTTCAACATTGTTCTGATTTGTCTTGCTTGTTGCAACATTATTTTCAACACGACCCTCCTCGTCAGTACTGTCTTCTTGAACAACCCTTTCTCCACTTAAGACAGCCTCTCTCTGATCAAAAATCATCAACCACTACATTGATAGATTCCATCATAACATCTGTGCGTTGATTCAGAACTCTGAAGGCACGACTCTTTTGTAGAATACCTAAGGAAGATTCCTTTGTCGCTCTTGGCATCAAACTTCCGTCTGGGAGTACGGTCTTGCAGGATATATCATTTACTTCTAAAGATGTGGAAGTAGGATACATCAGGTTTCTTGCCTTTCCAGATCTCGTAGGGGGTTTTCTCGATTCTTGGCCGAAGATAAACCCTATTAATAGTGTAGCAAGCAGTATTGATAGCTTCAGCCCACCACTTAACATTAACTCCTCGAGCATTCAACATAACACATGCCATTTCTTGAAGCGTACGATTCTTCCTTTCAACCACTCCGTTTTGTTGAGGAGTCTTTGGAGCCGAAAATTCATGTCCAATACCATGTGATTCACAATATTCAGAGAAGGAGTGATTCTCAAACTCCTTTCCATGATCACTCCGGATCCTGATGATTTTGCCAGTGATGTCTCCTTTTTCAACTTGAAGACGGGTGCACAATCTATTGAAGGCTTCAAATGTGTCTGATTTCTCCTTAAGAAAATCTACCCAAGTAAACCGAGAAAAATCATCAACACATACGAAAATATATTTCTTACCTCCCACGCTGGTTTCTGATGTGGATCCGATCAGGTCCATGTGTAGCAGCTCCAGATTCTTCGAGGTAGTGATTGTCTGAATTTGCTTATGACTCATCTTCTTCTACTTTCCCAGTTGACATGATTCACAAACACCCTCTTTCTTCTTGGTTAGGGTTGGTATTCCACGAACAGCTCCGACTTGAGAGATCTTCATTAAGGTCTTGAAATTTACATGGCCCAGTTTTTGATGCCACTGTTCTGAAGCGTCAGTGGTGATATTGAAGCATTTGTTGAGATCTTGCAGAAAATAGCAGTTGTCATTTGACCTTTTTCCAGTAAGAATACAATCATACATACGTCATCTCCATTGAATACAAGACATTCATCTTTGGTAAATCGGACAAGTAAGCCTTGGTCGCACAACTGACTTATGCTGATGAGGTTTGCCTTCAAGTCCTCTACATGCATCACATCCTTCAGCTTCAGGGACCTTGTCACATTCAGGTTCCCTTTTCCAACTACCTTGCTTCTCTGACCATCGCCAAAGGTAACATGACCTTTGCTGCAGGCAGAATACTCAGTAAGAAGTCCATTATTTCCAGTCATGTGTCGAGAACACCCACTGTCAAAATACCACAGATTTTCTGAGAATGTAACTAATGAAGTGTGCCACCATGCTTACCAGCTCAGATTTCTTAACTCATTTCATAGTTGTTCTTTTGTTAGGATGGCTAACACTTCTGCCTTCATTCCAATGCTTCATGCGTCTGAAGCAACTCCAGTCATTGTGCCCTACTTGCCTACAGTAATCAATAATCACATACCGGACGCCTGGATGTTGAACCTTTTGTTGGACCTTTTCTTTTCTTCCCTTTTGACTCATCCCCGTTTAGCTGACTCCGTTTTTTATGCTCCTTAGTGATGAGAACGCGCCTTGTCTTGGATGTATGTAGGTGGCTCCCTCTATTGTATCCGACTCTTGTTCGGTCTCCAGACACCTTTCCCATGTTGAGAATATCATCAAGTTTAGACTTCCCGGAGTTCCATCTGTTAAGAGTGCTTTCAGCCTTCTCAGCTCTAAGCAATGTTCTCTTCAGACTATTCTCAAGATTTCGGAGACTCAACTCTGTCTTCAACAATTTAGCCCTGGTCTCATTCTTCTCACTTCTCAGTTTAGAACATTCATTCTTCAACTTCTTGTTCACTTTACAGATATCCATCCATTTGTTGAACATAATCTGATATGCTGACCAAATATCTTCTTCAACAACATCTTCCTCACTTTCACCTTCAGAGTCGATCTCGATGCCGAATGTTGTACTATCTGTTTCAACATCATGTATCACATTTGCTTGTTTGGTATTTGATGTTGAAGCAGATGTTGCAACATTATGTTCAACATTTCTAGAAGTGTCATACTCAGACTTGTTTTTCAGAGTTGCAGTGAAGGCCACATAGTTGTTGGTTATGTCTTCATCTTCTGCACTTCCTTCAGAATCTTCATCGCTCCAGGTGCTGGCTAGAGATTTCCCTTTTTGCTTCTTAAGGGTATTGGCACATTCAGCTTGTATGTGACCAAATCCCTCACACTCTCGACATTGAATTCTCTTTCCTTTGGTTTTCGAATCATACCTCTGGGTAGGGCGACTAGTAGTCTTTTCACCAGCAGGAGGACCTGAACGCAGCATCCTATTCGCAGGTTTGAGATTCTGACCTCTGTTACTAATCTTCCTCATCATCCTACTGAAGTTTTTGGCTAGTAACGCAATGTCATCATCAAGCTCCGACTCACTATCAGATTTGGAGGTTTCACATGCCTCTGCCTTTAATGCTACCCCCTTCTCCCTTCTGTTTTGCTTAAGATTCATCTTATAGGTTTGCAGAGAACCCATGAGTTCATCCAGTCTCAAGGTGGAAGTATTTCTCACTTCTTCAATAGCCGCAATTTTAGCAGAAAACATTTCGGGTAGGGACCTCAGCGTCTTCTCAACCAACTTCTTTTGAGAGTTTCTTGCCCAATTGAAATGCCTGGTTGGCTATATCCCTTAATCTACCATTTAATTCAGCCACAGTCTCGTTTTCATTCATTCTAAGATTTTCAAACTGTGATGCGAGCATTTGAAGTTTAGAAGCCTTAACTATACTGGTTCCCTCATGAACGTTTTAAAGAATGTCTCGTGCTTCTTTTGCTTGCTCACATGTGGATATCAGCTTGAACTGCTCTTCATCGACTGCAGTGAAGATGGCATTCACCGCCTTTGAGTTTCCTAATGCCGCCCGCTCTTCTTCTGAATCCCAGTCTCTCACAGGTTTGAGGTATTTCTTGCCTTGTTAACTTCAGTCGGAGCCTTAACTATACTGGTTCCCTCATGAACGTTTTGAAGAATGTCCCATGCTTCTTTTGCTTGCTCACATGTGGATATCAGCTTGAACTGCTCTTCATCGACTGCAGTGAAGATGGCATTCACCGCCTTTGAGTTTCCTAATGCCGCCCGCTCTTCTTCTGAATCCCAGTCTCTCACAGGTTTGAGGTATACCTTGCCTTGTTAACTTCAGTCGGAGGGCTCCATCCTTCAACCGTAGCCACCCATGCTTTCTCATCTAGGGACTTGATAAAAGCTCGCATACGAGATTTCCAGTATGTGTAATTTGATCCGGTGAGTAAGGGAGGCCGAGTAACAGAGGCGTCTTCTTTAGTGTTCATGATTTGCGTACTGACACACAAGATCACACCCACTTTGACAAAACAAAGTTACGCGGATGACCTGCTCTGATACCAATTGAATTTCAGTACGCAGTAATAAAACATAAATCCAATGAAACAACACACGTCAATCAGAGACACAAGACTTGGTAACGCAGTTCGGTGCGCATACCTACATCTGCGGGGCCACGTCCAGAAAAACAGAATACTCCACTAAAATAATCAAAGAGTACAAACTCTAATATCACGTTTCTACTAGGAGGAACACTCTCCCACCTAAAACAAACCGTGAGGGGTGATCGCAATCAATCCCGTGGAGTATTCTCGGCAAGCTCCCCTTGCCGGCAAGCTCCCCTTGCACCACCGACTAGATCAACTTCCTTGATCCTACGTGCGTAGCCGTCGACCTCCCTCCCGGAGTATCACAGAACTTTTTCCCAAAAGTTGTTTCCTAGCCGTCGCCGCTGCCGAACCCTAATAGCATACGCTCCCCCCTCAATCCGCGGTTCAATCAGCAGGTATCGCAATCAAAACGGTTCCAGCTAGGCAATCACAATATCTGCAACCCTCAACAACCATGAGATCCCGCAAAATCCTCAAGAGCACGTTGCGAAAGATATTGCGAGCTAAAATCTCTCCAACTGTCTTTAACAGAATAACCAAGAGATATAAACTGCCAAACAAATCTTTAACGATATTTAATCAACATAAATACCAGAACCGTTAAAGATAGAAGACTTAGATTACAAGAATCCTAGATCGGGATCCAAGAATACAACGAACAATCATTGCCGCATAAAGACACAGCGTGTTGAACATTATGGTGCAACTTAATGTTCAACAATTCTTCCACCACAACCAAGCTGAGTCGTTTCTCTTCTTCAAGATAATGTTGAACAGATACAACATCATGTTCAACAAATGTTCTAACCTCATCAAGGAAAGTCTTCTTTCTTCTTCAAGATATTTAAGAACAACCAACGAGTATCATAGTGCCACTAATGACAATGAAGTCATGAATAAAACCTAATAGATACTTATACAAAAACAGACGCAATTATATTACCATGTTTCCTTGTTCTACTTTTCAAATAATTGCTGTGTACCCGTGTTTGTGTCAATGGAATATCTGTGTCCATGTCCATGTCGATGCTTCATAGCTTTATACATTTGGTGTGATGATAACTCTGATTATGTTTGATAACAAATAAATTTAGATATTAAGAGCATAAATACTATCTATATCTGCATTTTTCTAGTCTGTTTTAATATTATGTGTTAACTTGTTATCAAAGTCAAAATGTTGCGCTCTTAGCATTAATAATGTGGATGCTCCTTGTGACTTGGGGTGTAAATGACTATTCAAAGTATTAAAATCCACTCTAGATCTGTATTCATTTAGGTAGATTCGGATATGTGTATATATTATTTGTATATGAATTGGATATTTAAACAGACTAAAACGGATCGGATTTTGCATAGTATGATATCCGCTCTATCTGTTAATGATCTGCTTTGCTTGTGCGTGAAGAGAAATAATTCATGCAATCATAATTGTAAAGGAATTAAAAATATTGACATGTGTACAATTTTAGTTTCTAAATTTACACCGTCATAATTATACAGAAATCTTTCTCTACACTATTTATTTTGTTTCTTAACATTCCAAAATTGAGAATTCCTATTCCCGAATACTCCTTAAATCAGTCCCAGGTCCTTGATACTAACAATCAGCAGATGATATTTGGCATAATTAGATACTATAATAAGCGGATTCAGATAATATCCGAATCCGAATGGTATTTGTCGGATTTGGATACGGATAGTGTGGGCAATATCCCATCGGATTTGAATAGTGGATTCAAACATCGGATTTGGATACGGATGTTATAGTATCCGCACCATATCTCCGCTCCGTTGACACTTGACACCCCCACTTGTGACACTAGCAATTGTTCTAAACAACGTGTAATAATTGTAATTAGTGAATGCGCCTTTATGAAAAATATAAGGGTTATTTAGTACCGACCCCCTGTGTGTTCTCCATAATTAGTATCACCCTCTATGGTTTCAATTATTAGTAAAACCCCCCTATGGCACTGCAAGTTTTTCTCCATAATTAGTATCATCCCCACCCCCCACCCCCCACCCCCGTGTTTTCTCCATAATTAGTTTCACCCCCCTATGGCAGGGGCGTCTTACTAATAATTGAAACCATAGGGGGGTGATACTAATTATGGAGAAAACACAGATGGTCGGTACTAAATAACCCAAAATATAATTGTGACCCATGCGGAGAACATCTTTGCACAATTCTATGATTTTGGACGTCTTTTTTCTTATGCCATAATATAGAAAAATTTGATGAATGCTGTAAGTTTTCTTGGATAAATAATAAAACCCAAGAATAGACGCAGTAAATATGAGGATAGTCTAAAGCTTAGGGTGATCTGTGGTTTCTATATGCCATTAATGAAATTGAGCTGTACAAGGAATCCATCAAGCAATATTTTCATGGTTTATTATGTTCACGAAGAAAAGGAGCATTTAGTTGATTTGCTTGCTTGCACATGGGAATGATCGTCAATTATATAACCTTTGAGGAGGTAAGTGTGCTTCTCAGCATTAATACTGTGCTTTCTTCAATGGAAAAAACAAGCCTAATTGGGGCATTGAATCGATATATGATGCTTCAATTCTGATGATATCGTGCGTTCTTTCAAAGTTTTAGACAGTATAATGGGATATTGTGTGGGAATTGGTTAGTGCAGCGAGCAGTGAACCTACAAGGAACACGTGTGTGCATGCTCATACACTCACAATTCACTAACCCATGCACATTCACACACACACACACATGAACGCACCCACCGACACCTGCACTAGTGGACATATCTTCCAACTAAGATGGTGTTAACTGGTTGGTTGTCATATACATATTGAATCTTTTTTTATATGAAGCAGATTTCCAATATCCAATTGTGTTAATGTCCATTTTGTGTGTGTTGCATTTCTGATAGGTAGCTGTTGAGAATATCAAAATCAGCGAACAGCTGCAAGCCTTGATAGCTCCGGCTATACTTCCCCGAACATTTTTAAGCCTGCAGGTAGAACAAGAAAACGCCATCTTGTCGCTGTCAATATGGCTTCCGTTCTTCTTATTCCTATTCTTCTTCATTCTTTTTTTCCCCCGTCAAATGCACGTTACTGTCAATAACTCATGTATTAGGAACTGATTCTACTGATCGGGGTAACATTTGATCTTACAGATCTTGCAGTTCATCAGAACTTTCAGAGCACAAGTTCCTCTGAGCAGTCCGGAAAGGTATGTGAAAAAAATATTTTGACCAGTTTCATATAATACAGCTACCAGCATCTTCAAGGGCTTGACCAGTTTCATATAATTTTTTTGGTGCAGGCGATCGCCTGGAGGAGTGTATTACCTCTCATATCTTGACCGTGACATGCTTCTAGGTCGATCGGTTGGGGGTGGAGGTGTGTTCATCTTCACACGAGCTCAAGCTCTTGATTGACCGCCGACTGAGCAGTGATTTGTTGTCCGAGAAGCAGTGACAGGTTCTGGGCATAAACATCAATTTGATCCGTAAGATATCAAATGCTGGCTCATTGTTCTTCATATAAATAAGATTTTCCCAGCATTTGGTCAAAAGCGGGAATGCAGTAGAAACTAAATCTCCATTTAAACCAAAGAAGAGATACGACATTGGAACATGTTGGAAGAGCATTTTTGGCTCAATTACTGATTACCTTGTCTAGAATTGAGAATCTTTGGCAAGCTCGGCACGTGATGTGATTCGGGTAGGCTATGGCTTGTTCGACTGCCCCTGTCCAAACATCTCCGTGCTCGTTACAGAGCCTCTCCTCAGCCTCCCGAATCATTTTCAGCTTTTTTTCTTCTATCAGAGTTCCTTCTTCATTCTCTCCTGTCACTCAAGGTGGCCAACGGTCAGGCCCGGCCCGTGCCTGGCCGGGCTCTGAGCGGGTCACCGGCCGGGTCGGTCCATTTGACTTTTTTGCCGGCCCGACCTGGCCCGGGAAGGTAACAACCATTGGACGTCCGGCCCATGGGACCCGGCCCACGATCAGGCCTGGTTGGCCAGTAAAATTAAAACAACCTAAAAAATTCTTTAAAAATCCTTAAAAATCTTTAAAAATACTCTAAAAAGGAAATTTTTTTTCAAACATATTTTTTTAAATTTTGTATTATAAAAAATAAAATGTTAAATTGGTAGTATTTTAAAAAAATTTAAAAAATAGATAGTCTTTTAAAAAACATAGTATTTTTAAAAAAAATTATAAATAGATAGTATTTTGTAAGTAGATAGTATTTTTAAAAATGAGGAAAAATTAACTACTTTTATTCCTAAATAGTAAATAGATACATTACTGGAAAGAATTTAACCCTGAAATTCGCGAAGGTCTCAGGTTGAACTTTTAAATTTTATTAATTAAAATTTTTTTGAGGGGGACTTAAGTCTGCCAGTCTTACCCTTCTTACAATGGCTATAAAAATAAAAAAACTCTAATGCAATACAAATACAAGGTAGAAATGCTAATAGAAGGAAGCAATGATGCCTGATATTACTTGCAGAAGATCTTTGACTGAAACAATGGCATCTCACACTGGTCTGTTCGAAATGTTTAGAGGTAATCATTTGGCTCTTGTTGTTTGTTCCCACGGGGGCTGAGATTGAAGAAATTTTCATGAAAAATAAGTTTGAAAACATTTTTAAAATCAGGAAACATCACACAAACAATGGGTATGTTAAAAATAATCATTAAGCATAATACCCATGCAATATGCATATGTGTGAGAGACCTAAACATTAGAGAACCAAACCCAAGAAGAGTTTGATTTCCTAATGTAATCACATGAGGTGATCACATCCCTAACTAATGAGTTGATGTAACTATCTCTCTCTTGAACACTAACCTTAATAGGAATCCAAAGACTTAAGGATTTCCTAGGCAAATGTTTAGCCATTGCAATAGGGGTGGATGTGGCATGCATATGTGTAGAAATGAATTTTTGGCATGCAAAGAGTGATGATTTTGCTTCTTAGCAAAAATGAAGGATTTTCATTTATCCTCACCACCTTGTGATTTACATGTTTCTTGTTGGTGTTAATGTTATACAAGAAAGCATTGTGATTCTTCTTAGGTGTTTTAACAAAATTTCTTGAATTTGCACCATAAAAAGAATTAGTGGGTTTGGGTACCACATTTTGAATATATCCCAAACCTCCTCTATGATTTGACGGATGTTGTTTTTCCAACAAATCGTAGAATGAATCCGCAGAATGAACAAAGCTTTTGAGCTTTTGGGATTCCTTTTCGCACTTCAACATAAGTTGTTGAATGCGAGACTTTAAGCTAAGGTTTTGAGCTACTAATTTATCATTGGTTATGCTCAATTCCTTAACTTGAGAGAGAAGTGTGTCTCTCTCACTAGTGTCACAAATATGCATATCATTATTGTTTACACTAGAAAATTCAAGTCCATGCACCCTACTCATAGCATTTTTAAATTTAGCTTTTGATTTAGCATATGAGTCGATGCACTTGCTTGCCGCGTTAGAGGTCACATTGTAACGATACTCAAGCTCCTCACAGGGTAGCTTTGGCTCCTCCTTATCTTCATCATCGAATTCCTCCTCGCTAGAACTTGACGAAGACTCTTTCCCTTTTGCCATGAATCACACTTCTTCATTGGACTTGAGCCAAGCCTCCACCTCTTCATTGCAAGTTCTTGAAGAAAGATCTTCCAATGCTGTGAAACACATGTGGGCTTGCTCCTTGTTTTCATCTTCTTCGTCACTTGATGAGTCCTCATCCGAGCATCGAATGTGCCGATACGTCCATTCTTTTGGTTCTTGAATTTGGATTTGCCTTTCTAATGTTTCTTCTCTTTCCCTTTGTAATAATCTTTGGAGGGTTTGGAAGGACATTCGGTAGCGAGATGACCTTTGTCACTGCAAGTATAACAAACCTTGTTAGATTTAGAGGCCAACTTTGACAAAGATTTACCGTACTTACCCTTGAGGAATGCCTTGAATTGCTTGGCAAGCTCGATGAAATCATCATCGCTAGCATCATCTTCTCCATCATCTTCACTCGAAGCTTCTTGATGGAATTTCTCTCCACTCGATTGGCTCCTTCTAGGCATAGAATGCAACCCCCTTTTGCTTCTTGGGCTTCTCAGGCTTGGTTGGTTGAATCTCCTTCTTGTGTTGAAGCTTGGCTTCATACGCCATGATATTCCCAATGCACTCCTCAACGGTGTATTTGGACATGTCATTTGACTCCAAAATCCCATTGGCCTTTGACTCCCATTGAGATGTAAGTGAGTCAAGGATATTCTCCACTCGATTCTCTTGGAAAATCACATCCCAATTCCTTCCAAAGCATTCACGATTTCTGTGAACCTTGTGAACATCTCTGAGATGTTTTCACCTTCATGCTTCTTAAGCAACTCATATTTAGATCTAAATACGTATTATTTAGATTTCTTTACCTTCGAAGTCCCTTCATGAGAAATCTCCAATGTATGCCAAATTTCGTTGGCTGTTTTGCACATGGAGATGCTGTTAAACTCATTTGAAGTGAGGGCGCAATGGAATGCATTCATAGCGCTCGCATTGAATTTGATTGAGTCCTTCTCTGTATTTGTCCTTGAAGCCGCGGGTGTTGTAGGCTTCTCAAATGGCGACTCCATGATGTACCATAGGTCTTGACCCTCCAAGTATATCATCATCTTGATCTTCTAACTTGGGTAGTTGGTTCGGTTGAAGAGCGGGGGTTGTACTGTTGATAGACATTCTTCATGAGATGTGGATATAGCGTTGAATGCCATCGTTGTTGTATACTATAACCTCGCTCTGATACCAATTGTAAGGACTGTCTACCTTGCAATACTAACAACAAACTCTAGGGGGTGAATAGAGTAATGACAATAAATTGTGCAATTAAAATTTAACTTGCAAATGCGGAATAATAAGTGCAAGAGGAATTAATCAGCAAACACAAGATTTTACCATAGTTCTCCAAACTTGAGTACGTCCAGCTACACCAATATCCACTATAATTCTCACAAAGAGAAGTGAATACAATCTCACACAGAGTTACCTCACATAGATGATTTTGTGTTACCTCACATAGAGGATTTTGGATTCTCACACAGAGAAATCCTTTCTCTTACACAGAGAGACTTAAACTCTCACAAAGAGAGATCTCAACCAACCCTCACGCAGAAGGTTATACTCTCACACAGAGAGTAACTAGCTCTCACACAGAAAGCTAGGGTTTCAATTTACACAAAGATGAAATAAATACTTTTACATATGCCTTGAGATGTGTTGCAGGGTAGAATCCGCTTACAATGAATTTATATTGATGTGGAGAATCAAGGGCACAATAATTACAAGTGTTTGGGGGTGATGGCGAGGCTAATCACGATTTGAGGACGATTTGTAGATGAGGATCTCAATGTCGTCCGTCAATCGAAGTAGGTCACCCGCTAGTTGGAGAAGGTCGCTCGTCTGCTGGCAGCTGGGGCAAACTTCCTGCAAGAAGAGCAACTCGTCAGAAAGACAGGGCCGGCTGTCAGCCCGTAGCCCCTCCGATTCTTAAGTCAGCTGGTGACTATTTGGAGAATGTCGGACACGCAGGGCGATCTTAGAGGCAGATCGGCGCTTGCGTGGCGAGCTAGTGTGGAAGGCGCGAATATGTGCAGTATATCCGACCTTGAGTATATGTAAAAGTGTTAGGAGTTTCTTACAGATTAATCAACCAACCCCTTTCTAGCTGGAGGAGCGGGGTATTTATAGGCTGCTGGAGTCGGTTTTTTTTGCTGAGCTGGCGGTGTCAGGGTGTCAGGGATTCGACCGTTGATGTCAGAGCCGAACGTGTCAGCCGTGCTTTTATCAGGCTATCAGATCCGTAAATGTCAGGTGCGCTTTTGTCTGGTTGTCTGGCGGCGAAACAGCTAGGCATGCTTTCGGCAGGCTGTCAGGTGGCGAAGCGGCCATGTGCGCTTTTGTCAGACTTTTTTTGTAGTGAAACTGGCAGTGGTGTAAGTGGCGGGTCGCCTCCTTCATGGGGCAGACTGGTAGGTGAGCTGCATCTGGAGCGAGCTACTCTGTGGCGAGCTAGCGTAGAACGT
Organism: Scilla litardierei; assembly: GCA_030789695.1. Lineage (NCBI taxonomy): Eukaryota > Viridiplantae > Streptophyta > Magnoliopsida > Asparagales > Asparagaceae > Scilla > Scilla litardierei. The sequence continues at coordinate 42,600,916 of CM061134.1, forward strand.
GTGCGATCAGCCGGAGGGCTCTTCTCTTCGACTCGGATGACGAGCTTGCCGCTCTGCTTGGGCGAGCTTCCCTGAGACTCAGCGAACTAGGTTTCATTGTGGAGATTCGGGCCAAGACTTGGGCTTTGAACGTGCGGGCCTAGATTGATTGGGCCGATCTTGAGGTCGTAACAATTGCCATCGTCATTCGAGTTTGAAACGGGAAGTCTGGATCGGCTTGGATGACCCACTTCACTTTGTCTGGCTGATAGCTGTAGCATTAAATGCAAGATGACCGGTGAATCTCCAAAGTCATAATGACGATTCGGCAGCGGGTGAGATATCGAGGTGCCCCGCCACTTGGAGCATGACACGTGCCATGTACAGCTCTGGGGAGAAGCTGAGGCGACACCTTCGCTTCCGATCATGCCACGTGGGCCACCTTCAACGGTCGAGATCGACCGACGCCCTTTATAAAACAGAGAGATGTGGAAACGGTGGAGGGTTCCTGCTTTCGAATTTCAAAAGGCTTCTCTTCTCTTCTTTGCTCTCGAGAGTTCTCACCGTCGGTCATCACTTCGTCGGAGCTCCATTGATCTTCTTCTTTTCTAGTTATTTTCTTGATCTATCAATGGCTTCTTCTGGTTCTTTAGCTTTCAATCTGAACAGGGAGGGGAACTTTGGGGAGCCTGGGAGTGGGAGTGCTGGAGCGGTGGATGAGACGATGGTGTGGCTGGAGGAGTGGGAAGCACGTCCTGATGTTCCTTTGACGACGACGACGCGGGGGGAGCCTAGGAGGATGGAGCGAGGGCTCGGATTAGGCTTCGACAGAGTCATGGCCACGGTTCCGACGGAGATTAGGGCCATTCAGTGCAAAACGAGCACCATCAATCTCTCCGAGATCTGCTCCAAGTACATTCGGCCACCCTGTACAGTTCACCTCCCCGAACCCAATGAGAGGGTTTGCTCGCCCAGAGATAATGAAGTCAGAGTCTACTACCCGACCTTCGAACTCAGCCTACGGTTTTCGCTCAACCCCCATCTCATTCACTTGCTGAACTTCCTCAAGCTTCCTCTTTTCCAACTATTGCCGGACTCCATCAGCTCAATGGTTTGCTTTGTTGTCCTCTGCATTGTTAGTGGGATAAGTCTGAGCATATCGCTCTTCCAACATTTCTTTGAGACGAAGAAGAAGGGGATGTATCATTATGTTAGTGCGAGGAGGGGTCGACATCTCATCCTTGAGCTGCCAAGCGAGGTGAGAGAGTGAAGGGAGATGTTCGTCTTTGTCTTTATGCCGACGGACTAAGTGTTGAGGTCGAACTGGGGGACGCTGAATCCCTTGGTGAATAAAGGGTGACCCTGGCGGGGCAAGACCTGGAGAACTCCAATATTTTGGAGGAGATCCCCGAAGCGATCCAAAAGCACGCGAACTTGATTAAGGGTGACCAGTTCGACCAGTTTTTCTGGCCCGAAGGTATTGCGATCTTGGCGACCTTATCCCTGTACACTCACCCTGATCTTTCTTCTCTTTGCAGGTGCGGCCATGATCCTTTCGCTGGAGGAGCTGATGAGGAGGGCTAGGGAGCCGGTGACCTCGAAGCCGACGGCGAAGAAGCCTTCTGCCCAGGAGAAAGGCAAGGGGGTGGTGACGGAGAACTTGGTGAGGAAGTCGGGGCAGAAGAGGAGTTATGGGGTCGTCATTGGGGCGAGAGGGGTGAGCACGACAAGAGAGCGAGGGAGATGCCTGCGGTGACAGTTCATACCCCTAGGGTCAGTGAGGCGGCGCAGGGCGGCTCTGTCAACCTTGACGCTGGTGAGAAGGAGGTGACGCCCCGGAGCTCGACGACTCAGGGCGCCCCTGCGACACAAACTCGCATGGTTTCGATCGAGCATTAGCCTTACGGATGTCCCCCCTTGGGAGCAGGTGGAGCTTGGGCATCTGAGCTGTGAGCCAATGCTCGCCCGCTTTAAGGCGATGAAGGCCGAGGTTCATGCCATCCCGAAGGGAGAACTCTTCGCGACGAGCTACCCGGTGGGCAACATGGAGTCGATGTTTGATGAGGCTGGCGTCGCAGCACGTCTGGCGGAGAACAGTCTGTTGCTAAGGGATCGTGAGTCCCTGTCTAATGTTGGTCCAGAGCGCCTCTGCGATACGGCAATCTGGCACAGTATGCAGGTCTACCGCTCTCTCTTCTCCATGCTGCCGGTCTTCTTTCTTCCATGTGTACTTATGTTTTCTGTTCCTCTTATATGCGGTCATGGCAATGGTGTCCTTGTAGCGCCATACTGCCGTGATTAGGCTCAAGGAGAGCCATATGAAGACTAAGGTTGATCTCCAGGAAGCTACTGATAAGCTGCGGGCGATAGAGGCCAAGTTCGAGGAGGTCGCCGTGATGCTGTAGGATAGGGATGACTAGCTGGAGCATCTCCGGGAGTGGTATGCGACCCACAAGGTAGATACTGGGAGGCTGAAGAAGATAGTGGCATGACTAGAGCGGCAGCTTCGAGAAGAGGAGGATCGAAGGGTCACCGCCATGAACACCCACGTCGAGGAAGCAGAGGCCAAGGGGGTGGAGATCGCCGAGCTGAAGCAGGAGGTGGCAGCGCTAAGGAAGATAGATCTGGAGACCGAGAAGGCAAGGGCCATCTGCAAATACCAGGAGGATGAGTACCTCCCCATGATGAGGTCAATGAGGGCGGAAGGTGTGGAAGAGGGGCTATAAGCGGGCTTCAATAGGGTGGAGGCGAGGTTGGCGAAGCTGTACCCCGCCTTGGAGGTCGACTTCTCCAAGTTGACTATGGCCTCCGATGATGAAGAAGAGGTTGTTGCTCATGGGGAGGCAACACTGCATAATCTTCGGGGGGCGGTTGCATATGTAGGGCCGGTCTCGGGGCCATGCGTAGGACCTATTGTAGAAAGTTTTGATGTAAATGTATTAACTTTAACTTTAATAAAATATTTACCTTAGGCGGTTTGCCTTATTTATCTTTTGTGCTTGTGTTGTTGCTTATCGCCACTTTTTGCCTTAGTGTGTATGCCCCCAACTTTCTGCTTGGAAGTGGCTAAGGCCCAGGAGAAGCGGAATGTTGTGGAGTCGACGCCTATCGAGGGCGAAGCTCATAAGCTTGTTCCGGAGTTTGAGAAGTCTATCGGGGGCAAAGCTCATAAGCTTGCCCCGGAGTTGAGGGAGGGGAAGGTGCGAGCCGTAGCTCGGTCCTTAACCCACCGGCGACCTATCGAGGGCGAAGCTCATAAGCTTGCCCCAGAGTTGAAGGAGGGGTGGGTGCGAGCCGTAGCTCGGTCCTTAACCCACCAGCGATCTATCGAGGGCGAAGCTCGTAATCTTGCCCCGGAGTTGAGGGAGGGGAGGGTGCGAGCCGTAGCTCGGTCCTTAACCCACCGACGACCCTATCGAGGGCGAAGCTCGTAAGCTTGTCCCAGAGTTGAGGGAGGGGAGGGTGCGAGGCGTAGCTCGGTCCTTAACCCACTGGCGACCCTATCAAGGGCGAAGCTCGTAAGCTTGCCCTGGAGTTGAGGGAGGGGAGGGTGCGAGCCGTAGCTCGGTCCTTAACCCACCGGTGACCCTATCGAGGGTGAAGCTCGTAAGCTTGCCCCGGAGTTGAGGGAGGGGAGTGTGCTGATTAGGGTTCAATATTGCATATTTTGCCCCTCATTAGATGGCATTTTGTGCATAATTTGTGTTCATTTTGGCTCCGCTACACGCATTTTGATGATATCACTTAATTTTGGAGGTTATCATTTTTATATGCATAAAACATAATTTTTACAGCTTGTTAGTATCTTCATCTTAGTCTCCTATTATTTTTCAGTTGAAGTTCGTGAAGTCCCGATTCCAACACATATTTTTCCAGAATTTTTGGAGGTCGGAGCAATTTACTGCATTTTTTGGAAGACAGGGTGACTGTGCTGAAAATTTCTGGTATGGAAATTCTGCTTTTCCCCTCTTAAGCAGAATTCTGCTATCATTCCAGTGTATATTCCGGCCTATTGATATTTTTTAGTCGTAATACACTTTGTTACGGTTCCATCGCCGCCTGGAACACGTCATTTCGAGGTTTTGGGTGTGGATCCGACCCGTTAGTGCTGTTTCTAGACCTGAACTGCTGGGTTTATATTTTGGGGCTTCTCCCCCTCTATTCCACTCCCCTTCTTCTTCATTCTTAGGATTAGAGGCCATTGGAGAGGAGCAAGAAAGCTTGGAGGAGCACAATCATTGGAGGGAAAGTTGTATTTTCTTAAGAGAAATATTTGGTGATCTCTTCCCTTTATTTTGTGTATTTGATTTTGGTTATTGTAGTAATATTGGATGATGGTTTTTAGGGATGAAAATGTCTCTTTTATTGATATGAGTAGCTAGATCTCATTGTGTGTGGTTGTGTGGTGATGTTGCTTGCTTGGGCTATGGAATTTCAATTCTAGCATGTTCTAAAGTTTATGTGGTAGGATTTTTTGGGATATACTTTGAATTAGGGACCCTAGTGAGTATCCCTACAGTGGAGTTTGCCTAGTGGTACCATTCATATATGCTTGGTTGTTTATAATTTCGATTTTTTCATACCATACTTTCGTTGCATACCATGTGTTCGATAAAATGCCAAATCCACAGATTGCTCATTCCTTAGACGGAAAGACAATTGAGTTATCCTCGGATTGAACCCATATGCTTAACAACCACATCCCCACACACAACACAAGCTTCCTCGCCTAATTTTCTCCCCGATACTTCCACCCTAGGTTGTTGATTTGGTAGATGGTTTCACACACATTTCCACCGTTAGCTTAATTGGTTGTAGCTTCGGCTTTATCACTCCTTTATTAATTGAACTAGTGATTGCAAAACGACTTGTCCCCGTGATCCAACCCGGTCTCACCAGATATAAATTTATTACTTGACGTCCTCCTACACTTGGGAGTATCGCTCAAGCATCACATACTTGAGACGCATTCAAGCAATTGGCGCCGTTGCCGGGGACAATGGTTTTTGCATTTACATTTTCGATTGATTTTGGAAATTTTGGCGAGATACTTCCCGCTATTAGTGTGATTCTTTTCAGATTCTTTATTTTTCACTTTTTGATTTGAGATTTCTTTATTTTTCAACTTATTGAGTCTTTTGCTTGATTATTTTCATTTTCTTCTATAAAAATTTAAAAAATTACATCATCTTCAAACATTTCATGCATTGACATGGAGGATATCCCGCCTCCACCTTTCTTTCATGGTTCGGAGTGGGAGAACCCTCATTTACATATGAAAAAGTTTGAACAGTGGATGCATTCTTGTCTTGGTTGGAATATTTGTGATGATGGCATATGTTTTAGATTCTTCCTCTATTCTTTGCAAGATAATGTTAGAATGTGGTTTGATTCGTTGTCTCTTGACTCACATTTTACTTGGTTGTCATTTCAGGCTGAATTTCTCCGAGTGTTTTTGCCTATTTTCTTGGAGAAGGTACAGGGGCGGCATGCCATGGAGCAGCCTTAACGAGCTTTACCCAAGCTGATGGAGAGGCCTACCATCAAGCTTGGCAGAGGTTCAGTGATTTGATGTTTGTGTGCCCACATCATTGTTTCCACGAGGATCATCTCCTGCAGATATTTTATACATGGTTATCACCATCTGGGCGGGATTTCGTACAGATGAGCTGCGGTGGAGAATTCTTTGATTATTCGACCGAGGATTCATGGTGTTACCTGAGGGACCTTACAGAGTATAAGGACACAGTCCAACAGGTGCAGGAGCAGCCCGATGAGCCATCTGTGGGCTCATTCCAATGTGACCATATTGAAGAACAAGAAGAACCGGATGATGGGGGTGCATTGGAGCTAAGTAGAGGAAGTTGAATGTCCACATCTTGAGGAACCAGAGGAAATGGATGATGGGGTGCATGTCAACCATGTTAAGGACACGATGCATTTTTATGTTGGTGGTGATGTTGTGGTGGATGCATGTGAAGGCATGAGCGATATGGATGATATTGGATAGCCTGAGTTTTGTTTCCCATCTACTACATCTGCCCATTTTGAGGTGTACGAGTGCATGGGACGGATTGCTGAGAGAGCTTTCTTTGATGATGATGAGGATGATATGTGTGAGGGAGTGAGTTTACAGACTATGACGGAGCCCGAGCCAGACCTTCCTTCTACTTCAGTACAGCATGTCATATACCCTTCACCTCAGGATGCGCACCAGACCATCATCCACGATAATCTTCAGGACAGCTTGGGGAAGACGACAGAGCCTATATTTCTTGACAGTAAGGATGAGGAGAGCGAAGGCGAATGTGAAATGATTTATATCGAGCCTGAGTTTTCTTTTTCTCCAGATTTGTCTCTGCAGCCAGTTCCCTCTCCTCTTGAGATCATGCATCAACCACATCCTAGTGCCATTATTCAGGGAAGTTTCCACCATATCATGCCTTGCATTTCTGAATCCCAATTTCTAATCCCAATTTGCACTTCCGCACATTTTTGATTTAGTTTGTCGTCGTTTACATTTAAATTCGTTTTCTGACGACCCATTTTGGAATGCTTTTGTTGCAGGGCATGAGGACACAGATTGGATTAATGTAGCTCGTCTCCCACATGACACATATTATCCAAAGGGGACACTGGGAGTTGCATTGCTGGAATTCAAGGAGGCCGATGGAGGCCTAGCTCCAAAGCAGCTGGCGGAGGAGCGAAAGGAGCTGATGGATCAGTTACCTCCACCGTTATACATCTGAGATCTGCCCTTCGATCACGTTGCTTTCTATCCATTAGTGTAGATAAATAAAATTAGTGTTTTTGTTTTATTTTCTTTAGTAGCATGTTTTTCCTTTCTTTTTTATATATGCTTTTGTTCTAGGATCTTTTGTGAGATCTAATACTCTCCTAACATTGAGGACAATGTGTATTTTAAGTTGGGAGAGAGTGTTAGAATCTTTATAAATGCTAGTATTTTTGCTTAGAATTTTTTTGGCATCCATTTTGCCATCACCCAATATCATGCATATATATCATTTACCCTCCTTGCTCACTTGCTAGCTTTATGCTTAATCCCTTACATGCTTCATATTCATGCATATATTTGGATTCAAACTTTATTTTCAAACTCCTAAATTGTGATTGGCATGCATTTTATTGTTTTTTCTTCATGGGATCAATTTTAATATGCCATTTATGATGTGAGTGCATAACTCAATGAATATTGTCTTCAAAATGGGTTAAATTAGTGTTGAACAAGCTTTGCAATGCACGAGTATGGATTAAGCCAATTGAGTAGAGTAGTTTTCAATTCGATGGGTTTTGATTATGTGCCTAATGCGGTTGGTTGGTGTGTTGAAAAAAAGAGAAAGAAAGCAAAAAGAAAGCAAACGAAAAAGAAAGCAAAAGAAAAAGAAAACAAAAAAGAGATAGAAAAAGAATAAGTGCATCGTTCTTCTAGTTTTGTCGAGTAGTCGGGTCCTCGTGCCTCAAGAAGCATTGGGGATTCGCGTCAAAAGATAGGATTTAGGGGAGTGCACGAGAAAAGAATAAGTAAATCTTAGGTGATTCGGGTTATTAGGTTCGCGGGGTCCTTTTGGCCCAATGCCCTAAAATCGTCTGATTTGGGAGTTATTGACCGAAAACTCATTACATGGGTCATCCTAAGTTTCATACAAAGAAAAAGAAGAATAAATTCACACATCCAACCTCCACAAATTATGAAAGTGTTGTTTTGGCAAAACCCTGAGATTTGTGAAACTATGATACAACGTTGTGTTATAATCCTCATTCGTGCTAAACATTGCTTGTTCTTCTTTATTTGAACCAAATAGAAGCGTTGTTCATGGGTTTGTTCTCATTCATGGATTGTATATTGAATTTAGATTTTGTTGAAAACTTTATTTTCGCCATGAATAATTTTGAGTTTGATATGTGCTTTTATTGAGAATCCGAATTTATTGCTTGTTTTGCTAGCAAAAAGCTAGTTGGGGGTGTGATCAGTGTTCAATATTGCATATTTTACCCCTCATTAGATGGTATTTTGTGCATAATTTGTGTTCATTTTGACTCTGATTCACGCATTTTGATGATATCACTTAATTTTGGAGCTTATTGTATAAGTTTTATAACTTATTAACATCTTCATCTTAGTCTCTTATTATTTTTCAGTTGAAGTACATGAAGTCCCGATTCCAACGCTTATTTTTCCAGAATTTTTGGAGGTCAGAGCAATTTACTGCATTTTTGGAAGACATGGTGACTGTGCTGAAAATTTCTGATATGGAAATTCTGCTTTTCCCCTCTTGTGCAGAATTCTTCTATCATTCCAGTGTATATTCCGGCCTAGTGATATTTTTCAGTCATAGTACACTTTGTTACGATTCCATCACCGCATGGAACACGTCATTCCGATGTTTTGGGCGCGGATCCGATCCGTTAGTACTGTTTCCAGACCCGAACTGCTGGGTTTATATTTTGGGGCTTCTCCCCCTCTATTCCACTCTCCTTCGTCTTCATTCTTAGGGTTAAAGGCCATTGGAGAGGAGCAAGAAAGCTTGAAGGAGCACAATCATTGGAGGGAAAGTTGTATTTGCTTAAGAGAAATCTTTGGTGATCTCTTCCCCTTATTTTGTGTATTTGATTTTGGTTATTGTAGTAATATTGGATGATGGTTTTTAGAGATGAAAATGTCTCTTTTATTGCTATGAGTAGCTAGATCTCATTGTGTGTGGTTGTGTGGTAATGTTGCTTGCTTGGGCTATGAAATTTCAATTCTAGCATGTTCTAAAGTTTATGTGGTAGGATTTTTTTGGGATATAATTTGAATTAGGGACCCTAGTGGGTATCCCTAGAGTAGAGTTTACCTAGTGGTACCATTCATATATGCTTGGTTGTTTATTATCTAGATTTTCCATACCATACTTTCATTGCACACCATGTGTTTGATAAAATGTCAAATCCACCGATTGCTCATTCCTTAGTCAGAAAGACAATTGAGTTATCCTCGGATTGAACCCATATGCTTAACAACCACATCCCCACACACCACGCAAGCTTTCTCTCCTATTTTCCTCCCCGATACTTCCACCCTAGGTTGTTGATTTGGTAGATGGTTTCACACACATTTTCACACACATTTTCACCGTTAGCTTAGTTGGTTGTAGCTTCGCCTTTATCAATATTTTATTAATCGAACTTGCGATTACTGATCGCGTCCGGATATACACCCGGAAAACGACTATAGTTTTACCGCAAGCGCACTGCATAGTGGCGAGCGGGTATCGAACACAGGGAGGACAATTGACAGTATCTTACTTTTATCACCTAGCTATTGATGGAATAAGAATAGTTTTGATGGTAATGTCACAATCATTCAAATAGCAAATAGAATTCAATATAATAAAGCGTCTAGGGATAAGAAATCCCCACTACGGACCGTTTCTTATCCTTGTGGATCATGAATATCAATGTTGCAAAGCTTGAATGTAGGTGAACTAGTCGCAACTTAATGTAGAACCAAGCTCACGCTCTGGCGCTATTGCCGGTCTATAGCAACCTAGATTAGGGCCCACTCTCTTTCAAAACCTAACCTAAGCCACTAGCGTGAAGATTGACATCATCGTCCAATCGTAACTCGAGCCCACTCTCGTGCAAACTCGAGCTACGACCTAGGTTATGGTAGTTCGTATTCGTCCAATCTCTTGCGAACGAATATTAGTATAGATTTATAATAAAAATCATAGCTTTGGTCCAATCTCTTGCAAACCAAATCTAGACAATTTCGATTATAAACCTAGATCGAATATCTAGGCCTTCCCATCGATTTGGATCCAATCTCTTGCAAATCCCAATCGATGGAAATTCCTATCTACTCGTAATAAATCAATCACAACCTAACCTTTCTTCAATCATAACAACAATTCTATTCATTCATCACAATTCAAAGATTGTGTCCATAGGGTTCATCCCCATGCCCTAGAACGACAAAACTACTCACAAATCATCATGGAAATCTCAGAAATAAAGCAATAGGTCATAGCACAATTCATTGTAGAGAAGAGACAATTCATAAAAATAAGAGTTTTAGCAAGAAAGAACAAACCAATATTGTCGCCTATGATCTCCAGCTGAGATTTACAAAAGGAATAGTCGTCAAAAAAATAGAAGTCTCTTCTAAAACTAGGGATAAAACTAGGTTTAAATACAAGCCAAATTCGTCCAAATAATCCTCACTAAATTGCCCCTGCGCAGCCCAGAAATCCCAATTTGCGTAGCAGTCGGACTGCGTCACTCGGCCGAGTGACCTATGTCACTCGGCCGAGTGACAGACCCAATAAAAGACAGAAAGTCTGGGGGTTTCGGGGGCTGTCGTTCTGACTGACTCGGGCGAGTGGGCTTCTTCACTCGGCGGAGTGAGCAATCTTGCTCGGCCGAGTGGGTCTTCTCAAAATTTCCAGTAACTTGTCCGCTTCTCGGAAGAAAATCCCTGTTCTACTCGTGCGAGTGAGCTTTCTCACTCGACCGAGTGAACTTCCTTGTTCAGCCGAGTGAACTCTGAAAATTGGCTGTGCGTATCCATTTCACTCGGCCGAATACAGCTCTTCACTCGGCCGAGTGAACTGGTTGTTCGGCCGAGTGAGCTGTATTTGGGCTCTTTTCTTCTCCTTCTCGCCTCCTCGTCGGTTCTATTGAATTTCTTCTTCTTCCGCTCATCCTCTAGCGCTGTTAACCCCTCAAATAAGCTGTGGGTGATGCTTCGATGTGCGTAAAAATCCTTTGATCTCATTTTCGCTCCAGATCGCTCCATATCTCCTGAAATACGACAAAAACAAGAAATAGTGAAAAGCATCGTGATATCGTCGAATAATCATGGAAAACACAATATGGGCGATCGAAATGACATGAAAACATGCAGAAAAAGGCGTAAAATAAGGAGCGATCAAAATCCCAAAGCTTACCTCTTACTCGTCCTCGAGAAAGATGAGTAAAAGGCGAACCCGACGGGCAAAAATAAGGAAAAGGAAAAAGAAGATAGAAAAGTAAAACGAAGAGGGTGGTGCTAGATCATTTCCTCAGGATGTGGAATTGCTTACTCAAATATCATACGGCAAATAAGAACATGCCAAAGATTTTTATCTAGATATCAAGATCATATAGGGATGCATTCAATATAGAAACCCAAGAATATCAAAACAATATGAAATATGAAATCGTCCTAGAATTAGCATCGTCAGAAGCATCTAAATCAATATACATAATCATAAACCACACACTTTTCAATTGACCGCTTTCTATTTGGAGTATAAGAGGTATCACACAATATGACGCAATAAGAATAGAAAGGAGTGGTATTCATGAAATGCATGCTAAGTTTCAATTCCTGAATTCCTTTATACTTCTAGTAATCTCCCCGAGTATAGAAAATTACCTAGATTCGGTTGTCATGCACAGACTGTTGAGTATTGATTCCCCGGATTTGGTTTTGATGATGAACAAACATAAATATCGTGAACTAACTCTTTGTGAGCGCAGTTATGGAGATCGTCGCTAAAATTCTATGAACATCAAAAGCGACGTCTCAAGACTTCTCAAAGCACGTGATCGTGTGCCTGAAGCTTCGTTGAAGCTCTAGGAGCATTATTGAAGTCAAGAGATTCGAAATGAAGCTTTTGAAGACGGTTCGTCAAGTTTATTTTATAGTCTTCTAGCTTCTTTTCGTAGAATGTTAAGCCTTGAGTAGGTCTTACATTATAATCTTCATAACGTTCATATCTTAGAGCTAGGATTATCTTAGATGCCCATAAAAACTTTTTCGAAGCTTCACGCTTCATTTCGCGGTTTCTGGTGCATCTTAGTTGGTTCAAGAAGAAGAACCAACCGACTAGATTGTCACCTAGTCAGTCAGTAATCCTTTTTGAACCGACTAGATCTCCTTGCTCAATTCATTATCTTCACTGTTGACCAATTAGTCGGTCAAAGAAGGTTCACCGATCGACTAGTTGTCAAACTAGTCGGTCAGAAATCCTTCTTAGACTGACTAGTTAAGACTTCATTTTTCAGCCTGAGTTACTGTTTACAGTTAGTCGGTCAAAGAACATTCTGTTGGACGCAACGATTTAGGATCTTTGGTTTGATGATGACAAACGTGTGCGAACTATTTAACGTGTGTGCTAAGTGTGTTTCAGGAATGGCAAAGCGGTAAATTCTCAAAGTGATGACTTAGTCAACCGGTGGAGGAATTGCTATCCACATAGCTAAAGGACTTGGTCAATATGGAGAGAGATGGAATCTATTTGGGATTTGGTCAAATCAATTAGATATTTATTTCCAATTTTATATTCAATTTGAATTGATATCAAATCCCAATTTGATCAAATTAAATCTCCTATTTGTGGTGCAAAGAGATAGAATCAAATCACTTTTGAAATTCCCAATTCCTATCTCTTAGGGATTCTTTCCAAAACCCTAGGCCATCCTATATAAGCTAACATCCTATCCATAGTCTAGCATGCGGCTGATAAAAACATTAAAAACCAAAAACCCTAGCCAACTCCAAAAATAAAATCGCACTTAATAAAACCCTAGGGAATACTTCCTCACGGCAAATACAAAGCGAAGAAACAATTGAAAACCAAAAGAAGCTACAACCTTTCTCTAAAGGTCCAAACCCGTTGTGTGCTACAACTTTGTTCCTCCAAGCCATCATCTTCACCATCTTCAAGTCGAGAGGAAGCTCCTGCAACTCAAGGCAAAGGAACATCATCCCATCTTCAAGCAACAAGGCCACGACAACCTTCTACATCCTGGGGCATCTTCCTGAGGCATGCTGCGTGAAACCAAAGAGCCATTGAGATCCTTACTGTTGTAAAGTCCAAAGTCAGCTGCCCTTCCTGCCTTGGATCCGTGACCTGGAGTTGTTGCCGAGGACGAGTCGCCGCTGCCAAAGAAAAAGCGGCATGCCCTAGCTCTCGTCGCTGCCAAATAAAACACCGCATGCCAAAGCCCTCGTCACTGCCAAGTGCTTCTTCTCACCGTCGTTCTGATTCAACCGCTGGCGATAATCCTCAGCCACCGTGAGCAACATCAAAGCAGCCCCTCCATTGCTTGCATGCACGAAGAATCAAAGACGTCGTCGCTGTGCCCACGTAGAAGATCGAAGCGACCGTCGCTGTTGTCGAGTGCTCGTCGCCGTGGAGGATCGTAGAAACCCTAGCAGCGAATCGAAGTCGCCGTCGAAGAGGATCGCCGCTCGTCGCCATCACGCTACAGAAGCCGTCAAGAACACGTTGAGTGCATGTTACCGGAGAAGTCACCTGCAGCACGGAGTAGCCCGCCGTTGCACTGTTCTCCCGATCGTCGTTGTTCGCCGTCGGTGAAGAGATCCACTGACAAAGAGATTCACTCGTCGGAGTGTTGCCGCAGTCGAAGTCGTCGCCAACGTCGCTCGGAGAAACCCACCGCTGTCGTCGGAATATCCTCGCTGCTGTCGAGAAGAGGCTGCCGCTCGAAGTCTCCGCTCGGAGCTTCGCTGATTGTCGCTGCTCGAAAACGCCATCGTCACCGGAGGAAGAAGCGAAGAGCTCGAAATAAACCGCTGCATGCCCTAAAAATTTCGAAAAAAGCTGGCGTGGCGGGGTCGATCGTGTGAAAACGAAAACGAGAAAAGAAATGGCGGGCTGACGTGGCTCAGGGGTTTTGTTAGGATTACTCTGCGCACCGACCGAGATCAAATTAAATTAAACTGAGCTTGTCTGCGCACAGACCGCTTGATTTAAAAGGAGTTGCTGAGTGCATAGACCGACATTATTTGAGATTTGAACTGGAATTGCTTTACGCACAGACCAGTACACAACTTGACATCCAGGAGTCGGATTGAGACACCGTTTGCGTCAGATTGGAGCCGACGACGTGCTGATTGACAGAGACGCCTACACGGACACGAACTGAGCATTTCTAAACCCTTAAACTCTTTTATTCGTGTTTTAGTGTAACGTTCTCTCTAGGGGAAATTTTACCTATTTTGTGTGACTATTTTGGGACTTGTCTAGTTGGGACTAGACAAGTGGGACCCAGCTAGTTTGGGACTAGCTGGTAGAAAGCTTTACTAGGATTGATAGTGAGAGAAAACACAGTGTGTGGGGGTACTGAGAGCCTGGCGAGTGTAGAGACGTAGAGGGTGCTCTGAGCGTGCTCTAACTTGTGGTTTTGTACCTATTGCGCTATTCAATACTAGATCTGCTTTGGGGGCTGGAGTAGGTCGTTGGGACGACCGAACCAGGGTAAAACTGCTGTGTACTCTGTGTCTGCATTTTATTTACCCTGTTGCTGCTATAACTGTGTGTGCTTATTCGTGGGTTGCACGAATTATTTTTAAAAAGCCTATTCACCCCCCTCTAGGCTAGGATCCAGATCCAACAGGTGGTATCCGAGCAGGTTTTAGGATCTAGCCTAGGATTGACCATGAATAACCATATGGATAGTGCTTTTGCTGAGGGTCAGTCTGTTTCCCGTCCCCTAGGTTTAATGGAGGTGATTATGCTTATTGAAAAAATCAAATGAAAATCTACCTTATTTTTATTGATTATAAAGCTTGGCAAATAATTGAAAAAGGATATAAACTGTCTGTTGTTAAAGTAGATAATGTTGAGATTGAAAAACCAAATGACAAATGGGATGATAATGATTGGAAATCTTATTCTTTAAATGCTAAAGCTATGAATGCTCTCATTTGTGCACTTGATAAATCTGAATATAATATAATCTCACATTGTTTAACTGCGCAGGAGATATGACATACTTTGGAGGTGATGCACGAGGGAACGTCACAGGTAAAGGAGTCTAGATTGTCTCTTTTGAGTGTAGAGTTCGAGGGATTTCGCTTGCTACCATCAGAGAGCATATCAGAGATGTATGCGAGGTTCACTGACATAGTCTACAAGTCTAGCTCGCTTGGAAAGCCATATGATAGCCTCGATCAAGTGAGGAAGATCCTAAGAGCATTGCCAAGCTCTTTCAGACCAAAGGTCATCGCCATCCAGGAAGAAAAGGTATTGTCACAATTGAAGGTGGAGGACCTTATTGGTAATTTGATGTCCCATGATTTGGAACTGCAAAATGTTGAAGCAAGAGAGAAACCTGAGGAGAAAGAGAAAGCCATAAAGTCCCTTGCTCTGAAAGCTGACGAAAGTGAAGATGATGATGACGACATAGCGCTAATGGTGAGAAACTTCAGAAAGTTCATCAAGACCAAGCATGGGAGAAACGAAATGGCACCCAGGTTTAATCGTTCTAACTTTAATAATTCTTCCAAGCAATTTAATGATCAGAAATCTACTGATAGAATGCAATGTTTTAAATGCAAGGGAAGAGGACATCTGATGAATGATTGCCCAAATGAAACTACTCAGCTCGCTAAAGGAAAAGGAAAAGCGAATGTATTAACATGGGATATGGATAGCGAAGCTGAAAGCGAGGAGGAAAACGAAGCCCATTCTTGCATGGCTTTGATGGGGGTCCAAGATGAGACACCATCAGATAGCAAAGCTGAACTTCTTAAAATTTGTGAAGAAATGCAAAATCAAATAGTAGATCATGAGTTCACTATTGAATGTCTCCAAAATCAGAACTATGACATGCAAGTTAGAGATGATAATGTGTTTAAAGAGAATGGAAAACTTAAAATTGAACTTAATGCATGTAAGTCTACTATTGAAGTCATGAAGAAAGAAAAAGAAAGCTTTGATGAAAATGTTCCTTGTATTTCTTGTTCCTCATTATTAAACCAAATTAGCATGCTTAAACTTGATTTGATTAAGCTCGAAACTGAAAAAGACTATGTGATTAGAGAGCTTAATGATAAATTCTGCATGTTGGATAATGACTTTAAAATAAAAATGATTGAATGTGAAAAGAAGGAAGAGGAAAACAAGAGAGCTTTTAGTAGTAAATGCACGATGCGGTTGGAAGAAAATAAACAATTAAAAACCAAAGTCTCTCATCTTGAAGTAGCCATTAAGAAATTCTCTATGGGAAAACAATCGTTGGACACTATTTTAGAGACTCAATTATATGGCAATAATAGAAGAGGACTTGGTTTTGGTCTGAAAAACGTTGAAAAGAAAAAATTCAAGAAATTCCATAATGTATCATCTATTGCAAAGAACAAATATGCGAAGTGCTTTACTTGTGATAGTGTAGGCCACACTTCATATTATTGTAAATTTAGGAACACAAATATCAAGTTTAAACAAGTTTGGGTTCCTAAATCTTTAATGGCTAACACTCGTGGACCTTGTTGGATTTCAAGGTCACACTTAACACCTTTCATGTAGGTGTGATGGAGATTTGGCAAGGAGCAAATTTTTCAATGTTTCATTCTTTTAGATCCTTCGTCAAATAGCGACGAGAAGGTATAATTTTTATCCCTTTTTACATTTCATTGCATACCTTCATAGATTGTTTTGTATGCTTGTTTTTATTTTGTTTTGTGTGCTTGCTTGCATGATTTTTAATGTTTTTATTTCTGAAAAAAAAACAAAAACAAAAAAAATTGACAAACCAAAAAAAAAAAATTGGGCTTAAAAGAATACCCTTTATGTTTTATCCTAAGTGGTATTATATGAATGATTAAATCTATCCCTTGTAGAAGTTAATTCATTATTGTTGTAGCTACATGAACATGTTGTTATCTTTTTAATAGCCATGACATGTCTCATAAATTTCGAATTTGACTTCTACACCAACATTTGCACTTTCACGATAATTGACTTTTTAGTGATTTTGGAGATTCTTTTGAAAAATAATGGAAAGTGAATGTAGGAATGATTAAATTCTGAATTTTCTAAGGGATATGAAGTGTTTAGCCATGAATAAAAATTGAGCACAAAAGAATTGCAAATAAAAAAATATTATATATGAAAATTGCTCTGTATGAAAAATGGATACACTTCATGGCTAAAACACAACCCACGAGTATCCAACTTATGCTAAATGGGTAATCATTAGCGTTGGTGTATATAACTCGTCAAGCAATGCCACCCTACATTTAAAAGTCCTTTTAGGCCATGCTTTTGGGGTTCGGTAACTTGAACTCATCTTTGATGCGGTGGGAAAATTCAATCCTAGTGATATTCATTAAAATTGGAAAATGTGGATTGCTTTGGTTGATTTTCTGAAATTGAATCTCCTCTTGTACTTTATTGTCTATATCACTACACTTACACAAAGGTGGAGAAGTCTTGTTATGAAATTTTATGAGCTTGGATTGTATATTTTTTGGAAAACTCAAGCAAACTGCTCGCTACTTTTAATAATGGTTTACTTTTGCATGGGATATTTTTGGCGACTTCATTAATCCACTTTTGGTGATAACAAAGGGGGAGAAAGAAAAGAAAGATTTGATAGACTTGATGTCGGTATTTGTTGAAGGAGGAGCATGAATTGTTGAAGGGGGAGCCTGAAAATACTTGAATAAATGTTGAAGGGGGAGTAATAATGTTGTGCATGCTATGTTGTAATACTTAAATATCTCATTCCACGATTCATATTGCATTACACCCTTCAACACACTTCACACACTCATACTTATTGCTCAAATTTTTTATGAGTTTGTCATCACCAAAAGGGGGAGATTGTTGGACGCAACGATTTAGGATCTTTGGTTTGATGATGACAAACGTGTGCAAACTATTTAACGTGTGTGCTAAGTGTGTTTCAGGAATGGCAAAGCGGTAAATTCTCAAAGTGATGACTTAGTCAACCGGTGGAGGAATTGCTATCCACATAGCTAAAGGACTTGGTCAATATAGAGAGAGATGGAATCTATTTGGGATTTGGTCAAATCAATTAGATATTTATTTCCAATTTCATATTCAATTTGAATTGCTATCAAATCCCAATTTGATCAAATTAAATCTCCTATTTGTGGTGCAAAGAGATAGAATCAAATCACTTTTGAAATTCCCAATTCCTATCTCTTAAGGATTCTTTCCAAAACCCTAGGCCATCCTATATAAGCTAACATCCTATCCATAGTCTAGCAAGCTGCTGATAAAAAAATTAACAACCAAAAACCCTAGCCAACTCCAAAAATAAAATCGCACTCAATAAAACCCTAGGGAATACTTCCTCACGGCAAATATAAAGCGAAGAAACAATTGAAAACCAAAAGAAGCTACAACCTTTATCTAAAGGTCCAAACCCGTTGTGTGCTACAACTTTGTTCCTCCAAGCCATCATCTTCACCATCTTCAAGTCGAGAGGAAGCTCCTGCAACTCAAGGCAAAGGAACATCATCCCATCTTCAAGCAACAAGGCCACGACAACCTTCTACATCCTGGGGCATCTTCCTGGGGCATCTTCCAAAGAGCCATTGAGATCCTTACTGTCGTAAAGTCCAAAGTCAGATACCCCTCCTGCCTTGGATCCGTGACCTGGAGTTGTTGCCGAGGACTAGTCGTCGCTGCCAAAGAAAAAGCGGCATGCCCTAGCTCTCGTCGCTGCCAAATAAAACACCGCATGCCATAGCCCTCGTCACCGCCAAGTGCTTCTTCTCGTCGTTGTTCTGATTCAACCGCTGGCGAGAATCCTCAGCCACCATGAGCAACATCAAAGCAGCCCATCCATTGCTTGCATGCACGAAGAATCAAAGACGTCGTCGCTGCGCCCACGTAGAAGATCGAAGCGACCGTCGCTGTTGTCGAGTGCTCGTCGCCGTGGAGGATCGTAGAAGCCCTAGCAACAAATCGAAGTCGCCGTCGAAGAGGATCACCGATCGTCGTCATCACACTGCAGAAGCCGTCAAGAACATGTTGAGTGCACGTTGCTGGAGAAGTCGCCTGCAGCACGGAGTAGCCCGCCGTTGCACTGTTCTCCCGATCGCCGTTGTTCGCCGTCGGTGAAGAGATCCGCTGACGAAGAGATTCACTCACCGGAGTATTGCTGCAGTCGAAGTCGTCGCCAATGTCGCTCGGAGAAACCCACCGCTGTCGTCGGAATATCCTCGCTGCTGTCGAGAAGAGGCTGCCGCTCGGAGCTTCGCTGATTGTCGCTGCTCTAAAACGCCATCGTCACCGGAGGAGGAAGCGAAGAGCTCGAAATAAACCGCTGCATGCCCTAAAAATTTCGAAAAGAGCTGATGTGGCGGGGTCGATCGCGTGAAAACGAAAACGAGAAAAGAAACGGCGGGCTGACGTGGCTCAAGGGTTTTATTAGGATTACTCTGCGCACCGACCGAGATCAAATTAAATTGAACTGAGCTTCTCTGTGCACAGACCGCTTGATTTAAAAGGAGTTGCTGAGCGCACAGACCGACATTATTTGAAATTTGAACTGGAATTGCTTTACGCACAGACCAGTGCACAACTTGACATCCAGGAGTCGGATCGAGACACCGTTTGCGTCAGATTGGAGCTGATGACGTGCTGATTGACAGAGATGCCTACACGAACACGAACTGAGCATTTCTAAACCCTTAAACTTTTTTATTCGTGTTTTAGTGTAACGTTCTCTGTAGGGCAAACTTTACCTATTTTGTGTGACTATTTTGGGAATTGTCTAGTTGGGACTAGACAAGTGGGACCCAGCTAGTTTGGGGCTAGCTGGTAGAAAGCTTTACTAGGATTGATAGTGAGAGAAAACACAGTGTGTGGGGGTACTGAGAGCCTGGCGAGTGTAGAGACGTAGAGGGTGCTCTGAGCGTGCTCTAACTTGTGGTTTTGTACCTATTGCGCTATTCAATACTAGATCTACTTTGGGGGCTGGAGTAGGTCGTTGGGACGACCGAACCAGGGTAAAACTGCTGTGTACTCTGTGTCTGCATTTTATTTACCATGTTGCTGCTATAACTGCGTGTGCTTATTCGTGGGTTGCACGAATTATTTTTAAAAAGCCTATTCACCCCCCTTTAGGCTAGGATCTAGATCCAACACATTCATCGACCGACTAGTTGTGAAACTAGTCGGTTGGAATTTGTTCTTAGTCTGACTAGTTCACCTTGTATTCAGCCTATTGCATTTCATCTCTTAGTCGGTCAAAGAACACTCACCGACTGACTAGTTGTCAAACTAGTCGGTTGGCAAGTCTTCTTAGACCGACTAGTTCTATATTCCCTGAACTATCTTTATTGGCTGTGAAGCTCTTAGTCGGTCCAAGAGGAATCACCGACCGACTAGTTGAGAAACTAATCGGTCAGTGATCCTTCTTAGACCGATTAGACTGCTTCAGAAATAGATCCGTTGGAGCATTAATTGCACAAATTTTGCCTCTCTCTCCTCTCTATCCTATATAATCTTGAGATGCTTCTTCATAGCATTCAAGGATGCCAATATTGAGTTTTAGAGATCAAAGAGAAGAGCATTTAATTCTCATTCCAAGCTCACTCATTTCTCACAAGAATATCTCCCTCACTCTTATTCCTCAAGCGAGATTCTCATTGATTGTGAGCTCCTCAAGCCAAGAGCTTGAATCAAGGTCACCAACTCCATCCTAGGCTTCGATCGCTGTTCAATTTCTTGGAGCTAGGGTTTGGTGCCTTCTTCTCCTTCAAAATCTTCCTTGCCCTAAAATCGTAAGTTTACTCAAGGCATAGGATTTTGTTGGTAAGCAGTTCATATTTCATTTACTTTGATATTGCTAGTTTTTCTCTCGGTTTGTGAGAGAAGTGTGTGATCCCGGTTTATGAGAGTCACATTTTCATTTGTGTATGATTTGATCTTGTAGAGATTTTCTACAAGAATTTCATAGTGCAAATTTGAGTTAGAGGATTCTAACTCAAGTAGCCGGAGGGGATCCGGGTGTTTGGGACGTAGGATCACCGGGAACAAGTCGGGGAGACTTGGGTGGATCCGAATCCATTATATCGATTGTTTGCGCTTGTCTTTTATTGTTGTCTATTTTCATTTTCGCATTGTTGGTTGAGTTTGCAAGATAATTAGGAATGATCCTCTTGATTATTTTAAAGTACTATTCACCCCCCTCTAGTACTTGTGCAGTAGCTATCAGGGCATTGCATTTGGTATCAGAGCCAAGTTCATAGCTATGTCTACCAACGACAACAAGACCGTTCGTCCACCTTCAGATTATAGCACCTTCACGAACCGTGAAGGAGCTTCTTCGGTGATGGAAGGACACTCCTCAACTAGGCCTCCTTTCTTCAACGGTACCAATTACGGGTACTGGAAATGCCGGATGGAAACGTTCCTCCGGAGCACTTCACTATAGAGAGCCACGATGACGGAGTATGTCGAGCCCGTCGAAGAAGATTTTGCGAAGTGGACTACCGCGGAGATCGCCGCGGAGGTAACCAATGCCAAGGCAATGAACGCCTTGCAATGTGTTTTGGAGCCCGAAGACTTCAACAAGATATGCACATGTAAGAGTGCATATCAAATCTGGAACTCACTCCTTATCTTGCATGAAGGAACGAGTAGGGTAAGAGACTCCAAACTCACCGTTGTTAATAAAGATTACAAATTATTTCATATGCAACATGGTGAGAAGATGAAGGAGTACTATGCTCGCTTCGTTGACATTACCAACGAGTTGAAGGCTCTTGGAAAGACCTACACCCAAAAGGAGAAAGTCTCAAAGATTATTGACGGACTTCCTTCTTGTTGAGAGAAGCGTACCTTCGCCATCGAGGAAGGTAATGATATGAATAAATATACTGTCGTTCAACTAATGGGTACCTTGATGTCTTATGAGGTACACAAGGATAGTAAGATAAAGATGCAAGACAAGATGAAGTCGTACTTGAAGTAAGACGAGCCAAAGAAAAAGACGATTGCGTTCAAGGCCACTCCATCTACATCTACCGATGATGAAGAATCGGAAGACGAGTTGGACTTGGAATCCATTGCCCTCATGGCAAAGAAGTTCAACCGATTCTTCTGGAAAGGTAATTTTAAGAACAAATCTAAATTTAGTTCTACTAACGCCTCCGCTCCTTTGTGTTTTAAATGCAACAAGCCAGGTTACATCAAAGTGGATTGTTCTCAAAACAAGCAAAAGGAGAAATGGAAGGCGCCAAAGTTTGACAAGTCTCTAAAGTACAAGAAAGTGTACAAGAAAGGACTTGTCGGGACATTCACCAACTCCGACGAGGACTCCTCAAGTGGAGAGTCGGATGATGAGTAAGTGGAGCAAGCACACATGTGCTTCGTGGCTAGAGAGGAACATGATCAAGAATTCTCTTCCGATGAAAGCGAGGATGAAGGCGATGAGTTAACAATGGATGACCTTAGATTAGCTAACGAGCAAATTTGGTCTAAATATTCTAAATTAGTAAATAGATATACTAAGACTAAAGATGAGTTAACTAGTCTCCAAACCTCACCTAAGCCTATCATCATCATCAACGACACCATTGTTGAAGGTTTGAGAAATGAGATTGTAAATCTCAAATCTCAACTTGAGCATGTTCATATTGAGGAATCGGATGAACATGAGATAGCGGATTTGATTTCTCCAAACTCAACTTTGAGTATTGAGAATGAGAACCTCAAGTCTCGTGTTTGTGTACTCACAACTCAAGTGTCCACTTTGAATGCTTCTATACTTTCTCTCACCGAGAAGTATGAGTCCACATTAGGCCGAATTAATAAATTCAATAAAGGTAAGGACCATTTGGATAATATCCTAAATGACTTACTTCCGGCCAATCATCGCATTGGCTTGGGGTATAAGATGGGAAATTCATCCAAATCGTCTACCACCTTTGTTAGGCCAACTTTCGATGCCTCAACGAGTGGGAGCAAACACTCCATTGGTAGTTCATCTACCAATGGTGCTTCCACTTCGTACACACCCCCATTTGGAAAGAAACCCACTTTGAGTGGACCCGGTCATGCATTTATGTACACCAATACCATGCCACGTAGGAACACACATCCTACTCCACCGATTCACAATTATGATTATTTCTATGCATCACGTCCACGAGCACGTGCACACCAAGTGAGACACCCTCACGCACGTGTTTCCCCACATGCATATGTTCATCCACATTTTCATATGAATGATTACCATCATGCATCATATCATATGTCGCCACCACCATTCCATCATGTGCCATATGCTTATCCTCGACATGCATTTCCTAGGCCACCTCCTCATAGGCCACATGCATCACGTAGAAATAAACAACGTATGCATGCTATCAATAGGAATAGGGCTCCCAAAATATTCACTATTTGGGGCCCAAAGAACACTAACATGCATGAAAAACAAGCATACATGAATTACTATTTTATGAATGTCGTGCACAATGATGATTATGTTGGGAAGTCTAAGTCCAATTGGACTTGGCTTCCAAAGGTCTAATCTTTTAGGACCCAATGACCTTGGGTACCATGGAATGATATTTTCATCTTTAGGTACTCAAGAAAAAGAAACGGAGCAACAAATCCAAATTTAGGTCCAAGGATGGGTGGATACTCGATAGCGGGTGTTCAAAACACATGACATGTGAAGCTCAATTTCTCTCCGGAGTGGTGCCCATTGCAAATGGGAACCGAATAGTCTTTGGAGGCAACGAGAGCGGAACCATCATGGGTGTTGGTAAAGTTAGTAACCCATCTAAACCTCTAATAAGTGATGTTTACCTTGTTAAAGGATTAAATCACAATCTTATTTCAATAAGCCAACTTTGTGACAAATGTAACAAAGTTAGCTTTGCGAAAGGAATGTGCCATATTTTTAGTAAAGATAATGATAATTTGTTATTTTCTGGCACACGCCATAAGGATATATATATCCTAGATATCCCCAAGTCACATGAACAATGTCTCATTGCCAACACAAGTGAACAACACTTATGGCATCGACGTTTTGGTCATGTGAACTTTGGAACACTTTTCAAACTCCAAGTTAAATTCTATAAAAGTATTTCCTAAGCTTGTCTTTCAAAAGAAAAGCTTTTGTGACTCGTGTCAACGAGGCAAGCTTCCAAAATCGTCATTCAAACCTAAGAAAAACATTTCATCTAAGCAGCCTCTAGAGCTTTTACATCTAGATCTTTTTGAGCCAACTAGAGTTGCTTCATTAGGGAATGCTCGATATGGACTTGTCATCGTCGATGACTTTTCTAGATTTACTTGGGTATTTTCTTTAAGTAATAAAAATGATGCTTTTGAAAACTTCACAATATTTGTTAAGAAAGTACAAAATCTCATTGGAACCACCATTGTCACTATTCGTAGTGATCATGGAGGGGAATTTGAGAATGAGTCTTTCTCAAATTTTTGTGATGAAGTTGGTATTACTCATACATTTTCCTTCCCTCGTGCACCTCCTCAAAATGGTGTTGTTGAGAGAAAGAATAGGATGCTAGTGGAATGTGCTCGCACTATGCTTGATGATAGCCAACTTGGCCATCAATTTTGGGCGAAAGCGGTACATACCGCTTGCTATGTGTTTAATAGGATACTTTTGAGGCCCGGCACCAAACAAACTTGTTATGAATTGTTGTTTGGTAGATTGCCTCAAGTAAACATTTTCGAGTTTTCGGTGCAAAATGTTTTATTAAAAACACGTATGGAAGTTTGGACAAATTTGATCCAAGATCCGATGAGGGGATATTTGTTGGATATTCCTCACGTAGCAAAGCCTACCGGATATACAACAAAATAACCTCAACGATCGAGGAATCTCTTCATGTTTCATTCAATGAGAATTTTGTCCCATCTAGATTTACCCATGATGATGACTCCATGGATGTTTTATGTGATTCTATTGGTAGTTCTAATTCTATTGATTCTAATGTTACTAACCCTACTAATGAGTCTTTTGAGAATGTTCCTAGTGATCAGGGAGTTCCCAAACGGCTTCATACAGTTCGTGACAATCCTCATGAGCAAGTCATTGGCAACATACTTGATAGTGTCAAGACGAGATCTCAAGTCAACTACTTCGCTCATTGTTCTTTTGCCTCCTTAATAGAGCCAAAGAATATTAACGAAGCGTGCGAAGATAGTGCTTGGATCCTTGCTATGGAGGAGGAACTCATTCAATTTGAGAGGAATGAGGTTTGGGAGCATGTTCCTTTTCCTTCAAAGAACCACACCGTTTTAGGAACGAAGTGGATTTTCAAGAACAAGACCGACGAGAACCAAAACGTCGTCCGGAACAAAGCTCGGTTAGTAGCTCAAGGCTACCGGTAAGAGGAAGGTATAGATTTCGAAGAATCCTTTGCTCCGGTAGCTAGATTAGAATCTATTAGGTTGTTGTTATCTTTTGCATGCCATAAAGATTTTAAACTCTTTCAAATGGATGTAAAAAGTGCGTTTTTAAACGGAGATGTTGTTGAGGAAGTTTATGTTTCTCAACCTCCGGATTTTATAAATGATAAATTTCCAAATCACGTTTTCAAACTTAAGAAAGCACTTTACGGTTTGAGACAAGCTCCAAGAGCTTGGTATGACCGTCTAAAGAACTTTCTTTTGGATTTGGGTTTTAAAATGGGTGAAGTTGATTCTACAATTTTTGTTAAGTATTCGAATCATGATATTATTTTAGTTCAAATTTATGTTGATGATATCATTTTCAGTGATACTAACTTCACTCTTTGCGAAGAGTTTTCTAATGTCATGAAGGACCAATTTGAGATGAGCCACATGTGTGAGCTCAAATATTTCTTAGGTCTCCAAATTCGCCAAATGAACGATGTAATCTTCATCCACCAAACCAAGTACACGGTGGAGTTGCTAAAGCGATTTGGAATGGAGAATGCCTCAGGCAAGAAGACTCCAATGAGCACTACTACACATCTTGATAAAGATACGGTCGGCAAAGATGTAGACATTCGTCTATATCGAGGTATGATAGGTAGTTTATTATATCTTACTGCCAGTCGGCCCGATATTATGTTTGTTGTATGTGTATGTGCTCGTTATCAGTCTCAACCTAAGGAATCTCACTTAGTAGCGGTAAAACGTATTTTCCGTTATTTAAGTTACACCCTCGACTACGGATTAGATTATCCAAAGTCTAGCACATATGAGTTAATCTCATATAGTGACGCAGATTATGCTGGATGCAAATCCGACAGGAAAAGTACAAGTGGCACTTGCCATTTTATAGGAAATTCTCTTGTCTCTTGGTTTTCCAAGAAGCAGAATTCCGTATCACTTTCAACCACCGAGACGGAATATATTACCGCCAGTGCTGCGTGTGCCCAGGTTCTTTGGATGAGACACACTCTTAAAAACTTCGGTATAAACTGTGATACTTGCCCTATCATGGTGGATAACCAAAGTGCAATATGTCTCTCTAAGAATCCGGTACACCATTCCCGTTCTAAACACATAGATGTCCGTCACCATTTTCTTGATGATCATGTTGTTAGAAAGGACATCATTTTAGTGTACGTTGAAACCCAGAAGCAAATCGCCGATATTTTTGTGCGGTTGCGTCGAGAATTGGGGATTATGGGTGAATCCGAGATTTAGGATTCATACTTTCAATAATCTTGCATGATAATAATTTTTGTTCATATGCTCATGCTCGATTTGTAGTGATTTTCTGGATTTATGTTTGAATTTTCGGAATTTATGCTAGAAATATTCATACACGTCGTATTTATGATTTTCGATGTTTTATGGGGTAGAATAACGATGTATGAGAGTATTTCGATGTTTCGTCCAAGTGCGCTTAGGAGAGAACTCAAAATTTCTGTTTTCAAACTTTTGGACTCTTTTAGTCGGTCCCAGTTCAGTCATCGACAGACTAGATTCAGTTCTAATTGGTCAGTGAATGAACTTAGAACGACTAACTCATGCCCTATTTTTGACTTTTGCTGCTGTTTGCACTTAGTTGGTCCAAGCTCATTGGCCGACCGACTAGATTGCATTCTAGTCAGTCAGCACTTGAACTTAGACCGACTAGTTGCGCAGGGCCAGCTGTGTCTTTTGGCATTCCGATTCATTTTTAATCTTGCCCGCACCGATTAGAACTCATTCTAATCGGTGCGTTATCTCTCCTCAGCCATAACCCCCGTGTCTCCTCCCCTTTCTCCGTCGTGCGCCGCCACTTCCGGCCGTCGTACGTCGTCGCCGGTCACTTCCGACCTAGGGTACACACACACACACACTCTCAGCTTTTAGGGTTCATTTCCGTTCGATTTCCTCTAGTTTCCGATCGGTTGCCTTAGGGTTTGTATTAAGGTTTCGCTTTTAGTTTCTGTTTTTGCTCGATTGCGCGTTGTCTCGTCTCACGATCATGGCGAAGACACGTATCCCCATCTGTCCCTCGAGTCCGTCTCCCATGACCGTCGAATCTCCTCCTACGGACCCTCCACAATCCAAACGTCGAGCTAAAACCACTCCCTCCTCTTCCTTGCCTCCCCTCAAGAAGAAGAGGACTTCCAAGCCTAAGCCCAAACCCCAATCCCAATCTCAATCTCAATCCAAGCCCCGAACCAAGGCCAAAGAAAAGATTGAATCCAGGCCCCTTTCGTGCTCCCTCTCCTCCCGATGACTCTGACAAAGAGTATATTCCCGAGTCTGAGCCTACCAATAAGGCTCCTACTCCTCCTCCTCGATCTAGCTCTCGTCCGTCTACGGGGAAGGCTCCCATGCCTTTGGGTGGTGTCGATATCTCGTTGTGTCACGATGACCCGTTGTATCGCGCGGCTTACAATCGTATCGAGCACCGTCCTTTGATTTTGGAGCACTTCGTTCAATTCTCAGACTTTCCTCATCTCGCCGATCTTCTTTCATATAGCGGCCTTTTAGACTATCTTCGCCATGACCCCCAAGGCGAACCCTCACCCGTACCCACGACTCGTCAAATTATTCTATGCCAATCGAGTACGTGGTGAGTATGACGACACCTACTGCATTGAGACCACTGTCTTGGAGACACCTATTGTCCTCACGGCAGAGATCTTAGGGCAGTTGATCAGTGTCTCATCCTATGGACTGCTACCTGCTGATATCTCCGTGGATAATATCCACGATCTTGACCATTCGATGCTTTCTGAGATGTTCCATGTCATCCCTCCCACCATGATTGGCGTCCCCTCTAAATCATTTAAGCCGAATGCTTGGGTCTTGAATCTTATCCTGAAGTTGTGCCTCCTTCCGAAGTACGGCTCCTCTAGCTTGCCATCCCTGCCGTTCCTCAAGCTTATCTATGCTCTTTTCATGGGGAGCGAGATCAATTGGGCCCGGATCATTCTTGACAAGATGGATTCCTTTGAGTGCATAAGGAAATCCACCAAGTCAGCCCACATTCCATATCTGTGCCTATTGAATCTCGTTTTCCGTCACTTCGGCGTCCCTCTCCCTCCTGATGATTAGCGTCCTTTGGGTCCTCCCCTGAATGCGACTGCCGTCAAGAAGTCTCTTGCGGCGCTTCGTCACGTTCAGAGGACTACCCCCTCTGCTTCAGCTGCTGCTGCCCCTCCTCCTCCTACTCTGTCACTCGCTGAGTTCTTAGTTTCCCTGAGACGTGTGGAGTCTCGTGTTTCTCGTTTTGAGGAGATGCTAGCTTGCATCTGTTCTCACTTGGACATTAAGGTTCCTCCTTCAGTTTCTGACGAGGAGGAAATGGATGAGGCTGATCTCGAGGAGCTTATTGGATCTCCTGTTCGTGCCCCAGAGGGTACGTCTGGTGCTGCTACTTCTGCTGGTGCTCCCGAGAGCACACCTGCTGCCACCATTCCTTCGGTGGATACTTCTTCTGCTGGTGCTCCGGAGACCACTCCTGTTGCCACTCTCCCTTCGGTGGACACTCCAGTCGACCCAGTGACCACCACCCCATCTGCAAAGCCTATTGCTGATGCTGATCCTCCCACCGCCTCCTGAGCTTGCGTTGGAGGACTCTCCCATGTGCTCTTGGATGATATATTTGTTGTGAGAGAGTGGGGTAGGATAGTTGGGTGGTGATGTCTATTTTGATGTATGTATTTTTGGATGGATTTTTGTATGTTTTATGATGTATTTTGATGTATACATGTTTTGTGATACTTCGATGTATGCAGTGAGATATGTTGTATGATGTGCTCCGATCTGCGGATCGTTTATATTTATTTTGGCAGATGTATAATTTTGATGTACCATGTTCTTATATATATATACATCGTGTTGCCATTTACTTCCGTGTGCACATTATATTTTTGTCTCTGATGTTGATTTCTTCGCTCGACGATTAAATTGATATAATAGAATTCTTTCTATGAAAACATAGAATTGTTTTCCATGCACTAAATTCACTAAGAATGTTGATATTGGAGAGTATGTTCCATAACTCAATATGTGAAATTGATTTGAGTTTTGATGAGTTCATTTTTCGATTTTCAACTATGGTCTTGTTGGCACACTTTGATTTTCTTCGTGACTTTACGTTGGTGTCATTTGGACCGTGGTCGTATTCTTCGACTCCCGTGCTTTTATTTTTAGCCATTGTTGTTGTCGTTGATCTCCTCCCGCTCTTTTTGCTAATGCCAAAGGGGGAGAGAATTAATAATGACGATGTGCTAATAATGCAATTTACCGTGAATCTAATTTGATATGTTAGATTCAGGGGGAGTTAAGATATAAAAATGGATTTCAAATCCGATATCTCAATAATTGGATTCACATTTTATTCTTTCCTCGTCTGATTGATGCGTATGATTATTATTTAATTTGGAATTAATGTGTCATCAATGCAGGGGGAGTAAGTAAATTTCATTTGAATCATCATTATTGATTATTATTTATGTTGGTTTGTCATCACCAAAAATGGGGAGAATGTTAAGTATTGATTCCCCGGATTTGGTTTTGATGATGAACAAACATAAATATCGTGAACTAACTCTTTGTGAGCACAGTTATGTAGATCGTCGCCAAAATTCTATGAACATCAAAAGCGACGTCTCAAGACTTCTCAAAGCACGTGATCGTGTGCCTGAAGCTTCGTTGAAGCTCTAGGAGCATTATTGAAGTCAAGAGATTTGGAATGAAGCTTTTGAAGACGGTTCGTCAAGTTTATTTTATAGTCTTCTAGCTTCTTTTCGTAGAATGTTAAGCCTTGAGTAGGTATTACATTATAATCTTCATAACGTTCATATCTTAGAGCTAGGATTATCTTAGAAGCCCATACAAACTTTCCCGAATCTTCACGCTTCATTTCGCAGCTTCTGGTGCATCTTAATTGGTTCAAGAAGAAGAACCAACCGACTAGATTGTCATCTAGTCGGTCAGTAATCCTTCTTGAACCGACTAGATCTCCTTGCTCAATTCACCATCTTCACTGTTGACCAATTAGTCGGTCAAAGAAGGTTCACCGACCGACTAGTTGTCAAACTATTCGGTTAGGAATCCTTCTTAGACCGACTAGTTAAGACTTCATTTTTCAGCCTGAGTTATTGTTTACAGTTAGTCGGTCAAAGAACATTCATCGACCGACTAGTTGTGAAACTAGTCGGTTGGAATTTTTTCTTAGACCGACTAGTTCACATTGTATTTAGCCTATCGCATTTCATCTCTTAGTCGGTCAAAGAACACTCACCGACTGACTAGTTGTCAAACTAGTCGGTTGGCAAGTCTTCTTAGACCGACTAGTTCTATATTCCATGAACTATCTTTATTGGCTGTGAAGCTCTTAGTCGTTCGAAGAGGAATCACCGACCGACTAGTTAAGAAACTAATCGGTCAGTGATCCTTCTTAGACCGATTAGACTGCTTCAGAAATAGATCCGTTGGAGCATTAATTGCACGAATTTTCCCTCTCTCTCTCCTCTCTATTCTATATAATCTTGAGATGCTTCTTCATAGCATTCAAGGCTGCAATTATTGAGTTTTATAGATCAAAGAGAAGAGCATTTAATTCTCATTCCAAGCTCACTCATTTCTCACCAGAATCTCTCCCTCACTCTTATTCCTCAAGAGAGATTCTCATTGATTGTGAGCTCCTCAAGCCAAGAGCTTGAATCAAGGTCACCAATTCCATCCTAGGCTTCGATCGCTGTTCAACTTCTTGGAGCTAGGGTTTGGTGCTTTCTTCTCCTTCAAAATCTTCCTTGCCCTAAAATCGTAAGTTTACTCAAGGCATAGGATTTTGTTGGTAAGCATTTCATATTTCATTTACTTTGATATTGCTAGTTTTTATATCGGTTTGTGAGAGAAGTGTGTGATCCCGGTTTGTGGGAGTCACATTTTCATTTGTGTATGATTTGATCTTGTAGAGGTTTTCTACAAGAATTTCATAGTGCAAATTTGAGTTAGAGGATTCTAACTCAAGTAGCCGGAGGGGATCCGGGTGTTTGGGACGTAGAATCACCGGGAACAAGTCGGGGAGACTTGGGTGGATCCGAACTCGTTATATCGATTGTTTGCGCTTGTCTTTTATTGTTGTCTATTTTCATTTCCGCACTGTTGGTTGAGTTTACAAGATAATTAGGAATTATCCTCTTGATTATTTTAAAGTACTATTCACCCCCCCTCTAGTACTTGTGCAGTAGCTATCAGGGCATTACACAGACAAGTAGTCACTCTCTCACACATCATTGGATCCTCTCTCCCAAGCTTATCTATAAAAGTGGTGGCATCAAATTTAACAATAAGACTTTTCCCATTTTTGAAGCTCCAATAATAAAAGAAAAAGAGGGAAGAAAGAAAAAGGAATGAAATGGGATCATATATGTGCTTCTTTTCTTCCCCCCCTTTTTTCTTCTTTCTTCCTTTTTTTCTCTTTTTTATATTTACAATAAAGATCCCAAATCAAAATATAGAGAGATATACATGTATTTTTTTTGATTTTGGGGTGTTGGAGCATGGACTTTTACAGCAAGGGGATATGCCAATGTAAGATTCGCTAAAGGGAGATTCACCAATGATTTTAAATATAGAAATAATGCTCAAGATATGTAGAGAAAGAAAGGTATGCAATGCTCAGTTCACTCTATAGAATGTGCACGACAACTTTCAGCAGAGTAACCTAATCTACTCAGTTTGATCTCAGAAAGTAAACTAATCCAGGTATATCAACATAGCATACATTCAGTCAACTTGAAAGTGAAGCGTACAATTTTCATGCAATAAGAAGTGATATCAGATAACAAGGCAGTACTCTAAATTTAAGCAATCAATGCATGAAGCTTGGTGTGTTTTCTATGGAGAGTATACAATATAAATCATCAGACTCAGCTAATAGAAGAATTTCATTCATATTCATATAATGAAGGTGCGGGTTACTATCTCGAATGCATATCAAGCATGGCATATGATATCTGAAATAAAAACGATGGCATGACAAGATAATATGCATATAGAGATAAGCTAATTCCACGTCATCATCATCACAGAAAATTCATCTCTAGCCAAAAGGATAAAAGAAATAAAGATAAAAGAAAAATCAGAACTACTATACATATGCAGCACACACAAAAGGTAAGAAAACGTGATGCATGAGAAAAAAATGAAAAAGCGGGTGAAAATAAGTGTAAAAACAAAAAAAGGTGGGAAAAATAAAAGTAAAAGTGAAGAAAATGAAAAGTGCGTGAGACACTCACTCCCCCAAGCTAAACGGCACAGTGTCCTCAATGTGCAAAGTGTGGCACACCGAGAAAAATGATATGGGTGGGGCGGGTGAGGATGCATGCATGATAAGGATGTAAATAAAAGAAAGTGAGATGGGTATGCAAATGATGTATGCAGAGATGCAAGTGGTGCATGCAGAGGTCAAGATGGCGCATTATAAGTGTCCCCAAAAATAACTCCTCTCTCCCAAAATGATATAGACAATTATGAGCAAAATGTGACCAAAAACGTGTGTGGAGGAGGGGTGCAAAATCAGCAGGCAGAAAATATCCAGCATAACAGCAGCAAAAGTATGAGAGGCATCTAGTGTGTGCCTAAGTGGGTGGTGGGGCACCAGCACCGTCCTATGGTGGAGGTGGTGGTGACGGTGGCTGCTGGGTAGGGGTAGGTGTAGTGGCAGGTGGCGGCTGTGACAGTCGCACAAGAATCTGGTACAGGCAAGCCTGAATACCAGGAAGTAAAGCGACGCGAGATTGTACAGCACTAACGGTAGCGGAGAGAGCCCGGAAGTCTCCTCTGAGCCCACTAACTGCCCCCTCTAGAGCACGCAGGTGCTGAACTAGGGTGTCGGGGGGAGGTGGAGCATGGGATCGAACAAGTGAGGAACGGGGCTGCCTCGCACGGCTACCGTAAATAATTGGTGCGACTACCTGGTGGGGCTGTGGTGCTGTGCTCACAAAAAGACGCTCAGCCTCTGTGAGAGGCTGAGACGTAGGAATGGTCGAGGAAGAAGGAGCAGTAGCAGAGGCTGAAACGGTGACAGAGGGTGAGTAGGACCGAGAGGTCGGTGACACGAAAATGGGGACAGACATCACGCCACTCTCGGTGAAGACAGCTGCAGTGGAGACAGAAGTGTCGACGGCTGGGGAGGCCGTGAAGTGTGCAGAAAATGACTCCCCAGTGGTCGAGAATAAGAAAGAGGAAAGGGTCTCCACTGCGGAGGCAAAAGAGGGCTCGCCGCTCTCAATAATGGCAGTGGGACGCTTAGGGCTCACAACAGAAATGGGGTCGATGGACATCGGCACAGAGGTGGTGGACTCAGCAAGTGTGCTCCCGATACTGACAAAAGTGTGGACAGAGGTGTCGGGAGGTGCAGACAGATCTGGTGCAGGCTGAGGTATCTCCGGGTCCAGGGGTGGAAGGAGGGGCTCCTGCTGAGCACCCTCAGGCTTTAGCACGTACGCGGTTGGGATGAGGAGATCCATCGTTGGAATCCACTCCCCACCTACGGGTCCAATATGGGTCCGAGCGGGGCTTGGGAGAACCATGTAATCAGCGCCAAAAGGACCGTGCAGCCATACCCAGTGGTGCTGACCATGAGGACGCAGAATCCTCATCCGGGCTATAACGTCTATGAAAAGTGAAGTGGGACCCAGTGGTCTAAGCAAACCAGCTGGAAGGTCTACTCCGCACAAGGGAGCCAGAAGGGTAATCAGACCGCCGCAACAGATAGGTGTCCTAGCGCCGACAGAGATAACTATGCGGTCTAAGTACCAACTAGCTATATCAATCTCAATGGCGGGGAGTAAGACGTCTCCACCCCTCTCGAAGGCCCTCGATCGAGTCATCGCGTAGAGCAGGTAGAGCTCCGGCGTCGACATCGTCCCCGGCTCATACCTCGCTAGGAAAGTGGTCGCCATAAGGCGTTGTGCAATGTGGAGGCATGGGTGGAGGATAGCAGAGGCCTTGGCCCGGCTAGGGTCAAAGGCGAGAGGAGATCCCGTGATACGTGTCTAGAAGGCGTGTGTGTCGAATAACGGTGGTGGGATGTGCGTGGGACTGTAGGCTCGGTCTGGGTCCGGAACTGGGGGCCACTAAAAGTTGGCTCGGAGCATGCCAAGAGTGACCTCGCACTCACGATCCATCAGTCGGAAAGAGCAACCCCCGGGAGTCCTAGCAATAGAACTCAGGACCTCTAGTGTCTGACGGATATAGGTGTCCGCCGACGCTGACAAAAAGTCACGCCACCCCACGCTGTCACACAACTGGAGTAGCCTCTCAAATACCCATAGGCGCTCAAAGTCTGCTATGTGCGTGAACCTAGAGGATACGATCGAGCGATGGGAGATACGCTCAAATCTGGCGAGGTGTGCGTCATCTCTGAACGTAATCCCCATCGTGTCGAAAGCGGGGGCGGGCTGTGCCGGTGGTGGAATAGGTACGGTAGGAGGCAGAAGTGTGGGTGGTGGCGGGCTAGGTGGAGGGGGGTCCGCCCTAGCAGAAGAGGAGCCAGGATCGCCGGTCCTCTTCCGCTTGGAAGCGGACGCCCGCGTGCGCGACCTAGTGCGGGGCGGCATGTGAGCCGCGGAACGTGCCTATCCAAACATGAAGTGCTATAAATAAGGAACGAGTGTATCTGAACACGACGCGAGTGCAAGCAGTGGATGCGTACGAAGAGTCGCCTCCTCCTAGAAGCTCCAAATCCGCCCTGAATCTCCCCCAAGCTAGTCTGAAACAAAAATTCACAAATTAACTATGAATATCAATACGTATGGGGTAAGATTAGGTATTATATATATATATATATATATATATATATATATATATATATATATATATATATATATATATATATATAAAGATTAATTTTTATTCGGGGTGGGGTTGGGCTTACGGATTGGAAAAATGGAGAAAAAGGGAATTTTGGGGCGAAATTGGGGATGCACAGCAGAGGGGGAAGTGGCGCTGTCGACGTGGAGTCGGCAGCAGCGGTAGCGCTGGGCGACGACTCGGACAAGGGCGGCGTGACTCGGGCAAGGGGAAGGGTTGTTCAGGCGAGTACGGGGGAAGACGAAGAGCTCTCGGGGAAAATTTGAGAAATTTTCGAGTTTCGGGATTTGAGCCCGCGTCGCTTGGTTTATAAAGGATAAGTCACTCGGCCGAGTGACGCGTTCACTCGGCCGAGTGGCACAATTAGATATTTTTTCGAAATTTATTCCACAGAAGTCGCGACTCGGCCAAGCAGCTATCCCACTAGGTACTTTTCAGGTGCAGAAAGTGTTAGATTCACTCCGTCGAGTGACAAAGTCACTCGGCCGAGTGGCATATAAATTACAGAGAGTAGTTTTTAGGATCTTCCCTGATTAGTACCCTACTCGACCGAGTAGGGTCTTTGCTCAGCCGAGTGAGAATTTCACTCGGTCGAGTGGCTTGCTGTTTTCAGGTCCAACTCTCTGTTTTTGCTCCACTTTCTGTTTTTCGTCTCCCCGTCAGTTCCTTCCTCCTCCTGAGGCCTGAGCGCATTCCTGGAGCGCTCTCCTTTGCCATGGTCATCCTCCATTCAAATGATTTCTTGTTCTCCATCTCCAGTCATGAAAAATAGCGCCCGTTGTCAGGATTTTCATAGACTCTTGACTCTAAACGCTAACAATGATCTAAAACAAAAATAAAATTAAAAATTCAACTAAAAATAAGACCAAACCGTCGGGTTGCCTCCCGAAAAGCGCTCGTTTAAGGTCTTGAGCTCGACCCCTTACGATACTCGTTTAATGCTCGATGTTCGGTGCATGTGAGATGCACGCGTCAAATTTGCCGGGAAGCCCATTTGGATTTAATTGTTATTGTTCATGGGCGTTCCTCGGCTCCCCTTCATCATGGGTGGTAATGGGGGATGAGTCCCCCAAGCTTGAGCTTTTCCCGTTCTTTTTCCTTGCCGGTGACGATGATTTCTTGTCCGACGGAGCTTTCTTTGCATTTTTTGCCGTGGAGAGCTTGCATAGCTCTCTAATTCTTGCGACATCAGCGTCGTCTTTGTCATCAACCATAGAATGATCCGGTGGGTCTCTCAACATTTCTCCATCTCTAGAAGATCGGCCTTCTTCGAAGCCGTCATTGTGCAAGGCACCGATAGCATATGGCATAGCATCATCAATGACCTCGTCGAGGAGGTATGAAAGATCATGGGACCACCCCTTGATTAGGTATATACTATTTACCTCCCCGGTGGGGACTCCCTCTGAATAATGCTTGAGCCTTTGTCCATTCACCTTAAAAGTGGCACCGTCTTTCCCTTCTAGCTCGAAGGCCCCTCCCGTTGTATGTGCCGGATGGTAAAAGGTCCCGACCATCGTGACCTTAACTTTCCGGGAAAGATTCGGAGTCTAGAATTGAATAATAGGACCTTGTCTCTGACTTTGAAGTCTGTAACGGTGATGCGTGCGTCATGAAGAATTCTCGTCCTCTCCTTGTAGACCCTAGAGCTCTCGGAGCATCCCGCCTAATCTCGTCGAGGTCATTGATGTCTAGAAGTCGGTGCAATGTCGTGCTCTTGTAGTCAGAATTCAAGGTCTTGATTGCCCAATATGCGCGATGTTCCAACTCTACTGACAAATGACATGTTTTCCAATAAACAAGTCGGTATGGGGTGGTGTCAATGGGAGTGCGAAAGGCCGTGCGATATGCCCATAATGTATCATTCAATTTCATCGACCAATCCTTCCTAGATCTATCAACGGTCTTCTCTAGAATTTGTCTGATTTCCCGGTTTGACACTTCCACTTGTCCACTCGTCTGAGGGTGGTATGCCATACCGATTCTATGGCTCACCCCATATTTCTTTAGCATGGCCTCGAACTTGCTTTCTATAAAATGGCTTCCCCCATCGCTTATCAAGGTTCGTGGCACTCCAAAGCGCGGGAATATGTTTTGTTTGAAGAATTTTGATACCACCCTAGCACATTTGTTAGGGTTGCAATGGCCTCCACCCACTTCGAGACATAGTCAACGGCCAATAAAATATACTTGTTTCCTTTACTTGATGGGAAAGGTCCCATGAAATCCACTCCCCAACAATCAAATAGCTTAATTTCTAAAATGGGTTTCATTGGCATCTCATTCCGTTTCGAAATATTTCCCGTCCGTTGGCATCTATCGCAATACTTGACGAAGTCATGTGTGTCTTTGAACATGGTCGGCCAAAAGAACCCGCATTGCAATATCTTTGCGGTGGTTTTGGAGGCGGCGTGATGTCCCCCGCAAGGTATATCATGGCAATATGAAATGATAGATGTGGCCTCCTCCTTTGAAACACACCTCCGTATAATCCCGTCCTTGCATATCTTGAAGAGATATGGGTCTTCCCAAAAATAGTTGCGGACTTCGTGCATGAACCTCCTTTTTTGTTGCGTGGCCATCCCGCACGGTTTTACCCCGCATGCCAAGTAGTTCACATAATCCTCATACCAAGGCACCTCTCCGGGTCTAATGGCGAATAGCCTCTCGTCGGCAAAAGTGTCATCAATCGGTAGGCTTTCATCCTTCTTGTCACGAACAAGCCTAGACAAGTGGTCCGCCACAACGTTGTCCATGCCTTTCTTGTCTCTAATTTCCAACTCGAATTCTTGCAATAATAGTATCCATCTTATTAGTCTCGGCTTGGCTTCTTTTTTGCTTAGTAGATACTTCAATGCCGCATGATCGGTGTGCACAATCACTTTGGATCCAAGGAGGTAGGAGCGAAACTTTTCAATAGAGTAGACAACCGCCAAAAGCTCTTTTTCAGTGGTAGTGTAATTCTTTTGTGCCTCGTCCAAAGTTTTGCTTGCATAAAATATAGCGTGAAGCTTTTTGTCCTTCCTTTGTCCTAGCACTGCCCCGATTGCTTGGTCACTAGCGTCGTACATAAGCTTGAAAGGAAGATTCCACTCTGGCGGTTGTATGATCGGTGCGGAAATGAGGGCCTCCTTTAGTGTATTAAAGGCTTGCAAGCAATCTCCTGAAAAGACAAAAGGGGCATCTTTAGCGAGTAGAGAAGTAAGGGGACGTGCGATTAGGGCAAAATCCTTGATAAAGCGGCGGTAGAACCCCGTATATCCAAGAAATCCCCTAATGCCCTTTACATTAATAGGTGGAGGAAGCTTTTCAATTACCTCAATTTTCTCCTTATCAACCTCGATCCTCTGGATGAGACAAGATGCCCAAGAACTATCCCTTCATTGACCATAAAATGGAATTTTTCCCAGTTAAGAGTGAGATACTTTCTTGGCATCTTTTAAGCACCTTAGTGAGATTGGCCAAACATGAGTCAAACTCGCTACCATGACAGAAAAATCATCCATGAAGACTTCCATAATGTTTTCAATGTAATCGAATAAGATGGACGTCATGCACCTTTGGAAGGTGGCGGGGGCATTACAAAGTCCGAATGGCATTCTACGGTAGGCATATGTGCCATAAGGACACGTGAAAGTAGTCTTTTCCTGGTCGTCTTCATGCAAGGGATTCTGAAAGAATCACGAATACCCGTCCAAATAGCAAAAGAATTTATGTTTAGTGAGGCGCTCTAACATTTGGTCAATGAAGGGCAATGGGTAATGATCTTTACAGGTGGCTTTATTCAATTTCCTGTAGTCAAAACACATTCGCCATCCCGTGACGGTACGTGTTGAAATGGGTTCTCCCTTATCGTTTTTTATGACGGTCATCCCCCGGGACGACATGAACATGGCTAACCCACCTACTATCAGAGATAGGATAAATGATATCGGCTTCAAGCAGTTTAAGGATCTCCTTCTTAACCACCTCCTTCATGTTAGGATTTAACCGCCTTTGAAGCTCTATGGAGGTAGCTTCAATGTTCTCAAGGTGGATCCTATGAGTACAAAGTCTAGGGCTTATTCCCTTGAGGTCAGAGATGGTATAGCCAAGGACGTCCCTATGGCTCCTAAGGACATCAAGAAGTCTCTCAAGTTGGGTGTGGTTGAGGTTGGCATTAACAATCACCGGATAGGTCAGGTTTTCTCCCAAGAAAGCATACCTTAAATTAGGGGGTAATTGTTTCAGTATTACCTCAGGGGGTGTTGTATCCCCTACCTCATCCTCCTGTGAAAGCATGGCGTCTTCAGTCACGCCTGAGTTTAGTTCCCGCTCTGGGAGTGGGCTCTCGTATACTGGCTCAGATTCGCTTCTTGGTGAGGATGGTGCATCAGAGTGGACACTGCATAACTCCGCGTTGACGTCGATGGGACTACCATTTTCCTCCGGTCCACACCTGAAATCAAGAGATAGGTCAGTGCGTTCATAAATGTCAGAGAGAGGATCGTAAGGTGTACTTCCCTGAATCTCGGTATGCCAAATGGACTCCTCAGGAGTATAGAACTCTCTGATGCATGCTTTACTGTCTTCAAAGAATAACTTGACGTCACTCACGTCGACTTTAATGTTGCCCTCTATAGTCCCTTCCGGAGAGATTTGATCCATCACAAAGCTAGCAAATAGTTGCTCAACAGGGTCCCCAATGTCGATGGCCAAAGCCCCTGTGGTTTGGACCTCATCAACAAGTTCTTTCAGAAGAGTTGTGAAGGAATCATCACCTCCCAAGCTAGACTCCGTTCTCTTCATCACGTCTCCCATGTTACCTACTTAAGATTCTATTGAAAATTCTGGGAGAGC
Source organism: Scilla litardierei (assembly GCA_030789695.1). NCBI lineage: Eukaryota > Viridiplantae > Streptophyta > Magnoliopsida > Asparagales > Asparagaceae > Scilla > Scilla litardierei. Next base: position 42,640,794 of record CM061134.1, read on the forward strand.
ACGTAAATTTGAGCATCAAACAAAGTCAAAAAGGAATAAAAGAAAGATAGAAGGTGAGATATAACCGGTGTTGGTAGCAACGATCTATGAACTTCGTGTTTGATGATAACAAACGTGTGTGAATGTTTTTAACGTGTGTGTTAAGCGTTTCAGGAACGGCGAACGTGTGAATCATTCACGGAGAGACTTGGTCAATGGGATGATGAATTGGGTGTTCATGTGCAAAGGAGAAATAGTCAAAGAAAGGAGGAGGCAATCTACTTGGATTGGGTCTCATCCACTAGGGCTCATACCAAGTCAAGATCAAAGCCGTAACCTAAAATAAAGTTGCCGCACCCCTTTAAAAAGAGAGGCAGCCAAAATATTTCCCCCTCTCTCTTGTGCAATCAATCTCCAAGGAGCCAATTACAAAAACCCTAGAATTCTAGGAGAGGCCGAACAAAAGAATTCCCCAAGCCGCCGCACTACATCAAATCTCCAGGAGGCGCATGTTTTTTTGTTTAACACAAGAAAATCTTTTTGATCTTTGCCTCTGAAATTTCCAATGCATAGAGCAACATCTTTATTTATTTTCATTTGAAGGATCCCCAGCAACCGATTTTTGTTAGGGCTCTTTGAATACTTATCTTTTTGTTGCAGGTGGAATAAAAAAACAAAAGAAGGCCACGCATGCTTCTGGGAAACAGGGGAGTGGCTTGTTTGATTAAACATTTAATCTTTGTTCTTTTGTGTACAGAAAGTCACCATCCAATAAGAAAAAAGGGGAGCACTTTAAGGAAGAGAAAAAAACATTGGGAGAGAGAATTTAGTCTTCTGTTGCTAGTTTTTGCATGCTGCCGATTTCTATGTAGCCACGCATGAGAGAGAGGGCAAATAAAATCTCTGCAAGGAGTCGCATGTTGAAGCTGCAATATTTGACCATTCAAGAGGCCGAATTTTTTGTTATTCAAATCGCAAATCCCAAAGGCAAGAGCAGCTGAAATTTTGAGGAGCACGGCCTGGAAAAAATTTCGTAGAGAGAGAGCCGTGCGCAACTTTGGTTGGAAGAGAGAGAGAGAGCCGGCGCACAAAAATCCCCCAGAGGCCGAACTGTGTCTTGCTGATTCATCTTGTTCCATTTTTTACATGTATATAACAATTAAGTGCTATTTTGAATTGAGCTTCTCTTTGTCTCACCAATTTCTTCTGCAGGTTCATTCATCCAAAAAGGGAAAGCCAGCACAATTTTGTAAAGGGCAAAAAGGTTGAAGACTCAGATGAGTTTAATTGGAAGTTGGAGCACTAGGATATTGGGAATTAAATGTGCACACAAAGTCAAGCTCTTTGGCTTATCAATACAGTCCACGCATTTGAGTGATTAGCCACAGATCTCAAGTTTCAACTTGGGGATGATGCACGTCGTAACCTGTTGACTGTTGGGGACATCAGAGACTACTACTTGTTAGATTGATCTGACCACGCGCTGAACGACAGAGACGACACACCATTACTGAGCATTTCTAAAACTCTATTTATTTATCTTTGTATTGGTGTAGCGATCTCTGTAGGGTAAACTTTACCTTCTGTGTTATTTTTGGGGACCTGACGACTTTGGGAGTCATCACGGGGAAGAGCATCTGACTAGATTGATAGTGTAGAGCACGTGGTGTGCGTACGAGCTAGGTGAGAGTAGATTTGGGATCTTGACTCATTGTAGCTATTCAGGTTTACATATCTATTTAGTATTTGCTTTCGGGGGCTGGAGTAGGTCGTGGGGATGACCGAACCAGGGTATATCTGTGTATACACTGTGATTGCTATTTCATTACCCTGCATGTGCTTATAATCTCGTGTGATTTCTCGTGGTTTGCACGAGAATTTTTATTAGCCTATTCACCCCCTCTAGGCTACGATCCAGATCCAACAACCGGGTGAGCAACATCGAATACCGACAAATGGCGTCCCCGGCAACATGCCAAAAACTTGATCGTGCCCGGATATACACCTGGAAAACAACTGTAGTTTTACCGCAAGCACACGACGTAGTGGCGAGCGGGTATCAAACACAGGGAGGACAATTGATAGTTTCTTACTTTAATCACCTAGCTATTGATGGAATAAGAATAGTTTTGATGGTAATGTCACAATCATTTAAATAGCAAATAGAATTCAATATAATAAAGTGTCTGGGGATAGGAAATCCCCATTACAAACCGTTTCTTATCCTTGTGGATCATGAATATCAATGTTGCAAAGCTTGAATGTAGGTGAACTAGTCGCAACTTAATGTAGAACCGAGCTCACGCTCTAGCGCTATTGCCGGTCTATAGCAACTTAGATTATGGCCCACTCTCGTGCAAACCCTAACCTAAGCCACTAGTGTGAAGATCGACATCATCGTCCAATCGCAACTCGAGCCCACTCTCGTGCAAACTCGAGCTACGACCTAGGTTATGATAGTTCGTATTCATCTAATCTCTTGCAAACGAATATTAGTATAGATTTATAATAAAAATCCTAGCTTTGGTCGAATCTCTTGCAAACCAAATCTAGAGAATTTCAATTGTAAACCTAAATCGAATATCTAGGCCTTCCCATCGATTTGGATCCAATCTCTTGCAAATCCCAATCGATGGAAATTCCTAGCTACTCGTAATAAATCAATCATAACCTAACCTTTCTTCAATCCTAGCAACAATTCTATTCATTCATCACAATTCAAAGATCGGGTCCATAGGGTTCATCCCCATGCCCTAGAACGACGAAACTACTCACAAATCATCATAGAAATCTCAGAAATAAAGCAATAGATCTTAACACAATTCATTGTAGAGAAGAGACAGTTCATAAAAATAAGAGTTTTAGCAAGAAAGAACAAACCAAAATTGTCGCCTATGATCTCCAGCTGAGATTTACAAAAGGAATAGCCGTCAAAAAATAATAGAAGTCTCTCCTAAAACTAGGGATAAAACTAGGTTTAAATACAAGCCAAATTCGTCCAAAAATCCTGACAGAATTGCCCCTGCGCAGCCCAGAAATCCTAATTTGCATAGCAGTCGGACTGCTCACTCGACCGAGGGACCTATGTCCCTCGGCCGAGAGACAGGCCCAATAAAAGACAGAAAGTCTGGGGGTTTCGGGGGTCTGTCACTCTGACTGACTCGGGCGAGTGTGCTTCTTCACTCGGCCGAGTGAGCAATCTTGCTCGGCCGAGTGGGTCTTCTCAAAATTTCCAGTAACTTGGCTGCTTCTCGGAAGAAAATCCCTATTCTACTCGGGCGAGTGAGCTTTCTCACTCGGCCGAGTGAACTTTCTTGTTCGGCCGAGTGAACTCTGAAAATTGGCTATGCATATCGTTTCACTCGGCCGAGTACAGCTCTTCACTCGACCGAGTGAACTGGCTGTTCGGCCGAGTGAGCTGTATCCGGGCTCTTTTCTTCTCCTCCTCGCCTTCTCGTCGATTCTATTGAATTTCTTCCTCTTCCGCTCATCCTTTAGCGCTGCTAACCCCTCAAATAAGCTGTGGGTGACGCTCCGATGTGCATAAAAATCCTTTGATCTCATTTTTACTCCAGATCGCTCCATATCTCCCGAAATACGACAAAAACAAGAAATAGTGAAAAGTATCGTGATATCGTCAAATAATCATGGAAAACACAATATGGGCGATCGAAATGATATGAAAACATGCAGAAAAAAGGTGTAAAATAAGGAGCGATCAATTACAAAACGACTTGTCCCCATGATCCGATCCGGCCTCACCGGATATAAATTTATTACTTGACGTCCTCCTACACTTGGGAGTAGCGCTCAAGCATCACATACTTGAGACGCATTCAAGCAATTAGGACGTAGCTCGGTCCTTAACCCACCGACGATCCTATGGACAGTGAAGCTCGTAAGCTTGCTCCGGAGTTGAGGGAGGGGAGGGTGCGAGCCAGATCTCGGTCAACGACGACCCATTGAGGGCGAAGCTCGTAAGCTTGCCCCGGAATTGAGGGAGGGGAGGGTGCGAGCCGTAGCTCGGTCCTTAACCCACCGTCGACCTATCGAGGGCGAAGCTCGTAAGCTTGCCCCAGAGTTGAGGGAGGGGAGGGTGCGAGCCGTAGCTCGGTCCGTAACCCACCGGCGACCTATCGAGGACGAAGCTTGTAATCTTGCCCCGGAGTTGAGGGAGGGGAGGGTGCGAGTCGTAGTTCGGTCCTTAACCCACCGGCAACCTAAGCTTGCCCCAGAGTTAAGGGAGGAGAGGGTGCGAGCCATAGCTCGATCCTTAACCCACCGGTGACCTATCGAGGGCGAAGCTCGTAAGCTTGCCCCGAAGTTAAGGAAGTGGAGGGTGCGAGCCGTAACTCGGTCCTTAACCCACCAGCGACCTATCGAGGGCGAAGCTCGTAAGCTTGCCCTGGAGTTGATGGAGGGGAGGGTGCGAGCCGTAGCTCGGTCCTTAACCCACCGGTGACCTATCGAGGGTGAAGCTCGTAAGCTTGCCCCCGGAGTTTGAGAAGATTTGAGGGGAGCTGAAATTTTCAAATGGAGATGACAATATTTGAGAGTATGCATCGAAAATAATAGTTATATTTACAAAGCTATTGACAATATCTAAGTAAATGCTCATCATTCCTGTGGTGGGCTAGCTTGCTGCCTTCCATGGTTGATTGTCGAAGTCCTTCTGATTGTTGACGAGTTCAGCCAACTGGGCTTGCTCGGGCTCTTTGTATTTGGTGGAGCCGACGTAGCAGCTTCGGGACAGTCTTTGGCTCCCTCGTGCTTGTCCAACCCCCTGTGGAGTCTGGAACTTGATCATTTGATGCAGGAGTAAGGGGAGAGCTTCGATGTTGGTCATGTATGGCCACCCTATGATGCCGTTATATGCTGACGCAATGTCGACGACAACGAATCGCGTCATCCAAGTGACGATTCTCGGCTCTTCCCCCAAAGACATCGGTTGGGTGATGACTCCGACGATGGGAATCGAGTGGCCGGGGAAGCCGACAATCGGACCCGTACACGGCCTCAGATCTGCTTGCTTCAGCCCCATCTTCTCGATTGTTGACATAAAAAGAATGTCGCATGAGCTCCCAGTGTCGATCAAGAGGCGGCTGACTATGGTCGTTCCAATTTGGGCTTCGATGACGATGGTGTCATCTTGTGGTAGATCGACCCCCTCCAGGTCGTCGTTTGAGAATGAGATGGGGGGCTGAGCTGCTCTCCTCTTTGCTTCATCGCCCATGCCCGTCGTCATCACTTATCGAGCGTACGCCTTTCTGGCTGAGGCCGACGCCACCCGAGGATGGCCCACCACATATCACATCTATGCGCATGATCGCTCTAGGCTGGCGAGGGACATCTTGCTTGGTGTTCTGGGGCTAGTTCGGTCGCTGCGCTCCCGGGGGTGCTCTTTCATCGCGAATTGGTCTCCTCCCCTCGACAAATCCTTGGAGATGGCCCTCCTGAATCAGCCGTTCGATATCCCTCTTCAGAGTAAAGCACTCATCGGTATCATGACTGTGATCGTGGTGATATCGATAGTATTTCTGGGGATTCCTCGTGGCTAGGTTCGTCCTCATCTCCTGAGGTGGGTCTCGGAGAAGTCCGGCTCTCGTCGCTGCGGCAAACACTTTAATCAAGGGGGCGTTGAGCTGTGTGTATATGGCTTGCTGCTGTCCTTCGGACCTGTTGACCGCCGGCGGTGGCTCTCTAGATGTGGTGAACCCTCGCACTGGTCCGAGGCGATCTTGTGGTCGATGGCCTCCTTGGTCGTGCCTTTGGTTGCCCAGTTGGTCGTGCCCTCTGGGACGGTCTTCTTGCCTTGATCGAAAATCAGGCCACCGCTCGTTGCGGGATGTCCCAACCGGGGTGGTCACCTTCTTCACTCCCAGATCATCCTCACTCAGCATAAACCTCTCCGCCCAGGTGAAAAGTACATCCAGATCGGTGGGTGGGTCTTGGAGGAGCAACTTGTGTAGGCTCCGATTGGTCAGTCCTTTCTTGAAGGCCGCCATGGCGAGCTCATCTCCGCAGCACGCCATGCCAAGTCTTTCCTCCTGGAAACGATGCAAAAACTTTCGGATCGTTTTCCCTTCTTTCTGGACTATCGAAAATAGATAGTCTGCAGGTTTCTTCTTTCTCTGTCCTGCCCGGAACTGTTGGTAGAACTTGTGGGATAGGTCGTCGAATACTTCGACGGAGCGTGCGGGCAGGCCGTTGTACCACTCTAATGCCGACTTCTTCAGAGTTATTTGGAAGCATCGACATAGGATTGGATCATCCGCGCCTTGAATCTCCATTGGCCCTCTATACCGCTACACATGTTTGATTCGTAGTGAAAAGTGCATATTTATACCCCCTAACTACCCTCATTTTGTGCTAAAGATTAGGCTTAACTTGCCCTCTTAAGCGTATTAGTCTCTTTTAGGGCTATTTCTCATTATTTGCACAAAATACCATCATATGGACTAATTTCTTCTATTTTTCAGGTACTTCTAGGAGTCTTGGAGATTTTCCAGAATTTTCTGTGATTTTCTGGGATTTCTAGGTATTTTCTACAATATCTGGAAGGGAGAAATGCATTAAAAGGGGGAAATTGGGATTTTCTTTGGAGTGCCACATGGTGCGATCTGGGGGCGCCACGTGGTGCTGATCTAGCCGCCAGTGCCTGAGGTTCTCTTCCAGGTGGGCCGCTGCATTTGTTGCGAACAAATGTAAAAAAATAGTTTTAACAATGGCCCAAAGGGCCGGCTCGCGTGGCCAGCTTGCCCCCTCGCAGCAAGCGGGGGCACGCGCCCCGCGCGTGCCCCTAGAAAGCAGGCAGTGCCCGTTGAAGCAGGTGGCTATGTGGGTTTGGGTCTCTGACCCATCCCCCAGAAGCCCAGGTGCGTGCGGTTCAGCGTTGTGCAGGTTTCAGGCGCAAATTCTCAGACCCGCAAGCCCAGTAACTTGAATTCGGGGTTTTTTTGGGTGCCTGGGCAATTTCCAACGACCAAGCTTCGTTTTTACTGTTCCATTGGGGGTTTTAGACCCCCTTCTTCTTTCCCAAGGGCTAGGGCAAGGGTTGGAGGCCATTGGAGGCTAGGAGAGCTTGGAGGAGCTTCAAGGAAGGGGAAAGCTTGGGGTTTGTGGGCTTTATTTGTTGATCTCTTCACCTCTCTTGTATCATTTGAGTTCTAGATGCTTTGTTTGAATAATATTGAATGATTGTTGAATGAGAGTGAGACCTATTTGATAGTTGTTTGATCAATTGCTTGTAATGAGGATTGGTGTGTTCATTTTGCATGATTATCATCTTTCTTCCATTATGAAGGCCTAGAGCCATTTGAGTGTGGAATTAGGATTAACTAGGGTTTGTGAGCTTGATTATTGATGATTCATATCTTGCATTTAATGGATTTAGCATGCCTTGAAATGGGTGCTAAATAGTGTTGATTGGTGGGTTGTGCCCTATTTTTGATTGAGTCGTGCGCTACTCTTGGTGGGGCCGTAGAACGGCAGTGTACATTAAGGGTCACACCGACGTGCACCATCCTTGCATTCTATTGACACGGATGCAAGGATCGATTCATGAGCTATTGTTAGGGATTCCAACCCGTTAGTCAACACACGAATGAGTCGTGCATTACCCTTGGTGGGCCCGTAGAACGGCGGTGTGCCTTAAGGGTATTACCTATTTGCATAACCCCGCATACCTTGAAATGGATGCGATGGTTGATTTATTTGGGATGAACCTATTGCTAATCAACTCACAACCTTAATGACATTCCATTCCACACACTTCTCCTTGCTTGATTAGCTCCACACTTTGGTCTCCACCCTACCTACCTTGAGTTTGTCTGAACCGTATCACCACACACTTTTCCACACGACACTTGTTAGTTTAGTTGGTTGTACCAACACTTTTAGCATTCCTTAACCAATTGAGATTGTGATTGTGAAACGAATTGTCTCTGTGGATTCAACCCCGTACTCACGGGTTTATATTGCATTTGACACTCCTTCTCTTGGGAGGAGGGCGTTTGCATCCTACTTGGATTGTGCACGTCCTCGACGTGCAATCAATGTTCGAGGGGATCACCCGCCACATCATACAGTTCAATCTGAGGAAGCTTGAATCTACAAGGTATCGGGGCCGCGATCACTCATCTGGCCAGGGGGTTAGCCACTTCTGGGTAGGTTGGTCGTACAGGCGACCTGAGAAGGCACGCAGGCGATCTTTGGGGGTCGATACGGTCGCCGCGACCACCTCACCCATTATTGGAGTCGCCAAATGAGCCACCTCGGTGCTTCGATCGCGGCCTCGTCATCAATGATCATCGTGCCTAAAAGATTAGCGGGCCAACCTAAGGATGCTCCCTCCGATCGGCGAGATATCCACCGGCCCGGGCTACGAGCGTGCCATCGGTTTAAGGTTGACGCCTCTGGGATCCTATGGATCTCCAGCCTTTCTCGTGCGGTGATGATGAACCGCAGCTGTCAACATGTGATTTCTTCATCCACCCGTATTTGTTAAGAGGTGGCATCTGCCTCTTTGTCAAGCTGTCTCGGTTGAACAACAGCTTTTTCTTCGAGGGGCCTCTGACGAGCGGCCTCCATCTCTGCATCGAGATGTCTCTGCTGGGCCGCTATATCTTTGTTGATCCCTCTCTGCCGAACGACTACTTCTTCTTCGATCTGGGGGGTGAAGGCCGTGCCTCATGTTCCGGGGTGTAGGAGGGACGGTGGATGCTCCGACCCCACCCGTGCCCCAATCTTTCATCATCTTTGTAAAGGCTTCAAAGCATTGGTGAATAGCACGGGCCGAGGCATGAATAGCCTCTGCCGTCCCCTCAGGGGGTACATCTGCCAGGGAAGTCCCTTCGAGAGGATGTGGCTCTTCCTTTATGGGATGTTTACCACGGTTAGGACTGGGATTAAAAGGCATGGGATTAGACATGGGTGTGACCCTAAGTTCCCACAGACGGCGCCAATTGTTGTAGGGTAGAATCCGCTTACAATGAATTTATATTGATATGGGGAATCAAGGGCACAATGATTACAAGTGTTTGTGGGGGGATGGCAAGGCTAATCACGATTTGAGGACGATTTGTAGATGAGGATCTCAAGGTCGCCCGTCAATCAAAGTAGGTCGCCCGCTGGTTCGAGAAGGTCGCTCGTCTGCTGGCAACTGGGGCGAACTTCCTACAAGAAGAGCAACTCGTCAGAAAGGCTCGGCCGGCTGTCAGCCTACAGCCCCTCCGATGCTTAAGTCAGCTGGTGACTATTTGTAGAATGTCGAACACGCAGGGTGATCTTAGGGGCAGATCGGCGCTTGTGTGGCGAGCTAGTGTGGAAGGCACGAATATGTGGAGGATATTCGACCTTGAGTATATGTAGAAGTGTTAGGAGTTTCTTACAGATTAATCAACCACCCCCTTTTTCACTGGAGGAGGGGGGATATTTATAGGTTGCTAGAGTCGGTTGCTTTTGCTGAGCTGGCGGTGTCAGGGTGTCAGGAATTCGACCGTTGATGTCAGGGCCAAACGTGTCAGGCGTGCTTTTGTCAGGCCGTCAGAGCCGTAAATGTCAAGTGCGCTTTTGTCTGGCTGTCTGGCGACGAAATTGCTAGGCGTGCTTTCGGTAGGCTGTCAGGTGGCGAAGCGACCAGGTGTGCTTTTGTCAGACTTTGTCTGTAGTGAAACTGGCAGTGGTGTTAGTGGTGCGTCGCCTCCTTCATGGGGCGGACTGGTAGGTGGGCTGCATCTGGGGCGAGCTACTCTGGGGCGAGCTAGCATAGAATGTGTGCGATCAGCCAGATGGCTCTTCTCTTCGACTCGGATGACGAGCTTACCGCTCTGCTTGGGCAAGCTTCCTTGAGACTTGGTGAACTAGGTTTCATTGTAGAGATTCGGCAGGCCAAGAATTGGACTTTGAACGTGCGGGCCTAGATCGACTGGGCCGATCTTGAGGTCGTAACAAGATGAACTTACTCAATATGAAGAAGAAGACATGGAAGAGGATCTCAAAGTGATGAGATTGAGCTTGATTTCACTTAGATGATTTCCCTTGAGCTTGACTTCAATGCATAAAGGAGATTTTGAGCTCCAAGAGGGAAATGAGAGAGTTTGAGAGTGGCTTAATGATTCTCAAATGATCTTCAATAATTCCAAGAATTTCTAATGAACTCGGCCCTCTCCTATATATAGGAAGCCAAAAGAAACCCTTAAACCCAAGCAAAAAAGCCAAAATGAATAAATCTGCAACGGCTAGATTCTGGCAATTTATGACACAGACAGTCGACTGATGAATAACTGATAGTCGACTGGTCAACGGCTGTAAAAATCCCAACGACTATAATCTAAGCCAAGACATGCAACTGTAGAAGACTACACAGGCACCTGAACAATGTGCAGGCGACTGAATATCCTTCATCAGGCGACTGTCACATTGGAAGGAAAGGAGCTGAGAAAAATGCAACTTTCGCACTAGCGCCTTCAGACGATAGATGACAATTCTTAGGTGCCTGTAATTTGACAGATGACTGAAAACCTCTCATCAGTCAACTACCTTGCAAAGTGGGTTGAAACCCAGAAAATGCAAGTTACGCACTTTGGCACACAGACGACTGGAGAACAAATCACAGGCGCCGGATGGAAGACATATGCATGTAATATAAATATCAGTTGTCTATTTCCAAGAGCTCAAGAAAGAGTCAAGAAATATTGACTTGAGCTGTGCAATACAGTCGACTGTAGAAGGCTGGAATCACCATGTCGCTTGACCTTCCTCCAGTAGTTGCTTGTTGGAGAGCCAAAGACTCCAATTGAGTCATTTGACATGATGAACCTATTTGGTTGGATTCTATGATAATCCTAAGACTCACTAAGATGGTTGTATGCAAATGCATGAATGAGTAGACCATCTATCAAGGCATTACATTAAACCTAGACTCAAAAAGAGAAATGCAAATAATAAAAGATATTACATGGATTACATTGCTTCCCTTAGATTTTAAGCTTCAATCTCTTGATGTCTTGAAGCTTGATCGGTCCATATTTTACACCTTTTTTCTGCATATTTGCATATCATTTTGATCGTCCATATCGCGCTTTTCACGATTCTTCGACGATATTGCGTTACTTTTTACTATTTCTTGTTTTTGTCGGATTTCAGGAAATATGGAGTGATCGGGATCATAAATGAGATCAATGGACTTGCACGCACACCGGAGCATCGCCTATGACCCTATCGAGGAGCTAGCAGCGTTAGATGATGATCGGAAGGAGAAGAAGATCGATAGAATCGACAAAGAGGTGAGGAGGAGAAGATTTGACCCTAGAAACAAGCCACTCGGTCGAGTACGCAGTTCACTCAGTCGAGTGAAGAAGCGTACTCGGCCGAGTACGACTGATACCAGAACGATTTGTTCCGCAATGCACTCGGCCGAGTGATTACTTTCACTCGGCCAAGTAGAGATCTTCACTCAACCGAGTGAGTCAAAATTTTCTAAAGGAGAATGAAGCTGACTCTCTGGAATTTTAGTGAGCACAACAGAAGACCCACTCGGCTGAGTGTAGAAGTTCACTCGACCGAGTGAAGGACGTCACTCGGCCGAGTGATGCAGCGCACCAGAGCCCCCTAATGCTCCATCTTCTCTGTTTTTATTGGGATCTGTCACTCGGTCGAGTGAGATTTCCACTCGGCCGAGTAGCACAGCCAGCCTGTGTCGAAAATAGGGTTCTGGGCAGCGCCAGGGGCAAATCTGTCAGGGTTTTTTTGGCCGTTTTGGGCATGTATTTAAGCCCAGTTTTCATCCTAGTTGAGGGAGAGACCAGAAATTAGATTTTAGCTTATTTATAATTGTAATTCCCTCTTGGAGATTGAAGAACTCAGATCTGGTTGGTTATTCTAATTGAAATTTCGTATTTTTATGAATTGCTTTCTTCTAAATCTGAATTGCTACATGTTTTTATTCATTGATTTTGCTATTGCTAAGATGAATTGCGAGTAGTTTCGCTGTTCTAGGGCATAGGGATGAACCCTATGGATCTAATTTCAGATTTGTGATGAATTGATTTCTTTGTTGCTAGAATTGATAGAAGGTTAGGTTGTGATTCATTTGTTACGGATAGATAGGAATTTCTATCGATATGAGGTTTGTAAGAGATTGGATTCCTATCGATGGGAAGGCCTAGATATTCGATTTATGTTTATAATCGAGATTCACTAGACTTGGTTTGCAAGAGATTGGACAAAGGCTAGTATTTTTATTATAAATTTATACCCATATTCGTTTGCAAGAGATTGGACGAATACGAGCTATCACAATCTACATTGTAACTCGAGTTTGCACGAGAGTGGGCTCGAGGGGCGATTGAACGATGATGTCGATCTTAATGCTAGTGGCTTAGGTTAGGGTTTGCACGAGAGTGTGCCCTAATCTAGGTCGCTATAGACCGGTAATAGCGTGAGAGTGTAAGCTTGATACTCTATTTAGTTACGACTAGTTCACCTCAACACAAGTATTGCAACATTAAGATTCATGATTCACAGAGATAAATGACGATCCGTAGTGGGAATTCCCTAGCCCTAGACATTTTTATAATATCGAATTTGAATTGTTAATTTAACGACCGTGACAACAACATCATATAAACCATCTTTCCACCGATAGCTTTGTAATCAAAATAGAGTACCTTCATTAGTCCCTCATCGTGTTCGATACCCGCTCGCCACTACACCGTGCGCTTGCGGAAAAACTACGACTGTCTTCCGGGTGTGTATCCGGGGGCCGATCAAGTTTATAGCACCGTTGCCGGGGAGGCGACGGTATTTTATTTTCTTTACCTATCTATTTGTTATTATTGGTTTCACTCTTTTATTCCTCTATTATGCTAACAATTCTATCTAGACTCTCTTTTTCTGTGCATGTACACGAGATCTAAGGCTTCCTAAGGAGACATATTATTTGACCCTGAGATCGTGCATACGGCAAGGAGGCTTAGAGCCAAGAGGAGATATGCTATAGAGGAAAATCAAATGGACACGCCGAAAAATCCAGAGGAGCTGGCACAATGCATGACTAGGATTATCTCCATCCGAGATAGGCTACGGCGAAAGACCACGTCTACCACCCTTCTATAGTCATGCCGGAGTTGGCGGCCGATAAGAACTTTGAGGTAAAGACGGGACTCGTAGTGTTGATGCAACAAGACCCATTTCGTGAGAATCCTCAAGAAAACCCACACTACCATTTGCAAATGTTCTTGGCAAAGTGCGCTACTTTCCAGATGCCTAGCGTGCCTGTAGATGCTATTTGACTGTACCTCTTTCAATTTACTCTTCGTGATAAGGCTTTGAATTGGCTAAGGACGCAAGCCGAGGGGATCTTCACCACTTGGTATGAGCTAGCGAGCGCATTTGTCAACAAGTTCTATCCGCCATCCAAGACTATAAAGATACGAAGCGCCTTGATGTCTTTCAGGAAAGGCCCGTAGGAGACTTTATATGAGACGTGGGAGCATTTTAAGGAAGTCCAACACCAATGCTCCCACCATTGCATCGAACCGTGGGAGCTAGTACATAGTTTCTATAATGGATTGCAACCGAGCACAAAGCAAATAATTGATGCAACTGCTAATGGAGCCATCTTGGCAAAGACACCGAATGATGCTACGACCTTACTTGAAGAGATGTCATCAAATAATCAGCAATGGGCCGATGAAAGGGGGACAATCTTCGTCATATTTGAAGCCGGCAAGCATCTATGAAGCGAAAGCGGTGGCGAAGCTGTCTACAAAATTTGATTCTCTTCATAAAGCCGTGGAGAGGCTGGAAAAGTTGATGAGCGAGCCATATGGAGCTTCCAATGCATCTACATCTGGAGGAAGCATGGGCGACTGGCAGGATCAAAGCCAGATTATGTTCGTTGGGGGGAGCAAGGAGACGAGCTATGGAGCAAGCTCAATATGTTGCCGGTAGTAGCGATTATTGGGTGAACCTGGCTACTAGGGCTCACCCCAGATTTTCATACGCCAACAATGATGGAGCATTGACTCCACCACAACAGCAACCACTGCCACAACAACCACAAGCCCGACCTTCGCAACAACCACAGTATCAACAGAGGCCACCCCAACAACAAAATTACCCACCGAGGCAACAAGCAGGACCCTATAGACCCCCGAGATACAATCAAGGATGGAGGGCACCCAATCCCCTACAAGCACAACCAAGGTCGGAGCACGAAGCAAGGGTTGAATAATTCATGGCCGAAAAAAAGAAGACTAACGCAAGATTGACGGCTCAAAAAGACTCCCTCAACACCGTCGTGGCACAGTTGGCGGAGCAACTCACATTGCTCAACAAGACTAATCAGCAATTGCCAGCTCAACCGGAACAAAACCCACAGAGCAATATCGGCCACATCAATGCGGTCGTGGCGGTAACTACAAGAGGTAGGAAGGACACTACTCCCGCCATGATTCAAGCTAAGGAACCGAGGTAGGAAATTTCGGTTGAGAAGGAGACGGTCAATGAAGAGGAGGACCCAAATGCGGCGAGCAATGACGAAAAATCTGAAATGAAGGAGCCGCGAGAGGAGCAAACATATATGCCACATGTACCATTTCTGCAACGGTTGGCGAAGGCAAGGATTGAGAAGAGGCTTGTTAAATTTCTGGAGTACTTGCAGGGAGTGAGCTTGAACATCCCGTTTTTAGATGCTATCGTCGAAATACTATCCTATGCAAAGTTTCTTAAGGATTTGATCGCGGGAAAGAGGCGAAAGGAAAGGGTCATGCTTGTCGAGCAAAGTACGTGGTTCACCAAAAAAGAGAAAATGCTGACCAAGTTTAAAGATCTAGGTAGTTTTCGAATTCCTTGCACGCTTGGAGGGTTCCCCCTTCAGAAAGCTCTAGTGGATTTGGGAGCAAGCGTGAGCCTTATGCCCCTCACGATGTTCAAGAAACTGAATATGGGAACCGACCTCAAGGCCATGAACATGAAGATACAACTCGCCGATGGGTGAATCACTAGGCCGGTGGAGATTGCTGAAAACATACCACTGCAAGTACTGGGTGGACTTTGCTTTCCATGCGACTTTGTGGTGATGGACATTAAGGAAGAAGGTGATACGTCGCTGATACTTGGGCGCCCTTTCCTAGCCACCGTCGGAGTAATTGTAGATGTGAGGGAAGGAACCTTGACCCTAAACGTCGGCAACATTGAGGTTGACTCCATATTTCGAAGGCGATGAAGCATATGCCTTGGCCAGAGGAAGTGGACTACGTGTACCTTCTCGACGAGGTCATAGACGATGCCATGCCATTTTCCATTGGAGCCAAGCACGATGAAGACCTTGAAGAGGTCCAAATTGCCAAGGACGGCGAAATAATGGGAGACCCACTGGATCCGCTTACTGATGAGGAGAAGAACGAAGCTGATGTCGTTAGGATTAGAGAGCTATGCAATCTCTCTATAGTGAGGCATATGAAGGAAGCGTCACCGGCAAACAAACTCTCATCGCCAGTCAAGAAGAAGGACGCCAAGAGCTCAAGCTTGGGGGAGTCATCCCCCCACTACTACCCATGATGATGGGTAGCCGAGGAAAGTCAACACAGAGCAACAACTGAAACCAAGTGGCCTTCCTAGTAAGTTTGATGCGTGCATCTCCCACGTGCCAAACATCGAGCATTAATCGCGAATCTTAAGGGGTCGAGCTCAAGACCTTAAACGAGCGCTTGTCGGGAGGCAACCCAACGGTTCAATCTCAGTTTTTAGTCGAATTTTTCTTTCATTTTTGTTTTAGATCTTTATTAGTGTTTAGAGTCAAGAGTCTAAGAAAAACCTGACAATGGGTTGTGCTTTTCATTTCATGAAAAGGATGACAGGAGACCATATGAACGGAGCACGACCATGGCGATGGGGAGCACTACAGGGATGCGCTCAAATGCCAAGGGGAGGAAGAAACTGACAGGAGAAAGGAAATCAGAAAGTGTCACAAAAACAGAGAGTTGGAGCTGAAAACATCAGCCCACTCTGCCGAGTGATATTTTCACTCGGCGGAGTGAAGACCCTACTCGGCCGAGTAGGATACTGCACAGGGAAGTCTCTGAAACCCCCTATGTAAATTAAATGCCACTTGGCCGAGTGACTTGGTCACTCGACCGAGTGAGTCAGACACTTTCAACATTTGAAATGCTCTGAGTGGGCTATCCACTCGGTCGAGTGACATTGTCACTTGACCGAGTGATAGTTTCCACTCGGTTGAGTCGGAACACATATGAAAATTTTTAAAACTTCCGAAACAGCAGCCACTTGGCCGAGTGGTCACAGCCACTCGACCGAGTGACTTACCCTACATAACCCAGCTCGCGGCCCCAAATTCCAAAATCCCCAAATCACTTTCGAACTCCTGAGCTTCCCTCTAAATCGCCTGAGCCCATCAACCCCTCGGTTGAGCCGCCACCGCTGTGCCCGAGTGGCATGACCTCCTCGCCGTCCGACCACCATCTGCCGCCGCACCCTAGCCGCCGGTCAGCCCTCCTATGCCCACAATCCCCCTCTTTCTCCTATTTCCAATGTTGTTAGTCCTAATCCGCCTCGAATCAAAATTAAACCTCAATCGTACTTATTACTCTTGATTTTCCCCTCGATTTTTTGATATTCATTGCTAATAATTCGATTTTGTGTTTCAGGATAGCTTGGGGGAGATCAAGTGCTGGTTCGGAGCTTCAGGAGAGGCGCCTCTTTGCTCGTATTGCTCGCGTGGAGTCGCGTCGTACTCTGGTATACTCTTTCCATTTTATTAGCACTTTGCGGTAGTTTTCACATTTCACGACATCACCATGCCCCCACGCACTAGGTCTCGTGCGCGGGAGCCCGCTGCCAAGCGGAAGAAGACCAGCGATGGTTCTTCTTTCGCTAGAGCGGACTCCCCGCCTCCTAGCCTACCACCACACACACTTCCGCCTCCTACTGCACCCATTCCACCCCCACCGGCACAGCCCGCCCTGGCTTTCGACACGATGGGGATCACTTTTAGAGATGACGCACACCGTGCCAGATTTGAAAGAATCGCTGATCACTCCATATTTTACACCTTTTTTCTGCATGTTTGCATGCCATTTTGATCGCTCGAATCATGTTTTTCACGATTATTCGACAATATTGCGATGCTTTTCACGATTTCTTGTTTTTGTCGAATTTCAGGAGATTTGGAGCGATTTGGAGTGATTCTGAGATGCACCCACTCTGGAGTGTCACCCGTGACTCTTTCGAGGGGAATTTTGCTATTGGAGAGAAGTGGAAAAAGAAAGAACGTCGTAGGAGCGACGAGGGGAGCAAAAATACGAAGATTGTGCATTTTCAGCATGTCACTCGGCCGAGCGAAGGCTCGGCCGACCATCGACAGCCCGCTCGGCCGGCCAGATCGGACACGCGACAGAATGAGTATCAGCGTGCACTCGGCCGACCATCGCCAGTCCACTCGGCCAAACAAAGGAGATACCACTCGCCCGAGTGGCATCAAGACGACGGCAAGAAAAATCCCAGACTTACTGTAATCCGTCTGTACAGTCCCGAGTTCTGACTCGACCGAGTGAAGTAGTCCCCTCGGCCGAAGCAAAGAAAGTCACTCGACCGAGTGACTCCCGAGGAGCCGACCCCCAAAAGTCCGAAGTTACTGGAATCCGCCAGGGTTTCTCACTCGGCCGACTGACATTTGTCACTCGGCCGAGTGAGCCGCGCTGCCTGTAGCGTAAATTGCGATTTTCAGGCTGCGCAGGGGCAATTTTGTCACAGTTTTTGGGCGATTTTGGGGGGTATTTAACCCCAGTTTTTAACCTAGTTTAGAGAGATTTTTTCAGAACTTTTTGCAACCCTTTTTTGATTACTTTTTAGGAGATTAGATTGAGCTTTTGGAGGGAGACAAAAGTGTTATTTTGTTGGATGCTATTGAATCTTCATTGGGTTGTCTCTCTTTCTATCAAAACCCTCATTTTTATTGATATATTATTATTGTAATGAATTCTATTGGTTTTATTATTGAATTTCTAATGATTTGCATTATGAATTGTGAGTAGTTTTATCGTCTTAGGGCGTAGGGATGAACCCTACGAACCCTATTTCTAATTTGTGATGAATTGGTGAAATTATTGCTAGAATTGATTAGGGTTAGTTTGGGATTGATTTAATACGAATAGCTAGGGATTCATACCGATTGGGATTTGCAAGAGATTGGATCCCAACTCGATAGGAAGTCCTAGAAATTCGAATTGGGTTATAATTGGATTTCTCTGGAATCGGTTTGCAAGAGATTGGACCGAAACTAGGGTTTTCGATTGCAATCCTATACCAATACCCGTTTGCAAGAGATTGGACGGGTAGGAACTATCCCAACCTAGGTCGTAGCTCGAGTTTGCACGAGAGCGGGCTCGAGATACGATTGAACGATGATGTTGTTCTTCACGCTAGCTTGCCTAGGTTAGGGTTTGCAAGAAATTGGACCCTACCCTAGGTTTGCTATAGACCGGCAATAGCACGAGAGCGTGAGCTTGGTTTCACATTTAGTTGCAGCTAGTTCACCTGAATTTCAAGTCTAGCAATTGTGAAACCTATGAATCACAATAACGAGATACGGTTTGTAGCGGGAATTCCCTACCCCTAGGCATTTTTGTTAATTTGATATTTCCTTTATACGATTGAACGACTGTGATCGCTTTATTGCGAATATTTCTCAACTGTGCTTATAGCCAGGTGAATTGAAGAAGACGCCGTCATTTTCCCTCCTCGTGTTCGATACCCGCTCACCGCTACACCGTGCGCTTGCGGTAAGATTAGCGAGTCGTTTGTCCAGGTTGCGTGTGCATACCGGGGCGCGATCAAGTTTTTGACGCCGTTGCCGGGGAGGCGATAGTGTTTGATTCTACCTACCTAGCTATTTTTTTTTCTTTTTGCTTTATTATTTCTATTTTTATTCTACCTTTCCTTTGTGCTAACTATTTCTTTGAAACTCTGTTTTTCCTTACATGTACACGAGATCCACGGCGGACCCTGAAGAAATACTATACGATCCGGAGATCGAACGTACATTGAGGAGGATCAGAGCGGAGAGGAGACTCGATACGGAAGGGAATTTTATGACCAATCCTGAGACACCCGAAGAATTGGCGGCGCGAATGGCGAGGATCATTTCCATTAGAGATAGGCTTCGGCCTAAGACTTCCTCCACGACCTCATCCATAGCTATGCTGGAGTTGGCGGCCGACAAAAATTTCGAGTTGAAGACTGGATTGGTAGTTCTGATGCAGCAAGACCCTTTTCATGGGAATTCCCATGAAAACCCTCATTACCACATCCAGCTCTTTTTATCAAAATGTGCCACCTTCCAAATGCCGGGCGTCTCCATAGATGCTATCAGACTGCGCCTCTTCCCCTTCACACTCAAGGACAAGGCCTTATATTGGTTGAGGACGCAAGCTGAAGGAATCTTCACCACTTGGGATGAATTGGCGAGTGCCTTCGTCGACAAATTTTACCCGCCCTCCAAGACGGTGAAGATAAGAAGTGCTCTCATGTCCTTCAAGCAAGGACCTCAGGAGACTCTCTATGAGGTGTGGGAGCGCTTCAAGGACTTGCAGCATCAATGCCCCCATCACAGCATAAAGGATTGGGAGCTTGTCCACAGTTTCTACAATGGACTCCAACCGGGCACAAAACAGATTATTGATGCTACCGCCAACGGAGCCATTTTGTCAAAGACCCCCTGATGAAGCTATGGCCTTGCTAGAGGAGATGGCCTCCAACAACCAACAGTGGGGCGTCGAGCGAGGACATTCTTCGTCCTCCTTGAGGCCCACGAGTATTTATGAGGCCAAGGCCGTGACGGAGCTTGCTAGCAAATTTGACTCTCTCCACAAGGTAGTGGAGCGGTTGGAAAAATACATTACCGAGCCGCAAGGAGCCCCTACTACATCCGTACTGACAAACCATATGAGTGATTGGCAAGACCAATCCCAAGCCATGTATGTAGGAGGAGAGCATGGAGAAGGAGCTTTGGAGCAAATTCAGTATGTTGCGGGGAATTCCGAATATTGGGCCAACCCGGCCGCTAGAAACCATCCAGGTTTTTCCTATGCTAATAATGATGGTGCCTTGAACCCCCCGTCTCAACAACCTCCTCAAGCTCGGGCTCCACCACCACAACCGAATTATCAACCAAGGGGGCCACCGCAACAAAACTTCCCACCTAGGCAACAAGTGGGACCTTATAGGCCACCCGGGTATAATCAAGGTTGGAGAAATCCCAACCCTCCGCAAGCTCAACCACGTTCGGATTTTGAAGCTAAGGTGGAGGAGTTTATGGCGGAGCAGAGAAAGATTAACACCACGTTGAAGGCGGGACAAGATTCTCTCGCCGTCGTCGTCGCTCAAATTGGGGAGCAACTTGCGTTACTCAATAGAAACAACCAACAATTGCTGGCTCAACCCGAGCCAAATCCACGGGGCAACACCGGCCATATCAATGCGGTGATTGCAGTTACAACAAGAGGTGGGAAGGATACCACTCCCCCCATGACTCAAGTCAAGGAACCCGTGGTGGAGATTCTAGAAGAGAGCGAGCCGGTAATTGAGGTGGAAAAAGAGAAGGAGCCGCAAGAAGGAGCAAAATCTAAAGTGGAGGAGCCTATTGATGAGCACCGATTTATGCCACCGGTGCCTTTCCCTCAACGGCTAGCTAGAGCCAAGATCGAGAAGAGGCTAGCCAAGTTCCTCGAATAATTGAGAGCGGTGAGCCTCAATATCCCTTTCCTTGATGCCATAGTGGAAATATCGTCCTACGCGAAGTTCTTAAAGGACTTGATTACGGGAAGGAAAAGGAAGGAGAAGATCATGCTCACGGAACAAGGAACTTGGTTCACTAGGAAGGAAAAAGAGCCCCCCAAATTTAAAGATCCAGGGAGTTTCCGGATTCCTTGCACACTCGGAGGCGTCCCCTTACAAAAAACATTGGTTGATTTGGGCGCTAGTGTGAGCCTCATGTCTCTCACCATGTTCCGGAAGTTGAATACCAGCACAGATTTAAAGCCAACCGACATGAGGATTCAACTCACAGACGGTCGGATTACAAGGCCAGTTGGGATCGCGGAGAATATCCCACTCCAAGTTCCGGGAGGCATATGCTTGCCTTGTGATTTTGTGATCATGGACATCAAGGAGGAGGGTGACACATCGCTCATACTTAGACGCCCATTCCTCGCCACCGCCGGTGTAATCGTCGATGTGCGGGAAGGGACTCTTACCTTGAATGTTGGCAACATTGAAGTCGAGCTCCATATACCAAAGGCTATGAAGAACATGCCGTATCATGATGAGCTAGATTACTTGGACCTCCTTGACGAGGTTATAGAAGAGGCTATCCCCTACTCCATCGGTGCACTCTACGATGACGGCTTCGAAGAAGGCCAAGATTTGGTCGAAGAAGAGAAGATGGAGGACTCTCCCAATAGCTCCACGGCGAATGATGATGGCGACGTTGATGTCACGAGAATACGGGAGCTTTGCAAGCTCTCGACATTGAAGAATCTGAAGAAAGCTCCACCGATTCGAAGATCGGTGTCACCTGCGAAGTCAAGGACCGGAACAAGCTCAAGCTTGGGGGAGCCATCCCCCAACATTGTTCATGATGAAGGGGCGCTGAGGAAGGCCACGCACCACCACGATCCAAATCCGAGCGGTCTTCCCGGTAAGTTCGACGGGTGCATCTTATATGCACCCAACATCACGTGTTAATTGAAAATCCAAGGGGGTCGAGCTCAAGACCTTAAACGAGCGCTTGTCGGGAGGCAACCCGACAGTTTTTGCATTATTTTTATTTGATTTTCATTTTTGGTTTAGACTTTTGTTAGTTTTTAGAGTCTTTTTGTCCATAAAAATCGTGACAACGGGTCTTAATTTCTATGACCGGGGAGGAGAAAAGGAGATATCTCATATGGAGGAAGATAGAGGCAAGGAAGAGCGCTCCAAGAATGCGCTCGGGCCTTGGGAGGAGGAAGAAACCAACTGGAGGACGAAAAACAGAGAGTAGAGCGAAAACGGAGCCCCGAAGCAGAAAACAGCACATCACTCGGCCGAGTATCATATGCGACTCGGCCGAGCAAAGGACCCCACTCAGCCGAGTGGGGCACCAACCAGGGAAGTCTGCGGAACCAAATCTCTGTCTTTTTTTTGCATTTCGTATTAACTGCCACTCGGCCGAGTACGTTTAGTCACTCGGCCGAGGGAAACGGATACCCTCCTAGGGCGAGAATTGCCGAGTAGCTTGTGCCACTCGACTGAAGGAGTTTTCTCCCTTCAGCCGAGTGAACAAAAGCCACTCGGCCGAGTCATAAGTGGCGGGGAGAAATTTAAATTTTTTACCGTTTCGGCACTCAACCGAGTAACATAGTCACTCGGCCGAGTCGTAACTTCCCCTAAACATATCGCTGCGGGCTCGGCGTGAATTTCAACGCAACTAATTCCCCAATTCCGCCCCAACCCAGCGACGTTTCCTCTCCCCTCACTCGCGATCGTCACCCCCTCACCCGAATCGCCTCGCCGCCGGCCCCACTCGATCGACCATCGCCGGCGAGCACCTCCCGCTGACGCCCCGACCTCCGACGAGTACCCTCACCACCGGCCGACCGCCTGCAACCCCAATTTTGCCCCTTAGCTCCATTTTCTCCCATTTTGACGATCCGTACGCCCATTGAGCCCCTAACCCAAATTAACTTCTTTATCTATCTATTATACCCCATCTCCCCCATGTATTTCGAATATTATCCGTTGATATCATTGTTTGATGTGCAGGCTATCTTGGGGGAGCTTTGGGGAGCTTCAGGACGCACTTTCGGCTTCGCAGAGGCGGCGCTCTTCGCACGCACTTGCTGATTTTCTCTCGCGGCGTGTTCAGGTACACTCGTTCCTTTTATTGAGCACGCCGCATTATATTTTTGTTGGATGAGCACTCGCGGCACACATGCCGCCCCGCACTAGGCCACGCACGCGGGGAGCCTCTTCCAAGCGGAAGAGGACCGACGATGCCGGTCCCTCTCACGCTTGGGAGGACTCTCCTCCACCTAGTCTACCTCCATCCACACAGCCGCTTCCCGCCGATCCCATCCACGCACAGCCTATCCCCACCGATCATGTCCCTCCACCAGCTCCCGCTGTCGGGTCGCTGGGGATCACGTTCAGAAACGATGCACAGCGCATCCGATTTGAGCGTATCACCCAGCGCTCGATAGTGCCCTCTAGGTTCGCACATTTAGCAGACCTTCACCGCCTAGGGGTTCTAGAGGGGCTACTCACGTTGTACGAAAACGTGAGGTGGCGTGATTTTCTTGCTGTGTCGGCGGATACCTATATCCGCCCGACACTAGAGGTCCTGAGCTCGATTGACCGGACCGCTGGGGGATGCACATTCCGCCTGATGGATCGAGAGTGCGAGGTCACTCTCGACATGCTTCATGCGTTCTTCCAGTGGCCCGCTGTCCCTGTCCCCGACCGTGCCTACGCGCCCACGCACATCCCACCACCGTCGTTCGACACTTCCACGTTCTGGACACGGATCACGGGTTCACCACTTGGCTTTGACCCTAGTAGGGCCAAGGCCTTAGCCATCCTGCACCCCTGCCTCCGCATAGCACAACGCCTCATGGCAACCACCTTCCAAGCGAGGTACGAGCCTGTGACGATGTCTACACCTGAGCTTTACATGCTTTACGCGATGACTCGCCCTAGAGTTTGGGATAGGGGTAGCGACGACCTGGTCCCCACCGTAGAGATTGATATTGCTAGCTGGTTTTTAGACCGCATCATCATTTTGGTGAGCGCTCGCTCACCTATTTGCTGCGGCGGTCTGATTACTCTGCTAGCCCTGATGACCGGCGTGGAACTACCTGCTGACCTTCGACGACCCCCGGGCCCCACTTCACTCTCGATTGATGTTATGGCCTGGATGAAGATGCTTTGTCCCCACGGCCAGCAGCACTGGGTATGGTTGCACGGTCCCTTTGGTGCCGATTACATGGTTCTCCCGAGCCCCGCTCGGACACATATATGACCGGCACACGTGGACTGGCTTCCGGTAATGGATCTCCTGATCCCCGCCGCCTACATGCTAGAGGCCGAGGGAGCTGAGCAGGCACCACCTGCACCCGTCGACCCCGTGATCCCTCAGCCCGAGCCTGCACTTTCTGCACCTCCCGACACTTCTGTCCCCACTTCTGTCAGTGTCGGGAGTACCCTTGCTGTGTTGTCCACCATGTCCACCACGTCTACCGCCACCCCTACCACTGCTGCCTATCTCGGTTGAGCCTATTTTCTCACTTCTTCCCGAGCGTCCACCCACTTTCCTTGAGAGCGGTGAGCCTTCCTTCGCTGCCATCGTGGAGACCCTGTCCGGTTTGATCTCCGCTGGGGTGTCACCTTTTGGTCCCTACACTTCCTCCCCAGCGGTCGACCTTTCTGTCTCTACCGCAGCTGTCCTATCCGAGAGTGTCGTGACGTCTGTCCCTGCTTCTGTGTCACCGACCTCTCTTGCTGCCTCGTTGCCGATTTTGTCTTCTACCACTGCTGCTGCTGCCTCCTCGTCCCAGCCTGCGTCCCAGCCTGCGTCCCAGCCTCGCACTGAGGCTGGGCATCCACTAGTGAGCACAGCACCCTTCCCGCACTTTTCTGTTGGCCCCATACTCTATACCACCCGTGTTAGACAGCCCCGTCCTTCACAGCCTAGACCTGTTCGTCCCTCCGCTCCACCACCCACTGACACTCTACTTCAGAGCCTTCGTGCTCTTGAGTGGGCTGTGAGTGGACTCAGAGGCGACTTTAGGGCTCTCTCTGCCACGGTCAGTTCCGTGCAGTCCCGCGTAGCCATGCTTCCCGATATTCAGGCTTGCCTGAGTCAGATCCTGGCGCGACTGCCTCCGCCACACCCACCTGCCCAGCAGACACCTCCACCACCACTCCCACCACCACCTCCACCTCCGCCACAGGACGGAAATGGTGCAGCACCACCAGCTTAGGCACACACTTGATGCCATTGATCTTTTTTGTCGTTATGCTGCCCATTCTCTACTGGTCCTGTCGATATATTTTGCCCCCCTCCTCCCCTCACTATTTTTGGTCCATGTTCCGATCACATCATTTTATATCCTTTTTGGGAGAGAGGTAGAGTATTTTTGGTGACACATTACCTGCATCACTCGGATCTTTGCATGCATCATTCATATCCGCATTATATTTTTTTTGTTTACTTTTCCTTTTTTTATCATGCATGCATCCTCACCCACTCCACCCATTTCCCGTCTCTCGGTGTGCTACACTTTGCACATTGAGGACACTGTGCACTTTAGCTTGGGGGAGTGAGTTCTCACACTTTTTGCTTTCATCACCTTTATTTTTAGTTTTTTCACGTTTTTTCCGCTTTTGCACCCATTTTTCATCACTTTTTCATTTTTTTACCATGCATCACGTTTTTTTTTATTTTCTTTGTGTGCTGCATTGTAAATAGTTCTGTTTTCTTTTATCTTTATTTCTTTCATCTTTTGCTAGAGATGATTTTTCTGTGATGACGATGACGTGGTGTTAGCTTTTCTCTGTATGCATGCAAATTTTGTCATGTCATAGCTTTTGTTTCTGATATCATATGCTATGTCCTGCTTTGCATTTAGAAATAGTAACCCACTTCTTTTTTCGTATGAAAATGGATGAAATTCTATTATTAGCTGATGTCTGATTATTCATATGTATGCTATCGTAGAAAACACACCAAGATTCACGCATTGATTGCTTATATCTGGAGCACTGCTTTCTTTTCTCATATCACTTCTTATTGCATGATTTGTACGCTTCACTTCAGGTTGATTGAATGTTTGCTAGCATTGATATATCTGGACTAGTTTGCTTTTTGAGATTAAACTGAGTAGATTAAATTACCCTGCTGAAGTTGTCATGCACGTCCTATAGAGTGAACCGAGAGATACATTTATTTCTTTCTCCACATATCTTGAACATTATTTCTCTATTTTAAATTCATTGGTGAATCTCCCCCTAGCAATTCTATTATTGGCATCCCCCCGTTACTATATCACATGCTCCAAATTCCCCAAAACCAAAAAGAAAAAAATACTTGTATATCCTTCTCTTTTGATTTGGGATCATTTGTGTATATATGTTATTAAAAAAAATAAAAAAGAGAGAAAAGAAGAAAAGAAAAAGAAAAAGATTTGAGAAAAAGAAAAGAAAAGAGAAAAGAAGTTCGAAAACGATCACATCTCATACCCTTTCTCTCTTTCTTCCCTCTTTTGCTTTTATTTTTATTTCTTTGACTTTTGGAGCTTCAAAAGAAACGGGGAATGTAAATATTGTTTTGTTTATGCCACCACGCTTATGGATAAGCTTGGGGGAGAGGATCCAATGATGTGTGAGAGAGTGACTACTTGACGGTGCATGACAACCTAGGCTAAGTAATATTTTATACTCGGTGAGATTACTAAAGTTTTACGAAATCCAGAAATCTACGCTTAGCTTCATGAAAACCACTTTTTTCCAATTCTTACTACTCTATTGTGTGATATCTCTTATACTCCTTATAGAAAGCATTCAATTGAAAAGTGTGTGATCTACGATTTTGTATACCACTTTAGATGCTTCAGACGATGTTAATTATAGAATTATTCCATTTTTTCATGCTATATTGATATTCTTGGGTTTTCTATTTCAAATGCACCATTATACTATGATATCGAGATAAAAGTCTTTGACATGTGTTTTATATTCGATGCGTGCTATATGAGTAAGCAAAACCCACGTCCTGAGAAAAATGATCTAGCAGCTTCCTTCTTCATTTTCTATTTTGTTTTTCTTTCTATTTTATTTTCCGCCTTTCCACCGTTTCTATTATCTTTATCCACCGGGTTCGCTTTTTACTCATCTTCCTCGAGGACGAGTAAGAGGTAAGCTTGGGGGATTTTGATCACTCCATATTTTACACCTTTTTTCTGCACGTTTGCATGCCATTTTGATCGCTCGAATCGCGTTTTTCACGATTATTCGACAATATTGCGATGCTTTTCACGATTTCTTGTTTTTGTCGAATTTCAGGAGATTTGGAGCGATTTGAAGTGATTCTGAGATGCACCCACTCCGGAGTGTCACCCGTGACTCTTTCGAGGGGAATTTTGCTATTGGAGAGAAGTGGAAGAAGAAAGAACGTCGTAGGAGCGACGAGGGAGCAAAAATACGAAGATTGGGTATTTTCAGCATGTCACTCGGCCGAGTGAAGGAGTCACTCGGCCGACCATCGACAGCCCGCTCGGCCGGCCAGATCGGACACGCGACAGAATGAGTATCAGCGTGCACTCGGCCGACCATCGCCAGTCCACTCGGCTGAACCACTGAGACACCACTCGCCCGAGTGGCATCAAGACGACGGCAAGAAAACTCCCAGACTTACTGTAATCTGTCTGTACAGTCCCGAGTTCTGACTCTGCCGAGTGAAGAAGTCCCCTCGGCCGAAGCAAAGAAAGTCACTCTGCCGAGTGACTCCCAAGGAGCCGACCCCCAAAAGTCTGAAGTTACTGGAATCCGCCAGGGTTTCTCACTCGGCCGAATGACATTTGTCACTCGGCCGAGTGAGCCGCGCTGCCTGTAGCGTAAATTGCGATTTTCAGGCTGCGCAGGGGCAATTTTGTCACAGTTTTTTGGGCGATTTTGGGGGGTATTTAACCCCAGTTTTTAACCTAGTTTAGAGAGCTTTTTTCAGAACTTTTTGCAGCCCTTTTTTGATTACTTTTTAGGAGATTAGATTGAGCTTTTTGGAGGGAGACAAAAGTGTTATTTTGTTGGATGCTATTGAATCTTCATTGGTTTGTCTCTCTTTCTATCAAAAACCTCATTTTTATTGATATATTGATTATTGCAATGAACTCTATTGGTTTTATTATTGAATTTCTAATGATTTGCATTATGAATTGTGAGTAGTTTTATCGTCTTAGGGTGTAGGGATGAACCCTACGAACCCTATTTCTAATTTGTGATGAATTGGTGAAATTATTGCTAGAATTGATTAGGGTTAGTTTGGGATTAATTTAATACGAATAGCTAGGGATTCATACCGATTGGGATTTGCAAGAGATTGGATCCCAACTCGATAGGAAGTCCTAGGAATTCGAATTGGGTTACAATGATTTCTCTGGAATCGGTTTGCAAGAGATTGGACCGAAACTAGGGTTTTCGATTGCAATCCTATACCAATACCCGTTTGCAAGAGATTGGACGGGTAGGAACTATCCCAACCTAGGTCGTAGCTCGAGTTTGCACGAGAGTGGGCTCGAGATACGATTGAACGATGATGTTGTTCTTCACGCTAGCTTGCCTAGGTTAGGGTTTGCAAGAGATTGGACCCTACCCTAGGTTTGCTATAGACCGGCAATAGCGCGAGAGCGTGAGCTTGGTTTCACATTTAGTTGCAGCTAGTTCACCTGAATTTCAAGTCTAGCAATTGTGAAACCTACGAATCACAATGACGAGATACGGTTTGTAGCGGGGATTCCCTACCCCTAGGCGTTTTTGTTAATTTGATATTTCCTTTATACGATTGAACGACTGTGACCGCTTTATTGCGAATATTTCTCGACTGTGCTTATAGCCAGGTGAATTGAAAAGGACACAGTCATTTGCCCTCCTCGTGTTCCATACCCGCTCGCTGCTACACCGTGCGCTTGCGGTAAGACTAGCGAGTCATTTGTCCCGGTTGCGTGTGCATACCGGGGCGCGATCAATCACCCATCGATCGATCGTCCCCTCTAGGTTTGCACACATTACTGATCTTGAGCGCCTAGGGGTATTCCAGGGGCTACTCCAATTGTATGAGAACGTGGGGTGGCATGATTTTCTTTTGGTGTCGGTGGACACCTACGTCCGTCCGACCCTCGAGGTCCTGAGTTCTATTCGTAGGACTCCCAGGGGTTGCACGTTTCGTCTGATGGATCGTGAGTGTGAGATCACTCTCGATATGCTCCGAGCCTATTTCCATTGGCCCCTTGTCCCGGACCCCGACCGCGCTTTTGGACCAACTCACCACACCCCACCCTCCTTCGATCCTCATGCATTCTGGACCCTGGTCACAAGATCACCACTTTCCTTCGACCTTAGCCAGGCCAAGGCCTCCTTGATCGTCCACCATTGCCTCCGTATTGCTCAGCGCCTTATGACGACCACCATTCTAGCGAGGTATGTGCCTAGGATGATATCTACGCCTGAGCTCTATATGCTCTATGCGATGACAGGAGAGAGAGAGAGAGCCCATGAGGCCGACTGGGATGCCTTAGTCCCTGCCACTCAGATTGATATTGCCAGCTGATATCTCGATCGCATTATTGTCTCTGTCACCGCCAGGATGGCGATCTGTTGTGGCGGTCTGATCACCTTGCTGGCACATATGTGCGGGGTTGAGCTCCCAGCTGGTTTACTTCGACCACCGGGCCCCACTTCTCTTTCCATTGATATTATGACCCGTATGAGAATGCTCCATGCTCATGGTCAGCACCATTGGGTTTGACTTCACGGTCCTTTTTCAGCTGACTATATGGTTCTTTCGAGCCTTGCTCGGACCCACATTGGACCAGCAGGTGGGGAGTGGAGACCAGAGATGGATCTCCTCATCCCAGCTGCATATGTACACGAGCCAAAGGGTCCTCTGCAGGAGTCGCCCCTCGACCCTCTAGCCTTGGAGATCCCTATCCCACAGCCTGTGCATGATTTTATCCCAGTTCCCGACACTTCTGTCCACACCTCTGCCAGTGTCGGGAGCACTGTTACTGTGTCCACCCCCACCCCCACCACCATCACCACCTCTGTACCGTTGACTTTTGATCCTATTTCTTATGTGAGCTTTGAGAGCACCTCCCCCGTTGCACTTGAGAGATGCGAGCCCTCCCTAGTTTCGATAGCCGTGACACTGTCCTCACCCGATTTCTTGACCCCCGGGGGGTCATTTTCCATTGATTTCATGACCTCCCCCTCTGTCTCAGTTGCCGCTATCTTTACCGAGAGTGTCGTGACGTCTGACCCCACATCTGTGTCTACGACCTCTATGCATGTCTCGTCCTCTACCACTGCCGCTATTTTTACTAAGAGTGTCGTGACGTCTGTCCCCACTTTCGTGTCTATGACCTCTCTGCCTGCATCATCATCCTTTGCTGCTGCACACACTTCTTAGAGCATTCCTACGTCTCAGTCTCCCACAGAGGCTGAGTGTCTTTTAGCTAGCACCGCCCCTTACCATCACCCACTTGTGGTCCCACTCGTCTACGGTGGCCGTGTGTGGTAGCCCCGACCTCCACCTGTGCGACCCTCTGCACCCGCTCCCGATGCTCTCGTCTAGCACCTCCGTGTTGTATAGGGGGCCGTGAGTGGCCTTAGAGTGGATTATTAGGCTCTCTCCACCACCGTCAGTTCTGTGCAGGAACGCGTCACCCTACTTTCTGGTATTCAGATCACCCTGAACCAGATTCTTGCGCGCCTACCATAGCCTCCACCAGTCGCACCCCGTCCCATCTCTCACCAGCCTCCACCTCTGCCACCCACTCCCCCACCACAGGGAGGTGCTGACGTCCCACCACCAGCTTAGGCACACACTTGATGCCTCTCATATTTTTTTCGATGCTCTGATTGATATTTTTGCTACTGGTTTTGCACCCCCTCTCGCCCACATGTTTTGATCACTTTTTGCTGGGTTTCGTATATATTCGTCTGGGGGAGAGGTGTTATTTTTGGCCTTTCTATTTTGCTCCCATGATCTGTGTGCTCATCCCATCCATCATTTGCATTCTGCACTTATCATATCCATTCCATTCCATTTTCTTTCATTTTCACTTTTTATCATGCATGCACCCACACCCACCCATCCCTATTGTATATGTCCTTCTGCCACACTTAGCACATTGAGGACACTATGCAGTTTAGCTTGGGGCAGTGAGTGTCTCACGCACTTTTTACTCTTTCTTCGTTTTTATCTTTATTTTTTCTACCTTTCTTTATTTTTCACCTATTTTCACCCACTTTTTCATTTTTTTTCTCATGCATCACGTTTTCTTACTTTCGCGTGTGTTGCATTCGTATTGATGGTTCTTATTTTTTCCTTTATCCTTATTTCTTTTATCCTTTTTGCTAGAAATGAATTCTTTATGATGACGATGACTTGGGGTTAGCTTGCTCTTATATGCTTATTCTCTCACCATGCCATCGTTTTTGTTTTAGATATCATATGCTATACATCTCCATGCATTTGAGAACAGGAACCTGCAGCTCTATTATATGATTATGAATAAAATTCTAGCATTATCTGAGTCTAAAAAGTTATATCGTATACTTTTCATAGAATACACACCAAGCTTCACGCATTGATTGCCTAAACTTGGAGTACTACTTTGTTATCTATTATCACTTCTATTTGCATGAAATTATACGCCCAACTTTCAGGTTGATTGAATGCTTGCCTTTTTGATATAATTAGATTAGTTTACTTTCTGAAATCGAACTGAGTAGATTACATTACCCTGCTGAAAGTTGTCGTGCACATACAAAAGAGTGAACTGAGCGTTACATATTTTTCTTTCTCCACATACTTGAAATCATTTTTATACTTAAAATCGTTGGTGAATCTCCCCTTAGCAGATCTTATATTGGCATCTTCCCCATGCTAAAATGTCCAAGCTCCATCACCCCAAAATCAAAAGTAAAGTACATGCATATCTTTCTATCTTTGATTCAGGATTGCTATTGTGTGTGTGTGTGTGTGTGTGTGTGTGTGTGTGTGTGTGTGTGTGTGTGTGTAAGGAGAAAAGAAAAAACAAAACAAAAAAAAAGAGAAATGAAAAGAAAAAGCGAGTTCATTTGTACATACGCAATCCTCCCTTCTTTCCTTTTTATTTTCCTCTATTCCTATGGAGCTTCAAAAAATGGAAAAGTCGTATTGTTCTATTTGATGCCACCACGCTTATAGATAAGCTTGGGGGAGGAGATCCAACGATGTGTGAGAGAGTGACCACTTATATGTGCATGACGACCTAAGCTAGGTAATTTTTGATACTTAGGGAGATTACCTAGAGTATTACAAAGTCTATGAATTGAAAATTTGGCATGCATTTCATGAATACCATCTCTTTCTATTCTTATCGCTTTATAATGTGTGATATCTCTTATACTCCAAGCAGAAAGCAATTAATTGAAAAGTGTGCAATCTATGATTACGTATATCGTTTTAGATGACTTAGACGATGCTAATTCTAGAATGATTTCATATTTCATATCGTTTTGACGTTCTTGGTTTCTATATCGAATTCACCTATATATAACATGATATCGAGGTAAAAATCTTTGGCATGTTTTATTCATCGTGTGCTATTTGAGTAAGCGACTCCACGTCCTGAGAGAATGATCTAGCACCTCCCTCTTTGTTTTCTTTTCTATCTTTCTTTTTCCTTCTTTTCTTATTTTTATCCACCGGGTTTGCCGTTTTTCTCATCTTCCTCGAGAACGAGTAAGAGGTAACCTTGAGAGATTTTGATCGGTCCATATTTTACACCTTTTTCTGCATATTTGCATATCATTTTGATCGCCCATATCGCGCTTTTAACGATTCTTCGACGATATTGCGTTATTTTTCACTATTTCTTGTTTTTGTCAGATTTCAGGAAATATGGAGCGATCGGGAGCATAAATGAGATCAATGGACTTGCACGCATACCGGAGCGTCGCCCATGACCCTATCGAGGAACTAGCAGCGCTAGATGATGAGCGGAAGGAGAAGAAGATCGATAGAACCGACAAAGAGGCGAGGATGAGAAGATTTGACCCCAGAAACAGGCCACTCGGCCGAGTACGCAGTTCACTCGACCGACTGAAGAAGCGTACTCGGCCGAGTACGACTGATACCAGAACGACTTGTGCCGCAATGAACTTGGCCGAGTAATTACTTTCACTCAGCCGAGTAGAGATCTTCACTCGACCGAGTGAGTCAGGATTTTCTAAAGGAGAATGAAGCCGACTCTCTGGAATTTTGGGGAGCACAGCAGAAGACCCACTCGGTCGAGTGAAGAAGTTCACTCGAACGAGTGAAGGACGTCACTCGGCCGAGTGACGCGGAGCACCAGAGCCCCCAATGCCCCATATGCTCTGTTTTTGTTGGGATTTGTCACTCAGCCGAGTGAGATTTCCACTCGGTCGAGTACGACAGCCATCATGTGTCGAAAACTAGGGTTCTGGGCAGCGCCAGGGGCAAATCTGTCAGGGTTTTTTGGCCGATTTAGGCATGTATTTAAGCCCAGTTTTCATCCTAGTTGAGGGAGAGACCAGAAATTAGATTTTAGCTTATTTATAATTGCAATTCCCTCTTGGAGATTGAAGAACTCAGATCTGGTTGGTTATTCTAATTAAAATTTCGTATTTTTATGAATTGCTTTCTTCTAAATCTGAATTGCTACATGTTTTTATTCATTGATTTTGCTATTGCTACGATGAATTGCGAGTAGTTTCACTGTTCTATGGCATAGGGATGAACCCTACGGATCTAATTTCAGATTTGTGATGAATTGATTTCTTTGTTGCTAGAATTGATAGAAGGTTAGGTTGTGATTGATTTATTATGGATAGCTAGGAATTTCTATCGATATGGGGTTTGAAATAGATTGGATTCCTATTGATGGGAAGGCCTAGATATTCGATTTAGGTTTATAATCGAGATTCACTAGACTTGGTTTGCAAGAGATTGGACCAAAGCTAGAATTTTTATTATAAATCTATACCCATATTCGTTTGCAAGAGATTGGTCGAATACGAGCTATCACAATCTAGATTGTAACTCGAGTTTGCACGAGAGTGGGCTCGAGGGGCGATTGGACGATGATGTCGATCTTAATGCTAGTGGCTTAGGTTAGGGTTTGCACGAGAGTAGGCCTTATTCTAGGTCGCTATAGACCGGCAATAGCGTGAGAGCGTGAGCTTGGTTCTCTATTTAGTTACGACTAGTTCACCTCAACACAAGTCTTGCAACATTGAGATTCATGATTCATAGAGATAAATTACGATCCGTGGTGGGAATTCCCTAGCCCTAGACGCTTTTATATTATCGAATTTGAATTGTTAATTGAACGACCGTGACAATAACATCCTATAAACCATCTTCCCACCGATAGCTTTGTGTCAAAATAGAGTACCGTCATTAGTCCCTCCTCGTGTTTGATACCCGCTCGCCACTACACCATGCGCTGCGGTAAAACTACGACTGTCTCCCGGGTGTGTATCCGGGGGCCGATCAAAGCTCTCCATCATCTTCCAAGCTTTAACACTCCTTGAGTCCAAGATTTGGCATTGCTCCTCTTGATGTTCATCATTGCACCAAGCATTTAATCTCTAAAAATGATATTCTTGATATGTTAACTATGAGACTAAAATATAAGAGATATTAGTACCAACATAATGTTGTGATCATCATCAAAATACTATTGGTATGAAATACCAATACCTAAAATAAAATTTCAGATTACATTACACTTCTATATTATTTTTGATGTGACAAAGGGGGAAAAAGCTTACAATGCATTTAAAATAACATTACTTGGTTAACACTTGAATTGGAATATAATATGAATTGTGCATATTTCATCTTACTGCTAATCAGCCTTGATGCATGGGGAGTAACATCTACATAACAATCATGCATCTCTATAGGGGGAGCGTAAGTCATTTCTATTAATTTCATATTATTTCCACATTTTATATCAGTTGTTGTCATCATTAAAAAGGGGAAGAGTGTTGGGATATTGAGACACACCCTAGTGGATTTTGATGATGTGTACAAGTGATATGTGTACTAATATGTTTATTTCAAGTGTGCATATAGATAAACAAGAAGATTACATTGCATGTGAAGCAAATCGAACGATTTAAAAGCTATGATCAGAAGCCTACTTTCGAGCCATAAATTGAAGCATATGAAGGCTCAGAGGCATAAAGCACATGAAGACTTAAGATCAAGACGAGATGACTCAAGTCGAAGATTGAAGAATAAGAGCTAGTGATGTGTGTCTTAGTAAGTTATTTGCTTTGAAATGTAAAAGCCATAATATATCTTTTACACACATACAAAATTTCTGGAAAAATCATTTTAAAACATACTACTTAGTATAATACTTTAATATAATTTTAATAAATTATTTTTCAAGTATTTTTAAGTATAAAAACTAGTGTATCTAGAAATAACCGACTATGTGAGTCAGATAGCCTACTATTTAGTGTCAGATTTTGCCTACAACTCTTTGTCAAAATAATAGCTGACTATTCTTGGAAATATCCGACTATTTGGGTGAAATAGCCGACTATTCTCCAGAATAGCCGACTATCTGGGTCAACCCTTGACAGATTTGGCAGTTTTGCTTGATTGGTGCTAACAGTTAACTAGCCGTTGGAGGAGACTTTTTGAGTAGATTTTAGCTACTTTTTACTCTATAAATAGTAGAGTTTTCAGAGGTTTTCATACAACAATTTCGGATCAAAAGAAAAGTCTCTCTTTGCTCAAAATGCTCAAAAGCTCTAATTTTGTTTTTCATTATATTCTAAAGGATAATGTTTTTAATTCTCTTATACTTAATCTTCTCAATTGTTTTTCAGATTGTTTTTAGCATGTGTAAAACTTGTTTTGATCTCCAAGCTTAAAGATTTTTCTATTGAGATTCAAAATACAAGTTTCTTTTAATCTTTGTGTTTTAAAGTTATATTCTTTTCAAAGATTAAAACTTGATCTTTGATCTCTAGAGCCAAGTGCTCATTTTAGAAGATCAATTCTCAAGATAACTCATTTGTTCAAATTGTGCTTAATTCATAACAATTATTTAATCAAGTATTTTCTCGATTTTCTTAAGCCACTTATACACTCATATACTATTGACTTTTAGGAAATCTTGTACTTATCTCAGATTTGTTGTAAAGTCTTTGGAGAAGACTTGGTGTTTGTATCTCCCACGTGTAAGGAAAGGTGTTGTGGAAATCCTTAGTTAGTTGTAACTAGGTGTGTGTGTGTGTGTGTGTGTGTGTGTGTGTGTGTTGGAAATTCCTAGCGAGAGAAGCTAGGTGATTGTATTGTAGTTTGGAATAGTCGATTAAATACCGAACGCGATCGATGACTGGATGTACCCAGGGCAGAGAACTAGGATAAATTGATGTGTTTGCACTGTGCATCTATTTTCTTTCTCTCATTTTATTATCGCTTGTAACTTTCTAATTTCACTGTGTGTATCATTCTCATTTCATTACAAGATTAATAATATTTGCGTTTATTAAGTACAAATTGAGGAAACACTCATTTAAGACGTAGGCAACAAAAAAGAAGGATTTAAATTTCACAAAGACTTTTATTACTTTGTGTACAACACTATTTAACCCTACCTCTAGTGTTGCATGCCATCCACATGGATCCAACACTATGGACTTCATCTCTTTTGGTAAGTCGCATAACTCCCATATATTATTTCTCTCAGTTGAGTCAAGCTCCCTCTTCATGGCCTCAAGTCATTGATTTGATCCAAATGATTTTATTGCATCTGTATAATTCAAGGGATCAGCTTGCTCATCTATATCGATATCCACTAAGAAACAAGATGGTTCACATGAATATAGATAATAATCATCCATCCATGCAGGTGTTGTTCAGGTCTTTTGTTGCTACTAAGGGTTGCAGGTTTTACAGGTTTAGCTGGTGGATTTTCCATAGGTATATTCTAATTTACAGGTTCATCTCCCATAATTGGATGGTGTACATCATCCAATATGTCCAAGTCATCATTATGACCATTATCTAAGTCCAGCAAGGGTGACACATTTTCTTGGACTTGTTCCTTTTCATCTAGATTCTCTAAAAAGTGGCATATCTGCTTTCAATGACTCTTTTATTTTCATGGAAGAATTTGTATCATTTAGATTTTTCAGAATATCCTATGAATATACATCTTACGGTTTTGAGATCTAGCTTATCTCTAACCCGATATGGAATGAGAACATGTGCCACGCAACCCCATTTTCTCAAATGACTTAAATTGGGTTTGCATCCATTCCATATCTCATACGGTGTTGTCTTAACTGATTTTGTGGGAATTCTATTCAGAACATAATTTACAGTCAATATGGCTTCTCCTCAAAAATCCTTGGAGAGACCAAAATGCGATAACATACACCTCACTGCATTCATTAATGTTCTATTTTTTCCTTCAACTACACCATTCTGGTGTGGCGTATAAGTCATAGTTGTATGCTTTTTTATACCGTAATGAATACAGTAATCCTCAAATTCCTTTGGGTTGACTTCTTCACCTCTATCAGTTCCTAACACATTAATATTTTTTCCATGTTTTCTTTCTACTTCTGCCTTGTATCTTTTAAAGCTGTCAAAAGCTTCAGGCTTTCCATTTAAAAGACACACGAAGGCATACTTGGAATAATCATCTATAAAGGTTATGAAAAATTCCTTATTTCAATGTGTCTTTATGCTCAAGGGCCCACAAATGTCAGAATGAACTAATTCCAACAATTCATTAGCCATTTGACCTTTCGAGAATGATTTTATGGTCATCTTTCCAGTTAAACAATGTTCCCACGGTAATGTCTTTACACCTGTTAATTCTGGTAATAAATCCATTTTGATTAACTGGTCTATCTTATTGTTACCAGGATGACCTAATCTCATATGCCAAAGATCGGAATCAGAAAAAAGACATGAGGAATAATTCAAATCACAATCTTTATTTCCAATATCAGATTTTACAACAGAAAGACAGAATAAATCATGACCGAGCACAAACTTGCCCTTATCAAAACAATTTCTTGTCTGTCCTAATAGAGACCATATTGTTGTAAAAATCTCACTTCAAGACCCTTCTTTAGCAAAGCCGAAACAGAGATTAGATTTCGCTTTATATCTGTAAGGGACCCTGCGGGGCTACACACACTAGAGGGGGGTGAATAGTGTAATGGCAAGCAAACTGCTTAATTAAAAGTTACTTGAATTAAAGCACAAAAAGCAGCGGAAAATAAATAGAGTGCTCAACAAAAACAATCGCAAACACAAGGATTTTACCCTGGTTCCCTAAAACTTGGGTGCGTCCAGCCGCACCAATATTTACTATAATTCCCACAAACAGAAGTGAATACAATCTCACACAGAGATACCTCATACAGAGGATTTTGGATTCCCACAAAGAGATATCATTACTCTCACACAGAGAGACCTCACACAGAGGATTTTGTTCTTTCACACAGAAAGAATCAAACTCTCACAAAGAGAGTAACTAATTCCCACACAGAGAATTAGGGGTAACACAAAGGTGAAACGAAATAACACTTACCTATGCCTTGATATGATCTTACCAATATGAAGAAGAAGGCATGCAAGTGAAACCCAAGTGCTTGAAATGAGGCTTTGATTGCACTTGATGATCTTTCTCTCTTCTAGGAATGAATCCTAACACTTCTCACTTGAGTGTATGAAATGAAGAGAAGAAAGATGTTCTCCAAGAAAAGAATGAGATTTAGATCCCTTGGAGAATTTCCCTATGAGCTAGCTTCAATGCATGAAGAGAAATATGCTCATGAGAGGGAAATGGGAGAGATTAGGAGTGTCTATTGATTCTCTAAGATATTCAATATTAACCAAGAATTCTAAATGAACTAAGCCATCTCCTATATATAGGAAGCCCAGAGGAACCATAAAACTAGCCAAAACCCCAAAGGGAAGAAATCTGCAACGGCTAGATTTTGGCAGTTTATGGCCCAGCCAGTCGACTGATGAAAAAGTGACAGTCGACTGTTCAATGGCTAGAAAAATCCCAACGGCTATAATCAGAGCCAGGACAGTCGACTGTAGAAGACTACACAGGCAACTGAAAAATAGACAGTCGACTGTATATCCTTCATCAGGCGACTGCTGCAGGGGATGGAGAAAAACAGAGAGTTGTAACTTACTCCCAGTATGCATACAGGCGACTGATGAGCAGAGTACAGTCGACTGTAAAATAGACATGCGACTATTTCGCCTTTGTCAGTCGACTGCTGCAGGGGATGGAGATGTTGAATATTGGACTCCCCGGATTTGGTTTTGGATGATGAGCAAACATAAATAATTCATGAACTAACAATTTGTGAGCGCAGTATTGGAGATCGTCGCCAATTTCACGAGAATATTCAAAGCGACATCTCAACACTTCCAAAAGCTCGTATTCAAGCCTAAAGCTTCGTTGAAGCTCTTGCAACGCTTTGGAAGTAATGAAGATTCAATCGAAGCTCTCAAAGACCGTTTATTAAGGTTTTATTTATAGTCTTTTAGTTTCGATTGATAGAATGTTAAGCCTTAAGTATATCTTACGTTTCTATCTTCATTACGCTCATTTCGTAGCTCTAGGATCCTTGCACAAGTTCATTCTAACTTCCTCGAAGCGTCGCGCTTCGATTCGGACTTTGTTGTGCATGTTAGTTGGTACAAGAACAAGTACTGACCGACTAGATGGTGATCTAGTCGGTCGGCCACTGTTCTTGGACCGACTAGTTTCAGTCAGTTAATTCTTAGCTCTTTACTGTTTACAGTTAGTCGGTCTATGTTGACTCACCGACCGACTAGTTTGTGAACTAGTCGGTCAGTGATGCTTCTTTGACCGACTAGTTGAGACTGACTGTTCACTCTTAAGTTCTCCTAAGCTACTGTTTACCGTTAGTCGGTCTAAGAACGTTTGGT
Source organism: Scilla litardierei (assembly GCA_030789695.1). Lineage (NCBI taxonomy): Eukaryota > Viridiplantae > Streptophyta > Magnoliopsida > Asparagales > Asparagaceae > Scilla > Scilla litardierei. Next base: position 42,680,566 of record CM061134.1, read on the forward strand.
GACCGACTAGTTGACAATCTAGTCGGTCAACTTTTGTTCTTGGACCGACTAAGTCAACTTGCCTTCAGACTATGTTGTTTTGCCTCTTAGTCGGTCTACGTTCATTGGATGACCGACTAGTTGTGAAACTAGTCGGTCAGACAGTGTTCTTGGACCGACTAGATTTCTAGGTCTGAAATTCTATCTCTTCTCAGATCTGCTCTTAGTCGGTCCATGCTTTGTGACTGACCGACTAGTTGATGAACTAGTCGGTCAGTGAGTGTTCTTTGACCGACTAATTCTCACAGATTTCTTTCCGTTGGAGATTGACCTAACTTGTTTTTATGGGACCCTATAAATACGAACCTAGGTCATTTCTATCTTGAATAGAGCTGCCATTAAGAGATTCATTGAGTTCTAAAGAGATAGCTATTCTCCCTCAAATCTAAAGCTCTCTTCCTCACAAGAAACCCATTCTCTCTCATTTCTAGATCTAGAGAGAAGCTTATTCTTGGTGAGCTCTTCAAGCTATTGCTTGATTCAAGTTTCCAAATCTTCCCTAGGCACCCATTGCTGCTCATTTCCTTGGTGCTAGGGTTTGGTAACTTCATCTTCCTCAAATCCTTCATTCCACCTATTGGGTAAGAAAAACTCAAGGTATAGGATTTTGTGGTAAGAGTATTTATTTCATATTAAACTCTTTAATATTGCTTTGTGATTCTCTCGGTTGTGAGAGAAGGTTGTGATCCCGGGTTGTGGGATTCACGTTTGCTATTGCATGTATGATTTGATCTTGTGAAGGTTTTTCACAAGATATTCATAGTGGAAATCTTGAGTTCGGGTTTCTAACTCAAGTATCCGGAAGGGATCCGGGTGGTTGGGACGTTAGGATCACCGGGAACAAGTCGGGGAGACTTGGGTGGATCCGAACCCATTAACATCGTTTGTTTGCATTGTTAATTTCATTGTTGTCATTCAATTTAAGCTTCCGCAAATTGATTTGGTAGTTGTGTGCAATTTAATTTGGAATAATACGCCTTATTATTTTAAAGTACTATTCACCCCCCCTCTAGTACTTGTGCAGTAGCTGGTAGGGCATTACATTTGGTATCAGAGCCAGATACTCAGCTATGTCTGCCAACGACAACAAGACCGTGCCTCCACCTTCCAACTACGACACCTTCAGGAACCGTGAAGGAGCGTCATCGGTGATGGAAGGACATTCCTCTACAAGGCCTCCATTCTTCAACGGTACCAACTACGGGTACTGGAAATGTCGGATGGAAACCTTCCTCCGAAGTGCATCTTTATGGAGGACTACAATGAAGGAGTACAACGAGCCCGAAGAAGAAGATTTTGAGAAATGGACTACCGCGGAGGTCGCCGCGGAGGTAAGCAATGCCAAGGCAATGAACGCCTTGCAATGCGCATTGGAGCCCGAGGACTTCAATAAGATATGCACATGTAAGAGTGCATATCAAATTTGGAACTCTCTCCTCATACTACATGAAGGGACGAGTCGGGTAAGAGACTCTAAACTCGTTGTCGTAACCAAAGATTACGAAATGTTTCATATGCAACAGGGCGAGAAGATGAAAGAATATTACGCTCGCTTCGTTGACATAATAAACGAGTTAGAGGCCCTCGGCAAGATCTACACTCAAAAGGAGAAGTGCTTAAAGCTTATTGAAGGACTTCCCTCTTCTTGGGAAAAACGTACCTTCGCCATCGAGGAAGGTAATGACATGAACAAATATACCGTAGTTCAACTAATGGGTACTTTGATGTCATACGAGGTACACAAAGATAGCAAGGTGAAGCTACAAGAAAAGATGAAGTCATATTTGAACCTAGATGCGCCTAAGAAAAAGGCGATTGCATTCAAGGCGGCTTCATCCACATCTTCCGATGATGAAGACTCGGAAAACGAGTTGGACTTGGAGTCCATGGCACTCATGGCCAAGAAGTTCAACCGTTTCTTCCGGAAAGGTAACTTCAAGACCAAAGGTAAATTTGGTTCTTCTAACGCCTCTTCCTCTCCTTTGTGTTTCAAGTGCAATAAGCCAGGACACATGAAAGCGGAGTGTCCTCTCAACAAACAAAAGGAGAAGTGGAAGGCACCAAAATTTGATAAGTCCAAGAAATACAAAAAGGGGTACAAGAAAGGACTTGTCGGAGCAACATTCACCGACTCCGAGGATTCCTCAAGCGGAGAGTCGGATGATGAGAAAGTGGAGCAAGCACATATGTGCTTCATGGCAAGAGAGGAGAACGATCAAGGATCCTCCTCTTCCGATGATAGTAATGACGAAAGCGATGAGGTAACGATGGATGATCTTAGAAATGCTAACTCTCAACTTTGGTCAAAATACACTAAGTTAGTAAATAGATATACTAAGGTAAAAGATGACCTAGCTAGCATTCAAACATCGCCTAAGAATATCATCACCAACAACGACACCGTTGTTGAAGAGTTAAGAAATGAGATTGCGAATCTCAAATCTAAACTCGAACATGTTAGCATTGAGGATGCGGAAGAACATGAGATAGCGGATTTAACTTCTCAAAACTCGACTTTGAGTATGGAGAACGAGAATCTTAAATCTCGTGTTTATGTGCTCACTTCGCAAATATCCACTTTGGATACTTCTTTGCGTTCTCTCAAAGAGAAATATGAGAACACATTGGGCCGAATCAACAGATTCAACAAGGGTAAGGGCCATTTGGATAATATCCTAAAAGATTTACTTCCGGCCAAACACCACATTGGCTTGGGGTATATGATGGGAAATTCATCCAAGTCGGTCACTACTTTTGTTAGGCCAACTTCCGAAGCCTCAACGAGTGGGAGCAAACACTCTATTGGTAGTTCATCTACCAATGGTGCTTTCACCTCGTCCACACCCTCTTTCGGAAAGAAACCCACTTTGGGTGGACCTCCAAAGAAGGGGCATGCCTACATGTACACTAATAACATGCCACGTAGGAACACACGTCCTACTCCACCATCTCACACATATGATGATTTTTATGCAACACATTCTCGGGCACGTGCACACCAAGTGAGACACCCTCACACACGTGTTTCCACACATGCATATGTACACCCACCTCATCATATGAATAATTCTCGTCGTGCACCATTCCATCATGTCCCGTATGCCTATCCACAACATGCATCACGTAGAAATCAACGTAGCATGCATGCACCCAATAGGATGATGGCTCCCAAAATATTCACTATTTGGAGCCCAAAGGACACAAGCATGGACGAAAAACAAATGTACATGAATGCTTATTTTTCGGATGTTGTGCATAGTAAGAATTATGTGGGGAAGTTTAAGTCCACTTGGACTTGGCTTCCAAAGGTCTAATCCCTTGGACCCAATGACCTTGGGTACCATGATATGAAAGTGTCTATCTTTAGGTACTCAAGGAAAAGAAAAAGAAAAGGAGCATCAAATTTAAATTTAGCTCCAAAGGAAATTGGATACTCGATAGCGGGTGCTCCAAACACATGACGGGTGACGATCGTTTGCTCTCCAGAGTGGTTCCCATTGCGAATGGAAACCGCGTCGTATTTGGAGGCAACGAGAGCGGAACCATCATAGGTGTTGGTAAAGTCGGTAACCCCTCTAAACCATTAATTAGTGACTTTTATCTTGTTAGTGGTTTAAATCATAATCTTATTTCAATAAGTCAACTTTGTGACAAAGGTTACAAAGTTAGCTTTGCGAAAGGATTGTGTCATATTTTAAGAAAGGATAATGAAAAATTATTATTTTCCGGAACTCGTCGTAAAGACATTTATATTTTGGATCTTCCTAAGTCATATGAACAATGTCTCGTTGCCAACACAAGTGAACAACACTTATGGCATCGACGCTTTGGACATGTGAACTTTGGAACACTATATAAGCTTTCAAAATTGAATTCTATTAAAGGTTTTCTGAAGCTTGTTTTTGAAAAGAAAAGTTTTTGTGATTGTTGTCAACGCGGCAAGCTTCCTAAATCTTCATTTAAACCTAAGAAAAGCATCTCTACTAAACGGCCACTAGAGCTATTACATCTAGATTTATTTGGGCCAACTAGAGTAGCTTCCTTAGGAAATGCAAGGTATGGACTTGTCATCGTAGATGACTATTCAAGATTTACTTGGGTATTTTCATTGTGTAATAAAAATGAAGCTTTTGAAAACTTCACAATTTTTGTTAAGAAAGTACAAAATCTCTTAGGAACCACCATTGTTACTATTCGTAGTGATCATGGAGGTGAATTTGAGAATGAGTCTTTTGAGACATTTTGTGATGAAGTTGGTATTACTCACACCTTCTCTTTCCCTCGTGCACCTCCTCAAAATGGTGTAGTTGAGAGAAAGAATAGGACGCTAGTGGAGTGTGCTCGCACTATGCTTGATGATAGCCAACTTGGCCATCAATTTTGGGCGGAAGCGGTACACACCGCTTGCTATGTGTTTAATAGAATACTTTTGAGGCCCGGCACTAAACAAACTTGTTATGAATTGTTGTTTGGTAGGTTGCCTCAAGTTAAACATTTTCGTGTTTTTGGTTCAAAATGTTTTATTAAGAACACATATGGTAGTTTGGACAAATTCGATCCGAGATCCGATGAGGGGATTTTTGTTGGATATTCTACGCGTAGCAAAGCCTACCGGATATTCAACAAACGAACCTCAACGATCGAGGAATCGCTTCATGTCTCATTTAATGAAGGATTTGTTCCAACTAGAATTTCAAATGATAATGATTCTATGGATGTTTTATGTGATTCGTTTGATAATTCTAAGTCTAATGATTCTATTGATTCTATTGAGACTAACCCAACTAATGAAGTTGTTGAGAATGTTCCAAGTGATCAAGGTATTCCCAAACGGCTTCATTCGGTTCGTGACCATCCCCATGAGCAAGTCATTGGCAATATCTATGATAGTGTCAAGACGAGATCGCAAGTTCACCACTTCGCAAATTGTGCCTTTGCCTCATCGATAGAGCCAAAGAATATTAATGAAGCATGCGAAGATAGCGCTTGGATCTTAGCCATGGAGGAGGAGCTCATTCAATTCGAGAGGAATGAAGTTTGGGAGCTTGTTCCATTGCCATCGAAGAACCACACCGTCATAGGGACAAAGTGGATCTTCAAGAACAAAACCGACGAAAACCAAGTCGTCGTCCGGAACAAAGCTCGGTTAGTAGCTCAAGGCTATCGTCAAGAGGAAGGTCTCTAAATTCGCCAAATGAACGATGCAATCTTCATCCACCAAACGAAGTACACGGTGGAGTTGCTAAAGCGATTTGGAATGGAGAATGCCTCCGGGAAAAAGACTCCAATGAGCACGACTACGCATCTTGACAAGGATACGGGCGGTAAGGATGTAGACATTCGTCTATATCGAGGTATGATAGGTAGTTTTCTTTATCTTACCGCAAGTAGGCCCGATATTATGTTTGCCGTATGTATATGTGCTCGTTATCAGTCTCAACCTAAGGAGTCTCACTTAGTAGCGGTAAAGCGTATTTTTCGCTATCTAAGTTACACATTAGATTTTGGATTACTTTATCCGAGATCTAGCACATATGAGTTAGTCTCATATAGTGACGCTGATTATGCGGGATGCAAATCCGACAGGAAAAGTACTAGTGGCACTTGCCATTTTCTAGGAAATTCTCTTGTCTCTTGGTTTTCCAAGAAGCAAAATTCGGTATCACTTTCAACCACCGAGGCGGAATATATTGCCGCCGGTGCCGCGTGTGCTCAAGTTCTTTGGATGAGACACACACTTAAAGACTTTGGTATAAATTGTGATACTTGCCCTATCATGGTTGACAACCAAAGTGTAATATGTCTTTCCAAGAACCCGGTACATCATTCCCGTTCGAAACACATAGATGTCCGACACCACTTTTTAGATGATCATGTTGCTAAAAAGGACATCATTCTAGTGTACGTTGAAACCCAAAAGCAAATCGCCGATATTTTCACGAAACCCCTAAAGGAGGACTCTTTTGTGTGGTTGCGTCGAGAATTGGGGATTATGGGTGAATCCGAGATATAGGATTCATGTTTCATTCAATAATTTTGCATGCTATTATTTTTGGCAATATCTCATTCATGCTAGAATTATTAATTTTTCGGGAATTTTATGTGATATCTTGATTTTTCGTTCGATTTGTGCGTAATCGTCAAATTTCTGTTTTTCGATGATTAATGGGGTAGTTTAGATGTTTATTGAGAGTTTTGAGATTTATCGTCCAAGCGTATTATGGAGAGAACTTGATTTTCAAGTTTTTGACTCTTTAGTCGGTTCATGTTCAGTAACCGACAGACTAGATTGAGATCTAGTCGGTCAGTACTTGAACGCAGACCGACTAAATCTTGTCAGTAATTCTTGGATTCAGCCACTATTTGCAACTAGTCGGTTCAAGCTCATTGACCGACCGACAAGATCGTGATCTAGTCGGTCAGTGCTTGAACTGTGACCGACTAGTTGTGCCAGGGGCTGTTTGGTCATTTGAGAAATCGACCGACTTAAACTCAGTTTAGTCGATCGATTTTCATTCTAATCGATCGAAATCTCTTCTCTCTCCGCTCAAAACCCCGACCTCCCTCGAGACCCTTCGTCTTCCGGCCACTTTCCGACCATTCCCGCCGTCGCCGTCCGCCGATCTTCGACCTAAGGTATCTCCTCTTCCTCCCTCTCCTATCTAGGGTTCAGTTTCAGCTCTAGGGTTAGGTTGTTCAGTTGATTTCATCTCCTAGGGTTTCGATTAGGGTTTTTCTAATTCCGATTTAGGGTTTCTTCATTTCCGATTGATTGTGTCGTGTTGTGCCGAGATTATGGCCCGAACACGTATCCCGATCACTCCCTCTAGCCCCTCTCCGATGACCGTTGATCCAATCTCTTCGGATCCCGAGCATCCAACCCCTCCGAAGCGTAGAGCCAAGACCACCCATCCTTCGTTGTCTTCGCCTCCTCTCAAGAAGAAGATGACGACGACCGCTAAACCTAGAGGTCAACCGAAACCCAAACCCAAGCCTAAGCCAAAGGCCAAAATTCTTGCTTCTCAATCTTCGTTCCATACTCCTACCGATTCCGATACGGAGTATAACCCTGAGACCGAGACTCATAGGGAACCCACTCCTCCTATTCATCCCGAGTCTAGCACCCACCCTCGTACGTCTACCCGTAAGCCTAAGGGAAAGGGTCCGATGCCGGTGGGCGGTGTCGATATTTCGTTATGTCGCGATGACCCTTTGTGTCTCGCGGCGTATAACCGTATCGAACATTGCCCTCTGCTTCTGGAGCATTTCGTCCAGTTTAGCGACTTTATATGGTTAGCTGATCTTCTGTCGTCGTCGGGTCTTCTCGATTACCTTCGATATGACCCGAAGGCGAATCCTCACCCCTACCCTAGATTAGTGAAGCTTTTCTATGCGAATAGGATCCGGGGTCAGTACGATCAGACCCACTCTGTTGAGACGACCGTTTTGGGGACTCCTATAGTCCTCACTGCGGAAATCTTAGGAGAGATTTTGGGTATCTCTTCGTCTGGCCTTCTTCCTTCTGATATCTCGGTAGATGATATTTCTTCTCTTGATCAGACCATCCTTTCAGAGATTTTCCATCAGATTCCTCCTGCCATGATTGGCGTGCCATCTAAATCATTCAAGCCAAATGCATGGGTCCTAAATCTGATTCTGAAGTCGTGCTTGCTTCCCAAGTACGGCTCCTCATCTCTCCCGTCCCAGCCATTTTTGAAGCTTATCTATGCGATCTTCATGGGGAGCTCGATTAATTGGGCTCGAATTATACTCGATAAGATTGACTCTTTCGAGTGTATTCGAAAGTCCAATAAATCGGCTCATATCCCATTTCCTTGCATGTTGACCCTCGTGTTTCGTCATTTTCGTGTCACATTGCCTCGTGACGATGAGCGTCCCCTTGGTCCTCCCCTGAATGCGACGGCCGTCAAGAAATCTCTTGCGGCGCTTCGTCACGTTCAGAGGACGACACCTTCAGCGTCTGTCCCTGCCTCTGCCAGTGCCTCTGCTACTCCCGTTGCCACCCTTGATGATGTCGTCCGGATACTTCTTTGTCACGAGTCCCGCTTGGCTCGTACCGAGGAGGTAGTTTGCCGTATGGCTCGTCAGATGGGTGTTGTGCTTCCTCCTTCCGTGTCTGAGGGCGAGGAGTTGGATGAGATGGATGAGGAGGACGTTGAGGAGATTTGTCGTACTTCGACTCGTGCCCCCGAGGGCACTTCTGCTGGTACTGCTGCTGCTGGTGCTACCACTTCTGCTGGTGTCCCCGAGAGCACACCTGTTGCCACCACTCCTGCGGTGGATACTCCGACTGGTGCTCCCGAGGTCACTACTGATGCTGCTTCTGTCGAGACCTCTGCTGATGTTGAGATTCCCGTTGTTGAGCATGTTGCTGAGATCTCCACTCCTGCCCCGACGATTCCATCTGTTGAGACACCTCTACTTCCTGCAGATCCTGAGTCCACTCCGTCGACTGGACCCACGGACGCTGCAGATCCAGCCTCCTCCTCGTGATCGTTGTTCCGAGGACTCTCCATATACGTTTTGGATGATATATCTTAGTGAGAGTGTTTTGGGTTAGGCTGGGGCTTGAGAGATGTCTTGATGTATCTTTGTGATTTCTGGATGTCGGAGTTGGATATGATGTTATGATGTTGTTTTGATGTATGTTGATATACTTTGATGATGTCGATGATGTTGATGTATTTCTTTTTGATGATATGTAGCGCTTGATATGATGTATCTCATATATTCGATGTGATATCTTTTTTGGATTTACTCATATTGTCTATATATATATATATATATATGTTCATCGTCATTCTCTTTGTCATTTATTCGTTAAATGCATTTGAATTGTGAATTCGTCGCTCGACGATTAAAAACTTGGTTAAATAGATTATATTTCTATATTCATATAGAATTGTTTTCCATGCACAAATTTACCCAAGAAATATTGAATATTGGAGAGTATGTTTCATTATTCAATAAATACCAAATTTTATTTTTGATGATTTTGATTTTTTTTTGATAATGGACATTTTGGCACACCTTGTTTTGATTTCCACAATTTTTCCCTTGGTGTCAAGTTGGTCCATTGATTTTGTCTACGACTCCCGATGTTGGATTTTACATTTCCTAATTGTTGTCGTTGTATGCCCCCCATTTTTGGGATAATGCCAAAGGGGGAGAGATAATGATAATAAATAGCGCAAATGAAAATTTAACTCAATTTCCAAGAATCTAGTTTGATATGCTAGATTCAGGGGGAGTTAAGATACATATAAGGATTTTCAAAATCCGATATTTCAAAAATCAATTCATTTTATTTATCTTACTCGTCTGCTTGATGCAATTCATTTATATTCATTTTGGAATTAACGTGTCATCAATGCAGGGGGAGTAAGTATTTTACATTTGAATTATTATCTTTGATTATTATTTATGTTGGTTTGTCATCACCAAAAAGGGGGAGAATGTTGAATATTGGACTCCCCGGATTTGGTTTTGGATGATGAGCAAACATAAATAATTCATGAACTAACAATTTGTGAGCGCAGTATTGGAGATCGTCGCCAATTTCACGAGAATATTCAAAGCGACATCTCAACACTTCCAAAAGCTCGTATTCAAGCCTAAAGCTTCGTTGAAGCTCTTGCAACGCTTTGGAAGTAATGAAGATTCAATCGAAGCTCTCAAAGACCGTTTATTAAGGTTTTATTTATAGTCTTTTAGTTTCGATTGATAGAATGTTAAGCCTTGAGTATATCTTACATTTCTATCTTCATTACGCTCATTTCGTAGCTGTAGGATCCTTGCACAAGTTCATTCTAACTTCCTCGAAGCGTCGCGCTTCGATTCGGACTTTGTTGTGCATGTTAGTTGGTACAAGAACAAGTACTGACCGACTAGATGGTGATCTAGTCGGTCGGCCACTGTTCTTGGACCGACTAGTTTCAGTCAGTTAATTCTTAGCTCTTTACTGTTTACAGTTAGTCGGTCTATGTTGACTCACCGACCGACTAGTTTGTGAACTAGTCGGTCAGTGATGCTTCTTTGACCGACTAGTTGAGACTGACTGTTCACTCTTAAGTTCTCCTAAGCTACTGTTTACCGTTAGTCGGTCTAAGAACGTTTGGTGACCGACTAGTTGACAATCTAGTCGGTCAACTTTTGTTCTTGGACCGACTAAGTCAACTTGCCTTCAGACTATGTTGTTTTGCCTCTTAGTCGGTCTACGTTCATTGGATGACCGACTAGTTGTGAAACTAGTCGGTCAGACAGTGTTCTTGGACCGACTAGATTTCTAGGTCTGAAATTCTATCTCTTCTCAGATCTGCTCTTAGTCGGTCCATGCTTTGTGACTGACCGACTAGTTGATGAACTAGTCGGTCAGTGAGTGTTCTTTGACCGACTAATTCTCACAGATTTCTTTCCGTTGGAGATTGACCTAACTTGTTTTTATGGGACCCTATAAATACGAACCTAGGTCATTTCTATCTTGAATAGAGCTGCCATTAAGAGATTCATTGAGTTCTAAAGAGATAGCTATTCTCCCTCAAATCTAAAGCTCTCTTCCTCACAAGAAACCCATTCTCTCTCATTTCTAGATCTAGAGAGAAGCTTGTTCTTGGTGAGCTCTTCAAGCTATTGCTTGATTCAAGTTTCCAAATCTTCCCTAGGCACCCATTGCTGCTCATTTCCTTGGTGCTAGGGTTTGGTAACTTCATCTTCCTCAAATCCTTCATTCCACCTATTGGGTAAGAAAAACTCAAGGTATAGGATTTTGTGGTAAGAGTATTTATTTCATATTAAACTCTTTAATATTGCTTTGTGATTCTCTCGGTTGTGAGAGAAGGTTGTGATCCCGGGTTGTGGGATTCACGTTTGCTATTGCATGTATGATTTGATCTTGTGAAGGTTTTTCACAAGATATTCATAGTGGAAATCTTGAGTTAGGGTTTCTAACTCAAGTATCCGGAAGGGATCCGGGTGGTTGGGACGTAGGATCACCGGGAACAAGTCGGGGAGACTTGGGTGGATCCGAACCCATTAACATCGTTTGTTTGCATTGTTAATTTCATTGTTGTCATTCAATTTAAGCTTCCGCAAATTGATTTGGTAGTTGTGTGCAATTTAATTTGGAATAATACGCCTTATTATTTTAAAGTACTATTCACCCCCCTCTAGTACTTGTGCAGTAGCTGGTAGGGCTTTACAGGAGAAAAACAGAGAGATGCAATTTTCACACAAATGCCTTTCAGACGACTATTGACCATTTCATAGGCGACTGTAAATATATATGCGACTGTAAATACTTCATCAGTCGACTGATGCAAAAAGCTCAAGTAGATTCAATAAAAGGTTGACTTGAGCAGTGCACCACAGTCGACTGTAGAAGGCTCGATAGGCGACTGGAATCATCCAGTCGACTGTAAAACCTTCAGCAGGCGACTGTTGGAGAGCCAGAGACTACAAATGAGTCTTTGGGCAAGATGAGCCTATTGGGTTGAATTCTATGATAATCCTAAGGCTCTTTAAGATGGTTAAATACATATGCATGAATGAGTAGACCATCTATCAAGGTATTACAATAATCCTAGACTCAAAAAGAGAAATGCAAGTAATAGAAATTACATGGATTACATATTGCATCTCCTAGAGTCTAAGTCTTCAAGAGCACGATACCTTGATGCTCCCCAATCATATCCAAGCTTTGGCACCCCTTGATGAGCATCCCTTCATCAAGCTCCAAGCTTTGTCATTCCATCACTCTTGGAGGTCTTTAAGATATCCCTTGTAATATCCTCCAAGCATTATGCTTTGTCTCACCAACATAAAATCATTAAGATAAACTGAGACTAAAACATAGGATTGATTAGCACACTAACAAAATGTATTGATCATCATCAAAACAACATTAGTCTTGAACCCAAGAACTAACAATGCCTGGTGCATAAACCACATCTTTGAGGATCATGATACTGTCCCCAAGATCTAATCTGCATGAACCAATACCTTCTACATCCAGATATGTATTGTTTCCCATGTATATCCTTTGGTCTCCCTTCTTGAGTTCCTGGAAGTCGACTATGCATTCCTTCGTCTTTGCTATGTGTCGGGTTGCATCCGAGTCAATCTACCAGCCTTCAGCATCAGTTGTTGCAGCATTGCATTCAATAATGCCGATAAACCCTCACTTTTTGGATCCTCGTTATTCTGGGTGTTTTGAGTTGCCCTTTGAGTTGCCATTATTCCTTGACTAAGGACAGATGGGTTGTATCAATTGCCCCATCTTCCGAGCTCTACCGCTGTAGAGGTTGAGGTCGGGAGATGTAGTATGAGAGGGAGAAGTAGCTCCTTTTGTAAAATTGGTTCGGCTTGCGAAGTCGGATAGAGAAAATAATTGGTCGGTTCGAGATTCGTTCGGTGGTGAGGGGAGTGGCCCCTCAACTTACGGCTGACGAAGGACTGGGTTAGCCAGCTGGGGGAGTGGCCCCCAGCCTTACGACCGACCTATTTGTTCGGTGGCAAGGGGAGTGGCCCCTCGACTTACAGCCAATGGACGAGGTCGGCCTGCTGGAGGAGTGGCTGCCAGCCTTAGGCAAACTGGGTGGGTCGGCCTGCTGGGGGAGTTGCCCCAGCCTTACGGTCGAGAGGTTGATCAGCCCGCTGGGGGAGTTTCCCCCAGCCTTACGGTCGACAGGTCGATCGGCCTGCTGGGGGAGCTATCCCCAGTCTTACGGTTGATCGAGTGATCGACATGCTTGGGGAGTTGCACCAGCCTTACGATCGATACGTAGCCTGCCTGCTGGGGGAGTTGCCCCCAGCCTTACAGTCGACAGGTCGATCGGCCTGCTGGGGGGGCTATCCCCAGTCTTACGGTCGATCGAGTGACAGAGATAGTTGTGTGAGAGAGTTTGAGAGGGGTGAGTTTTGCCTGTGTGCGTGAGTGAGGCTTTGAATGGGAGGCCTGGGTGGTTGTTATTGACTAAGAGTGGAAACGTGATTAGGGTTGGTGGAGAAACGTGTTTACACGTTTATATTGTTGAGGGTTAGGTAGGTGATTAGGTTACGTAAGTGATTAGGTTTGGTTAACTAAGGTAATTAGTAATAAGTAAAACCCCATTAGTGAAAGTAATTAGTAAACTACATAAACGAAATTACGATTTTGCCCCTACTAGTAAACATGTCCGAAAAATTACGAAAACATACTCACGGATTCGTATCGTTACGATGATCGCGAATACAAAGACTGTTTTAGGGTTTAGGCTACGGGGATACTAGTTTTAGGCCAAAACATTTATGAAGCAGTTTTGCAGGTTCTCTATTGATTTGACTTCAGAAAATTACGAAATTAATATGGAGAGCCCTAAATGATCATAGAATGATACCATAGAAGTTTGAAAACGTTTTGATAATGTTTGTATAGAAAATTAATTCATTCAGTGAAAACAGTAATATCTGAAAATGAATTTTTATCAGATTATTTAGAGGTATTTGATGAAACCCGATCTAACTAAAATACTCCATAACTAGTTTGATACTTTAAAATATTTTTATAAGAAATTTTTGAAATCGTAAAATTCCTGACGAACCATTACAAAATAGTTTTTTTAAAAATGAAAATACGTGAATAGTTGCATTGAAAATATGGACCGTTACATTCCACCCTCCTTAAAACAATTCCGTCCTCGGAATTAAGAAGACTGATCATTGCCAAATCAATTTAAACGATCGAAAGGGAGGCTTGATTTGATATTGAAAAATAAGTTGTTAATAGCATGAAATATAATGTGTTATCACAGCATCAAGAAAACAAGAGATGTTATGTATGAATACATACTATTGACATCACCATAGCTTCCGTAACTATTCCTGAGACCAGTATCATAATAATTATTTTTACTTTCCAAGTAGCCAAAAGTAAATATGTCGTTACATGAAGTGATAGTTATTATGATAATATCTGTTCGAACTTGGAACTTGAGGTGATAAGCCAGTAGCAAGCTATAAAAACATAATTTTTTTCAACTTATACTAATGATGACTTATTGGATCATAACCAAGTAGGTCATCAATATAGCATACAAAAACGTAATGACTAATCCATATGGGTTCATGCTGTTATACCGTAGCCAGCCGAAAACAAAAGAAGTCAACTCTCATGCTACCCAACTACAAAGCAATATCCAGATCGACACCAAAAGACAAATATAAGGCCAACTTTCAAGGACCAAAATTATCGCTACCACTTCTTCCAGCAATCTCCATAACAGCCAACAAGAAGCCAGCATCAAGACTATCCCCCAAATCCAAGCACAAGACTGACATCCAACTTCAACACCTAAGGCCAATAGCAAGCCAATACTCATCCCCAATGATACTCCTTGCCAACTCCATTGGTTAACATCTACAGTCATCACCATTAACCCTAAACAATTCAACGTCCAATAACTCACGATCCAACAAGCACGAAGGAGTGGACCCAAGAAGGAAACGAAGCGGGGCACCTTAAGGGGTAGACCCAGGACAAAGAGCTCGAAAGAACACCAAGAACGGCGACTTCCCAAGATCTCAACCACACGACAATAGCGAGGGTGGCGGCGAGGGTTGTCGCTAAGCCCAACAATCCCCAAGGTCATCGGTGGGCCATTGGTGGCTGTCAATCCATGGCGGAAAGGGCTACGACTGCTCGACATGGCGGGGGCCACCGGGATGGGGTGGAGCTGGCGGAGCTTTGGGTGAGGCCGGAGAAGCTTGAGGCGAGATGGATCGAGATCGCTTGGGGAAGAGGCCGGGAGGAGGAGTGGGTGTCGCCGAGGCGTAAAGGAAACCACGGGGTGGCTTGGTGAGGAAGAGAGGAGGGTTTAAAAAGGGGGGGCACTGAAAGTCGTCGGTAGGGTAGACTAGGTTAGGTGGGACCGGGGCTCGAGGTGAGGAAGTGGACAAAGGAAATAAAGAGGGGGGAGAGTAGGTGGAAAAGGATTCAACCCATGGGAAAATGGGTACAAGATGATAGCAATGGATAGAAGAAAAATACGAGTTCAAAAAAGACGAAGAAGAAGTAGCTGCTCATGCTTGCATGTCTCAGTTTGGTTCGTCTCAAATTCTCTAGCACCATCCTCCAATACTTCTGAGCGTCCTTCGATTCGCTTCCGTTGTCGAAATCGAACTTCTGGTGATCGAAAATCGAATGCTAGCCTCCTTAAAATAGACATAGCTAGAGTTCAGGCGAACTAAACGCGATTAGGAAGTATTGTAAGAATTAGTAGAATAATCAGAAGGCCATCATTAGCTAAAGAAAGGGTGATAGTGATGAAGATCGATGGCGTTACATAATCATGATTCACGTCCTTGCGGTCCAGCGGACACGGCCAGGGAAGTGACTAAGCCACGATCACTTACCCCTAGTCTAGCTAGGGTGATCCAACAAACTTAGCCAAGCACATTGACCGGATCATGGTCCATTGAAGGAAGCTTATCATTTATATGCGTGCCATCATCAACTGAAGGGAGGAGGATGATGATGAAGTGAGTAGGTAGTTTAACCTATGAAAAATTACTCTAACTGCTAGCAAAGGAGGTTACTAGGGAAGGTATATCCAAAGAATGAAAACATAAATTCCTAAGTAAGGGTTAAGAGTTCAAAGAAGATGATGAGAATCAAGGAATGCCTAATAAAGATGATAATAAGGACGCTTCACCCATATATCCAATACAGGTGAACACTCGAGACATCCTGTACTCGAGGTTAATTTGAGTATTTTATATTGTACATCCTGATGTTGCTATATTGTTCACGAGGTAGTTAGCACGGACCTGCGCAGGCCGCCAAACTTGTAACGACCCGCTCCCGGGGCCCGTTACTTATTTGATATTTGCGCAGGTTTTGCCGTTAACTAGTGAAACCAAAATAGCCACGATGCAAAGATATACAAAAATACCCAATAGTGTATAATTATTACAATCCATACTGTATAAATGTTCCAACAATGATACATGAAAGAAAGAAAGTACATAGCGAAAATAAAACTGAAAGCTGCGGTCTCAGGGTCGAACTCTGGCGCTATCAACGCAAGAGCATCTACCTCCATATGTACGTCATCTGCGGTGCCATGGAGAACTGTAGGTAAGTCACAACAATTATAAATAAAGAAAAGAAGTACTGTACAAGTATGACAAAGGTAACTACGTACAAGCAGACCAGAGTGAAAAGTAAAGTACTGAGCAACAACTGTACACAGCTGAGTAGTAAAAGTAAACAGAACTGAAAGGAGAGAACAACTGTACTGTGGTAGTGCAAGTGTAAAGCAGGCTAAGTAAGTGAAACATGCTACTGTTGTAGCTAAAAGTACGAGAAGTAAAGTACTGTGACTGCACAAGTGTAGTAAGTAACGTGCATGGGACGTGTAAAGTAAAAGTGACTGTGGTGCGTAAGGTAAAAGTGACTGTGCAAAAGTAACTACACTACGTGACTCAAGTCGGAGAGTACAATATGTGACCATCGAGTTCATCTCTTGCCCGGGTGTACTTACCCAGACGAATGCCGAAACCCAGGCAGCAGTACATATATTTTGCCGAAACTCAGGCAGCAGGATAGGATGCCGAAACTCAGGCGACATGATAGGAAGATGGAACTCCAGTCACTCACGTACTCTCTCAAACTATGAGTTACCCCAATACCCCAGTGATGTGTCAAGTACAAGTTCTTTACAGGATGTTCCACAGGATATTCCACATGTTGCTAGTCAACCCAAGTCCACTGGTTGACTTTCTTATTGAAAACTAGAAAGTAGGAAAGAGGATAAAGACAAGTCCAATACAAAAGATGTTACTTCCGTGCTTTGAGCACGTAGTAGTGTGGTTTAGCACACAATTTACCCAAGTTGGTAGTTGTGTGCTACAACCACCAAAGTTGAAAGTTGGCAAAGTAATCCTTAGTTGATTACTTTCCTATTAAGTTAGGTCTCTAGTTTGTTACAAGTCAATAGCCGTTCGGAGACTATAAGTGGTGCTCTGCTACTTCATACGAGTACATTTAACTAGTTTTCTAAGTTTAGAATTTGTCGTGACGTACAATATTCGAGGCCGTCGTAATAGGCCGGGAATGGATCTAAGGCTTCCTCTGAAGTTGGTGCACAAGAGTTTGTACCTGCAACACAAAAATATTTAGTTAGAGATCACGACTTTTCTATCTAAATATAGATCGTTTTGATTTTTAAAACCGATTGAAATGGTGTCGGAAAGCGTTCAAAATTTTTATATAAGCTGAAGATAAATATTATGATTTTACTGAAAAAGGAAAATATTTTCAAAAGCACCTGCTATTTTTTTATAATTTCAGAAGCTTAAAAATCCCTTTAAAACCAATTTTACTTAAGTAACATAAATCTTCGATGATTTATTCTGGATGCACTACTAGTCGAAAATGTTCAAGAGAGCAGCCAAAACGACCATCTCGAAGATTACTATTACCAATATTTTTACCACATATTAGTGTACGTGAAAACAAAGAGCTACAGATTTTAGAATGAATTTTACATATTTAAGTTTTTGGCTTAAAAAATTATTGCAGAAAAACTAAACGTCTGATCGAGATGAGACCAATGCCATTGGATCCAGAATATAATTTCTGATTTTCTGGAGCTAGTCTCACATTTTTCTGAGGCCTATATTTCTAGTTATCATTTTAGACCAATAAATCCATTTAATAAATATATATGTGTGTATTATACAGATTCGTATTTAAGAATTATACGTTTAAAAATATGTTTCATATTTTAAACCTCACCCTCGATCTTCGTTTACTGCAGAGGCGAGGGGGCTTGCGGCGGTGTTCGTGCGGGCTCGGGAGCTGCTGCTCCGGTGGTAGCGAGCTACGGTGGCGGTAGCGGGGAGCGGAGGGGAGCAGGGCGAAGGAGGAGGTGGCGATGGAGCAGCGGGGGTCGTCGGAGCTCGGGGATGGTGGCAACATTCATGGCGAAGGCGGGCGGAGTCGCTGGTGGGTGCTGAGCGGCGCTTCGCTGGTCGCTCGAGCGGTGCACGGGGAGCTTACGGCAAAGGCGGTGACGGTGGTGTTGTGGCATCGAGGGGCGGTGCTCGGGGTTGCATGGATCAGAGCTCGGGGAATAGCAGGCGGCGAAGCAGCTCGTTGGCAGGGTCCTTCGGTGGTGAGCTCGGAGGCGAGCGGCAGAGCGTGGGGCTCTCGGAGCGGCAAACTGAGCTTCAGGCTGTGCTGTTCATCGGAGGCGGGCTTGGTGCAGTTAACGGCGACTAGCAGCAGATTGTCGGGGGTTGGTGCTCGAGCTAAAAGAGTGACGTTGAGGCTTCGGATGAGGGGAAGACCAACGACGAAGTCGGGGAGAAGGAGTTCGGGAGATGAGGAGGACCAGGCGGCGGGAACGTTAGTCGCACGGCGGCGGCGATGGGCAACCAAGGGGAGGGCTGAGAGAGAGCGGGTGAGAGCGGGAAGAGAATTTTGAGAGGGGGGAGAGAGACGAGAACAGAGAGAGTTGTGAGAGAGAGTTTGAGAGGGGTGAGTTTTGCCTGTGTGCGTGAGTGGGGCTTTGAACGAGAGGCCTGGGTGGTTGTTATTGACTAAGAGTGGAAACATGATTAGGGTTGGTGGAGAAGCATGTTTACACGTTTATATTTTTGGGGGTTAGGTAGGTGATTAGGTTACGTAAGTGATTAGGTTTGGTTAACTAAGGTAATTAGTAATAAGTAAATTACGATTTTGCCCCTACTAGTAAACGTGTACGAAAAATTACGAAAACATACTCACGGGTTCGTATCGTTACGACGATCGTGAATACGAAGTCTGTTTCAGGGTTTGGGCTGCGGGGATTCTAGTTTTAGGTCAAAACATTTATGAAACAGTTTTGCAGGTTCTCTATTGATTTGACTTCAGAAAATTACGAAATTAATATGGAGAGCCCTAAATGATCATAGAATGATACCGTAGAAGTTTGAAAATGTTTTGATAATGTTTGTATAGAAAAATAATTCATTCAGTCAAAACAGTAATATTTGAAAATGAATTTTTATCAGATTATTTAGAGGTATTTCATGAAACCCGATCTAACTAAAATACTCCATAACTAGTTTGATACTTCAAAATATTTTTATAAGAAATTTTTGAAATCGTAAAACTCCTGACGAACCATTACAAAATATTTTTTTTAAAAATGAAAATACGTGAATAGTTGCATTGAAAAATATGGACCGTTACAGTTTAGCTTTTCGGAAGGGTGAGAATGCATGGTCGGGGGTTGTCACGTGAAATTGGATTTATTGTTGGTTGAAATGAGGTTTACTGGATATTAAATGTCTAGGGCATACGAGATTTCCCGCTAGGCCATTCGTTCATGGATGTCAGGTCAAGGTGTCTTTCGTTGGACGATGGGTGAGGGTAGGAATGTCACATCCGAGGATGGAAATGAGCGTTTGACTTTCGTCGTCGCACTCATCTATCGCATCCCTATGCGGATCCGTGTTTTCGCAATCGGCTTCGCACGGGAATGTGTGTATTAAGCTTGACACTTGTTCCCGACTCACAATCTGTATCTACTCGTGTGATCTACAGACTGCGACGCCACGCTATGGTTGGTTCTAGCGGTCGGGCTACTTTCGTATTCATCGATTAGTAGATCGAGGATTAGTGGCCGTACCTAGCTCTCGAGTCACTCTCGTGATCCCGAGCCCTAGAAACGGCCACTAAGCCCAAATCGGATCGTGAGGATTCTCCCTAGGATACGGAGCCGCTTTCACGATCCTCCGATCCTAAGGCTAATCCCCCAAAACCCTTGTTCAAATTACCATAGGTAGACCCTAGATTCATCCAACTGAGATTTAACCTAACACCCCATCCCTAGGATCCTAGGGATCATCCCTACGCCCAAGAAACACACTACTCTACCATGACAATAGCTACAATGATAGGGGTAATAGAGATTATCATCAAAAACTGAGCAAACATCACGAAATTAATGTCAAAGCATAGAGAAAGGAATGAAAATGCAAAGTATATAAAAATTAAGGAGCAAGAAACATTCACCAAGATTTAGATTGAAGAACAAGAACACAAGAGAACTATCTCCCACACTTAGCTCAAGGGTTTCTGAATTAAAATAAATCTTAAAAACCTAATCTAAACTGAGTTTACTTATATACAACCCATTAAGTTTTGGGTTTTAAAAGAAACCAACCCAAAACCCGAAAAAATGGCCAAAAGGAGTCTGCTGACCTACCGCTCGGTCGAGCGAATTGGTTGCTCGACCGAGCACCATCATATGGCGCTTTGCTTTGGGAACTGGAAAATGGGCTGCTCGGTCAGGCGGGGAAGCTGCTCGACCGAGCGGCATCTTGGAGAATTGATGTCGCTCTGTTGGCGTTGATGTCGCTCGGTCCGGCGTGTGGCCGCTCGACCGAGTGAATTAAATGCAAATTTTACAGAGAGTTCGAAGGAAAATTTGGAGCTCTCTGTAGTATATAGCTCGGTCGAGTGAGAGGGGTCACTTGGTCGAGCGAGCTGGGTCGCTCAGCCGAGCGACCCCTTGCCATTTTGCTCCACTTCTAGGAGTCATAGCTCGGTTGAGCGCATGATGCGCTCGACCGAGCGATCTGGGAATCATTTACTCCTCTATTTTCTTCTCCTTCTTCTCTCTTCTCTTTCTTCATCTCCTTCTCTTCTCCACTTCTATATTTCTTCCCTTAGCTCCTTTAGCTCCCTTGAGTCACCGTGGCGAGGCGACACGAGCTCCGGCATCCAACATTGTGTCCATAGTCCAGTATCGCTTCGAATCGTGCTGAATTCCCTGAAAGTATACAAAAAATCGCAAGAATCAAATATATCGAGAGAAGTGCGATATAATACGAAAATATGAACTCGGGTGATCGAAATGATATGGAAATGCACGATAAAAATATGGAAAATATGGACACAACAAAATCCCCCAAGCTTACATCTTACTCGTCCTCGAGGAAGACGAATAAGAAGTTCACCGGAGAGTGAAAATAATAAAGCACAAAAGAAGTCAAAGATACGAGAAAGTGACTAAATTATCTCATCATCTCATTAGCACGCGGCAACACTTCAACCTAAGAATTAAAAACGCACAACTCACGAGAATTTATCAAGTGTAGCATGGATTATATAGAATGGATTTTCAACGAAGCAAGCGAACTAAAAATTGAATATACGATATGAAATTAGAGGGTTATCCAAACTCTATTGAATTACCATTCATTATGAAAATATATCGTTATCACACAATCATGCAATTTTTCATTCATTTTTCAATTAATCATGCAATTTTCAGCTTAACTGTTTCAAGAATACTCATTGTGGAGAAATGGATTCAAATCATGGAAAAGCATATTAAATTACATTTTAATCAAGGAAATGTCTCTAAATCATGAAAGCACAAAGCTCAAAATTGAAATCCATTATATAGTTGCAATGAAGCGGAATAGACTTTGAAAAATTCTACGTGAGCGTGTAAAGCAATAAGTTGAGTGTGCGTAGCTTATAGTGCAATCATACGAGAATCATCTTTAGTCTAATAAAGAAAAAAAGAAATGAAATGAAAAACATGCATGTAAACACTCAAAAAGAGAGAAATAAAATGATGATGCTAAAAAGAGAGAAATGGGGTGGAAGTGGAAAGAAATGAGAATAAAAAGTGAAAATAAAAGAAAAAAATGAAAAAAAAGTGATAGCGCTCATCCCCCAAGCTAAACGCACCAGTGTCCTCACTGCTGAGAATATGCGCGTAGAGATGGAGAATGACGCTAAGGGTGGGAAGGGTGGGATGAGGTGAAAAATAAAAATCCTAAAAAGCAAAATAAAGATGCAAATGCATATGTGCAGGGTATGTAGATGATGATGATGATGGTGATGATGATGGACATAATGGACACCATAAAATGTGTCTCCCCCAATCTGGACTAGCTGGGCCCCATGATGACAGCTGGGCACAATCATAAAAGGGGGAGACAATGGAGCAGCGAGAGGCGAGAATTAGGCCGCACCGCCATAAGGTTGGGTGAGATAAAATATAAATAGAGTTGGAGTGGGAGTACCGAATTGGTGCGACGATCTCCCCCAACCTAGAGTGGAGTGATGCAGGAGAGCAATCGGCGAGGGCGAGAGCTGCTATCCTGCCAATCGGCTCGCCGGCCGTATATGGCTTCAATCTTTGCCCATTGACCTTGAATGTTCCATTCTTGCCTCCCTCAAGCTCCACTGCTCCGCTTAGGAATATCTGAAGGACTTTAAACGGGCCGTACCACCGGGACTTCAACTTCCCTAGAAATAGTCGTAGTCTAGAGTTATAAAGGAGTACCCGATCTCCTACGTCAAAACGCTTTACCGTGATCAACTTGTCGTGAAAGATCTTAGTCTTTTCCTTATATATCTTGGCATTTTCGTAGGCATCTCTCCTGAGCTCCTCTAATTCATTGATATCTAAGAGGCGACGTAATCATGCACTCTTGTAGTCGTAGTTGAGCTTCTCGATAGCCTAAAAAGCTCTATGCTCTAGTTCCACCGGTAGGTGGCATGCCTTTCTGTAGACCAATCTGTAAAGGGTGGTTCCAATGGCGGTTTTGAAGGCCGTGCGGTATGCGCATAGCGTATCATTAAGCTTCTGGGACCAGTCATTCCTTGATGAGTTCACTGTCTTCCCGAGGATAGTTTTTATCTCCCTGTTGGAGATCTCCACTTGTCCACTCGTTTATGGGTGATAGGTGAGTCCCACCTTATGATATACCCCGTACTTTTTGAGCAAGGCCTCAAACTTCCTTTCGATGAAGTGATTGCCACCGTCACTTATGACTGTCCTTGGCACTCCGAAGCAGGAGAAGATGTACTTCTTGAAAAATTTTGCGACGACTCAAGCGTCATTCGTCGGAGTCGCTATGGCTTCCACCCATTTGGAAACGTAATCCACCGCCACTAAGATGTATTTGTTCCCACAGCTCTTGGGGAACAGGCCCATAAAATCGATCCCCCAGCAGTCAAATAGCTCGATCTCCAGAATGCCCTTGAGGGGCATCTCATCCCTCCTTGTAATATTTCCGGTCCTCTGGCACCTGTCGCACCATTTGATATAGTCATGGGTGTCCTTGAAGAGTGTTGGCCAATAGAACCCGCATTGGAGGATCTTTGCCATGGTCTTCGTCACCGCCGGATGGCCCCCACATGGTTGGTCATGGCAATGAGAGATAACAGAAGTGGTTTCTTCCTTGGGGATGCAACGACTAATGATTCCGTCTAGGCATGATTTATAGAGATGTGTATCCTCCCAGAAATAATGTTTGGCATCGCTTAGAAACTTCCATCGCTGGTAAGTGATCAATCCATGCGACAAGATCCTGTTGACCAACAAATTTACTATGTCGGCGTACCATAGTGTGTCGGTGGAATCGATTGCAAGCAACTGCTCTCCAGCGAAGGAACCGTTTATGGGCAAACGGTTGTCCTTGTCCCCACGAATGAGCCGAGACAAATGGTCAGCTACCATGTTCTCCGCACCCTTCTTATCCTTGATTTCGACGGCAAATTCCTGAAGGAGAAGGATCCACCGTATCAGTCGAGGTTTAGCGTCTTTCTTGCTCAGCAGGTACTTTAGGACGGCGTGATCCGTGTGAATTATAACTTTTGATCCCAGGAGGTATTGTCGGAATTTCTCATTGGAGTACACCACTGCCAGCAGCTCCTTCTCAGTGGTTGTGTAATTTCTCTGGGCTTCTTCCAACGTTTTGCTAGCATAGTAGATGGCATGTAGCTTTCCCTCTTTCCTCTGGCCTAATGCAACCCCCACTGCCTGATCACTCGCGTCACCCATTAGCTCAAATGGCAGATTCCAATCCGGTGGCTGGATGACTGGATAAAAAATGAGAGCCTCTTTCAATCTGTTAAAAGCTTCAAAACACTCATCAGAAAAAGTAAATGGTGTGCCTTTTACAAGTAATTCGGTGAGGGGGCGTGAAATTTTTGAAAAATCCTTAATAAAATGGCGGCAAAACCCTGCATGCCCAAGAAAACCTCGAATTTCCCTAAGATTAGTCGGCGGGGGGAAGTTCCTTAATGAATTCGATTTTTTCTTTATCGACTTGTATCCCCTTGGATGAAATGACATGTCCCAATACAACTCCCTCAGTTACCATAAAGTGGCATTTTTCCCAATTCAGAGTGAAGCTGTTCTCACAGCATCGTCCTCGAACCTTGACTTGGTTCCCTAAGCAAGAATCAAACTCAGTGCATACACGGAGAAATCATCCATGAAAACCTCCATAATGTCTTCGATAAAATCGGAGAAGATAGATGTCATGCACCTCTGAAAGGTCGCAGGTGCATTACATAAACTGAAGGGCATCCTTCGGTAGGTTAAGGTGCCATACGTGCATGTGAAAGTCGTCTTCTCTTGGTCTTCCATATGCAACGGGATTTGGAAAAACCTCGAATATCCGTCTAGGTAGCAGAAATAATTGTGCTTGGCAAGGCGCTCAAGCATTTGGTCAATAAATGGGAGGGGGAAGTGGTCCTTTCGGGTGGCTTTGTTTAGTTTTCTATAGTCTATGCACATTTACCAACTCGTGACGGTCCTAATCTGTAGCAACTCGTTCTTTTCGTTTCTTATGACATTCATGCCACCCTTCTTGGGCACAACCTGGACAGGACTGACCCACTTACTATCCAAGATAGGGTAAATGACATCTGCTTCGAGCAGTTTCAAGACCTCTTTCTTAACAACCTCTTTCATGTTAGGGTTTAAGCGTCTTTGATGTTCTATGGAGGTCGTACTGTTGTCCTCGAGGTGGATCCTATGCTCACATAGCCCATGGCTAATACCTTTCAGATCGGTGATACTATATCCTATCACGTCTTTATGCTCTCTAAGAACCTTTAAAAGGTCCTCGAGTTGGTGTTCAGTGAGATAAGCATTAACTATGACGGTGTATGTACGATTGGCACCCAAAAAAAGCCTATTTAAGGCTGGCGGGCATGGGTTTGAGTTCTACCTTAGGGGGCGATGTACCCCCTACAGTGCTTTCCTGTGACTGAAATGCCTCTTCCCCAGGTGCTGGCTCATCAGAAACAGAACCGTCCGATGCCGTGTCATAGTATAAGCTTGAATTGGTGGATGAGTGTGCCTCATAAAAGGTGTCTTCAGGTTCTGTTTCTGGGCCTTTGCAGTTCTCGAGATCTTCCAGGCCATGCTCGTCAGTAAGGGGAATGTCGTCGTCTTACCATGCACCTCCTTGGAAATCGCTCTGAAGGCCGTCAGGTACAATGGCCAAATCATCTCCTTGGAAGTCGCCGGTCTCTGGGGAACTTGCATCCTTGGGATTTATTAATCCCTTCGAGACAAGACGTGCAAATATCTCCTCGAATGGGACGTTGGCAGGGAAGAAGTATGTGCCATAAGAATCAACTCGTACGCGGATCCCTTCCGGGACGTTGTTGGCGTCAGTATAGTATTTCGAGATGAATTCTGAAAGATGAGGTGTGAATAGATCTGCCGACAAAATGAATACTAGCCTTCTGCACATGGCATGATCCACAATGTTATTCAAAGCAGTTAGAAGGGCTACCTCATCCGGTGTATCACAAGAGTTGGTTTGTGGAATATTCCTGACGTAGAGTGAGAGCTGTCCCTTTCGATGCTAACGTATACGTCTCCCTCGAGAGCACCCAATTGGATTTGTTCCGCGATGTAGTTCAGGATTTCAAATTCGGCTTCGTTAATGGCCTTGATAACTAAATATCCAGTAGATCTGACATGGTCCAACATCCTATCTAGGGCACACTGGGGGGTGCTCTCTTCCACATGGATCCTGGGCAAGAATGCTTTCCCGACACATTGTAGCCCCCTAAATGTATGATATTCAGACAAGGGCAAGCTGTTGAGGGATGTTAGCACAGGAAACGTATAAAAAATTAAAAAAAAATAAAAATAAATGATGGAAGGTGGAGTATGGATGGAACAAGCACTTTCAAACCCAAAAGCCAAAACAAATCGTTGCCTCCCCGATAATGATGCCAAAAACTTGTTCGGTGTCCCGTGCTCACGCCCGGGAGCGCTCGAATCACCGCAAGTGCACGGTGTGTTATAGTATGTATAGATTGTCGAACTCAGGGGAGGCAGACGTTTAGTGTTTAGCTTTTCAGAAGGGTGAGAATGCGTGGTCGGGGGTTGTCACGTGAATTTGGATTGATTGTTGGTTGAAATGAGGTCTACTGGATATTAAATGTCTAAGGCATTCGAGATTTCCTGCTAGGCCCTTCGACATGGATGTCAGGTCAAGGTGTCTTTCGTGGACGATGGGTGAGGGTAGGAGTTGTTGAGTATTGATTCCCCTGATTTGGTTTTGATGATGAACAAACATAAATATCGGGTACTAATTCTCTTTGAGCGCAGTTATGGAGATCGTCGCCAAATTACTTTGTAGATCTTAAGTGTTGTCCCAGGACTTCTTTAGAGCGCGTGATCGTTGTGCTTGAAGCTTCGTTGAAGCTCAAGGAGTTATTAATGAAGTCAAGGGATTCAGAATCATCATGTTGAAGCTTTGAAGACAGTTTGTCGTGTCTATTTATATTGTCTTCTGTTTTGTTTCTTAGATTGTTAAGCCTTGAATCTTACTTGCCTAAGTGATCCTCATATCTATCCTATCTTATCTCTAGGATTTCCTTAGAAGCCATTAGAAAGTATTCTGTAGCTTATCGCTTCTTCTCATGGCTTTGTGTGCATCTTAGTTGGTTCTAGTAGAAGAACCAACCGATTAGATGACAATCTAATCGGTTGAAAATTCTTCTTGAACCGACTAGTCATCCTTGTGAACTTTAGCCTAGTTACTGTTGACCAATTAGTCGGTCCAAGAAGGTTCATCGACCGAGTAGTTGTCAAACTAGTCGGTTGGTGTTTCTTCTTAGACCGACTAGTTTTCCCCCTCTTATTTCACTCATTTCTTTGTCGACCATCTAGTCGGTCCAAGAAGGTTCACCGACCGACTAGTTCTCAAACTAATCGATCAGTGATCCTTCTTAGACCGATTAAGCTGCTTTAATTTTCAAGCCGTTGGAGATTTTATTTCCGCGATTTTTCTTGATCTGTTTTGATTCTTTCCATATGTGTTTGATTCGTTTCAAATATGAAAATTTGTCTAATATCAGAGAGATTTCAGATCTGCGTATTCACTGAATCGATTATCAATTTTGAAGCTCTCTCGCTCTCGAAAACCCTCTCTCTCTCTTTTGTGACCTAATTTCTCCAAAGAGATTTTCATATCTTGAGCTCTGTGTGATCATTCTTCTGTAGAATTGAAACACGATCAAGATCTTCATCCTAGCCGTCTCCAACTGCTCATCCCATTGTTGCTAGGGTTGCAATCATCTTTCGTGAACTTTTCTCCATCTTCCTTCCTTGCCCTAAATTCGTAAGTATTTCTCAAGGCATTGGAATTTGTGGTGAGTTTTGTTTATTTCATTTAACTCTTTATTATAAGTTTATCTCTCGGTTTGTGAGAGAAGTTCGTGAGCCCGGTGTGTGGGAGTCACGATTCGTTTGTTGTATTGATTGATCTTGTAGTAGTTTCTACAAGAAAGTTTTTAGTGAAAACTTGAGTTAGTGGATTCTAACTCAAGTAGCTGGAAGGGATCCGGGTGTCTGGGACATAGGATCACCGGGAATAAGTCGGGGAGACTTGAGTGGATCCGAACCCATTACATCGTTTGTTTTCATTGTAATTCTCTTGTTGTTGTTATTTATTCTGCATAGTTGTTTGTGATTGCAAAATAATTAGGAATTATACTCTTGATTATTTTAAAGTACTATTCACCACCTAGTACTTGTGCAGTAGCTTCCAGGGCATTACATTTGGTATCAGAGCCAAGTTCATAGCTATGACAAACAACGACAACAAGGCCGTTCGACCACCACCCGACTACAGCTCCTACAAGAATCGTGAAGGAGCCTCTTCCGTGGTCGAAGGATACTCCTCAACCAGGCCTCCTCATTTCAACGGTACCAACTATGGGTACTGGAAATGCCGGATGGAGACTTTCCTCCGGAGCGTGTCACTTTGAAGAGCCACGTTAACGGAGTACGTTGAGCCCACTGAAGAAGACTTCACACAGTGGACTGCCGCGGAGGTCGCCGCGGAGGTGAGCAATGCCAAGGCAATGAATGCCTTACAATGTGCACTGGAGCCTGAAGACTTCAACAAGATATGCACCTGTAAGAGTGCATATCAGATTTGGAACCAACTCCTCATCTTACACGAGGGAACGAGCAGGGTAAAGCACTTTAAACTCACTATTGCTAATAAAGAATTCGAGTTATTTCACATGGAACAGGGTGAAAGAGTTAAGGAGTACTACGCTCTCTTCGTGGACTTAACCAACGAATTGGAAGCTCTTAGGAAGACCTATACCCAAGAAGAGAAAGTCGCAAAGATCATTGACGGACTTCCTTCGAGTTGGGAAAAGTGAACCTACGCTATCGAGGAAGGTAATGGTATGTCTGTAAGGATCCTGTCAATGGGGAAAACACTAGAAAGGGGGGTTGAATAGTGTTTATGCAAATTTAATAGGAATTTACGCCAAATAAAATGCAATCCAACAAATAGTGCGGAATAGAAAACAACACAAAGAGAAACACACGCAAACACAGTTATGTTTCAAGGGTTCGGATTACCCAAGTCAACTCCCGACTTGTTCCCGGTAATCCTACGTCCCTACCACCCGGATACCACCGGATACTCAAGTTAGAACCCTAACTTGAGGTTTCCTTAAAACCCACTTGTAGCAACCCTACAAGTGCAATCGAATACAATCGATGTCCTTGACTCCCACAACCAGGGAGCAAGCAAAAACCACTCTCACAACCGAGAGCACAATTCAAATAATGAAGTTATGAAATCTGAAAGCAACACTTACAATCACCTATGCCTTGAAGTAGAACTTGAAGGAGAAGTGTGATGTGTGTTGAAGAACTCTCTTGGAAGAGAGGAGGAAAGCCCTTTCTCTTGACTGCACCAAATGCCTAGAGGATCAATCTTTGGTTCTAGGTTGGAGAGCAAGAGAATCAGATTTGGAAATACTTAGGGCTTTGGATTTGAAAGATTTGATCTTTGGAAATGAAAGCTTGAAGGATTTTGCAATGAATGAGTAACCTTCCAATGAAACAGTAGAAGCTCTATTTATAGCTTTCTCAAATCCACAAAACAGTTTAGGCAAAAACCCAATCGAAATCCGTGAGAAAAATCTCAACGGATATAATCTGAACTTGCGACAGTCGACTGATGAACAAACCACAGTCGACTGCTGCACAGTCAGCAAGGGTAGGTGAGAATTCATAACGGTAACTTACCACGTGGACAGTCGACTGATGAGGCCAAGACAGTCGTCTGTAAAACCAACAGGCGACTGTACATACTTCGACAGGCGACTGGCCGAGAGAAGAGTAAGTTAGATGAAATACTGAAAATGTCACGACCCGCTTCCCTAAAATGGAGGCGAGATGTGAAAAGGTCCGCACGGGAGTGGAGCTGTGAAGCCCCAAACCCGATAAGCGTCAATAATACATAAGCAGGTCCCTGTAACCACAACAGAATAACAATAATAACACAAGGAGAGACTGAAATAAAATCTCACATCTCATACATTGTCCAATCAAGAAAAATACGTTCAACATCCAGAAAAGCCACCAGGCTAAAAGAAAAGAGTCTAAGGCGCAGAACAAGGCCAACAAAAGAAACGACATAACAAAGTATGGGTGCTACGCACCGATAACAAAACAACTGTCTAACAAAAGTAAAACACAACGAAGACACTAGGACTGGTCCCCAGTGTCCACGTACTCCTCGTCAAACACAAGCTCGGGCTCGGCGTCAACAAACACCTCGTCCTCAACAAGGTACTCGGGCTCAGGATCTAACATGTGTCACCCAAAAGAGTAAAGGGGCACATGTCAGCAAGTCTAAAAGACTTGGGCAAGGAAACTGAAAGTAAGGCAACTAGCAACCTAGCAGTTATGATATTAAGCAATGACATGGCAGTTAAGCATGATGCAACAGTTTAAAAGAGAGGCAAGCACGCACTATGTAGCAAAAGCTACCAAATCACTAATCACTTATCATTTAACACTTATCACTTATCACTTATCACTTATCACTTAGTGCATAGAGAGTCCACCTACTGGCCAGCTCGTGGCTCAGGCCGCTTATCTCGTATCACTATTAATCACTTATCACGATTATCACTTAGTGCATAGAGAGTCCACCTGCTGGCCAACTCGTGGCTCAGGCCGCTTATCTCATATCACTAATAAACAGTTGTGCACTAGAGAGTCCACCTGCTGGCCGGAGTGGCGGATCAGGCCAACTCGGGGCTCAGTCCGCTTATCTCTTACCCCACCCATATGTGTCGAGCGTTGGGGTTTCCAACTACAGGGCTCGCTTCTGGAACACGAGCCAGGAAAATAATAGCATTGTAGCATGTGCTACGCAATCACAATAAATAATCACTATGCGATGCCAGGAACAGATATTAGCGTACCATTAATCGAATTTAAACGTGACAGGCAAAATGCAATGACATGAACATATTCGCGTACTGTTAATTTAAAGTAAACGTGACATACAAGCATGATGAGGGTGACGGACCAAGATTCGTTGTCAAGCTAGGTCAATGGCGTCTAAACGGCTATCCTTTCACCGTTTAGTCTCTTTTACGCTAAAGCAAGGTAAGTGGCCTAAAACATGGCCTAAACCCCAAGTGGCAAGTTTCACTTGCCTAGCACCGGGGATGACGACCACTTCGTCTCACGGATGCTAATCTACGGGGAAATCGCTGTTTTGGGGGACAATCATCAAACAACATGAAATTATATTAGGGTTTCATAAAAATATAAATAGGTTATGAAAACAACGGTAGATCGATTTCTTACCGAGAGGAGACGGAAGAAACACTCCGGGGAAACCTAGGATCAGATCTGGAAAAGATTGGAGAAGTTTGGGGAAACTAGGGTTTTGGGGGATTTGGAGATTTTGATGGATTTTGGTGAGATTTTGGGGAAGATGAGAGGTAGATGGAGTGGATGGATGGTTTGGATGATGGATTTAGGGCTTGGAATGGAGAAACGAAGCTTGGAGGAAGATGGGGGCTCAAGGGGGAAGATTTTAGGGTTTTTGGTCGTGTTGGGGAAGAAGAAATCGTTTGGGTTGGGTATAAATAAGTTATGCTGGCGGCTGCCCAGAAATTAGGGTTTCAACACTGGTTAGTCGGTCAAAGAGCAACCACTGACCGACTAGTTTGGCAACTAGTCGGTCGGTCGACCAACGCAGACCGACTAAGTGCAAACAGTAACTCCTGAACGAAAATAGGATTTTAGAGTTAGTCGGTCCATGAACAAATACTGACCGACTAGTTTAGCATCTAGTCGGTCGATGAACGTTCTTAGACCGACTAAGAGTAAACAGTAACTCAACTAAAATTAAGATGATGTGTTAGTCGGTTAAAGAAGCATTGCCGACCGACTAGTTTGCAACCTAGTCGGTTAACCAACGTTCTTAGACCGACTAACGATAAACAGTAACTCCTGAATAATTTAGAAAGCCAACTAGTCGGTCCAAGAAGGATTGCCGACCGACTGGATCGTCATCTAGTCGGTCGGTGCCCCTTCTTATACCGACTAATGAGCACAAAAAGTTCCGATACGGAGCGCGGGGCCCCGGGATCGATTCCTAAGACTCCTAGGCTTGATCTAATAGTTAGATACGACCGTTATGAAGTCCGTCACGAGTGACATACTTCGAAATCGACAATCCTAAGGAAGAAGCGAGAAGATACGACGAATCGATCGAAAATGAAATCTACGGAGACGAAAACCACACATGAGGAGAAAATCCACCAAAACATATATTATATTATATTAAATCCAAATACATGAAAAGCAGTCGTTACATCCTCCCCAACTTAAGAAAAATTCCGTCCTCGGAATTTCCAAATACTCACGAGTCCGGAAACAAAAGTGGGAAACGCTCTCGCATCTCATCCTCATTCTCCCAAGTAGACTCTCCAGGTGAGCCGTGTCGCCACATCACCCTCACAAGATTGACAATCTTGTTCCGAAGCGATTTCTGACGCCTGTCCAGAATCTGCACTGGATGCTGGTCATACGTCATATCGGGGCGAACGGTAATCTCCGAAAAATCCACCGCATGAGACGGATCGCTACTGTATCGACGAAGCTGCGACACATGGAAAACATGGTGAACTCCTTCCAAAGATGGCGGCAAGGCCAAGCGATAAGCTACCTCGCCAACCCTCTCCAAAACGTCAAACGGTCCAATGTATCGCGGGCTCAACTTTCCACGCTTCCCGAAACGAATCACACCACGATTCGGGGAAATCTTCAAGAACACATGGTCGCCCGGCTGAAACTCCAAAGGACGACGTTTAGCATCCGCCCAATGCTTAAAACGGTCCTGAGCAATTCTCAACCTCTCCCGAATATTCCTGACGATATCCACGGCCTCCACGATCATCTCAGGTCCCAACAACTCCCGATCACCAACGTCATCCCAACTCAATAGTGATCGATATTTCCTCCCATAAAGAGCGGCGAATGGCGCCATGGCAATACTCGCCTTGAAGCTGTTGTTGTAAGAGAACTCCACCAAATGTAGATGGTCCTCCCACGAACCCTTGAAATCCAACATGCATGCCCTCAGCATGTCCTCCAAAATCTGAATCGTCCTCTCGGACTGGCCATCCGTCTGCGGATGGTACGCCGTGCTAAAACTCAGACGCATACCCAAGCTCTTCTGTAAACTTTGCCAGAACTGAGATGTGAACCTCGTGTCTCTGTACGACACGATACTCACGGGGACTCCATGAAGTCGCACAACCTCCTGCACAATTCACGTTACATCACTATCCAAACTAGGAAAAGGAAATAAAACGGAGTGTAAAAGAATTTTACCTCCATATATCTCCTCGCTAGCGCCTCAGTGGACTGTCCCACTAGGAACGGAATAAAGTGCGCAGATTTGGTCAATCGATCTACGATCACCCAAATCGCGTCATTCTGCTTCGGACTCCGAGGTAGTCCAGTCACGAAATCCATAGTGATGTGTTGCCATTTCCACTCCGGAATCGGAAGCGGTTGTAGCAACCCGGCCGTACGCTGATGCTCCGCCTTCACTTGCTGGCAAACCAAGCACTTGGCTACACTCCGAGCCACGCTCCTCTTCATACCATGCCACCAATAATTCAGACGAAGATCCTGGTACATCTTGGTGCCACCAGGATGCACAGAATACGGCGAACTGTGTGCCTCCACCATCAGCTCCTCTCTGATATCCCCACCTGGCACACACAACCTGGCTCCAAACCTCAGCGAGCCATCCTCATGAATCAAAAAGTCAGTCCGCAGACCGGCTTCCACCTGCGCCCGAATCCTCACCAGCTTCGGATCCTCAGCCTGGCCAGCCTTAATCCGATCCACGATCGTCGACTGTACCTGCATGTACATCAACGACGAAGCCTCCCCAGGAAGAACAATCTCCACACCAGACTCGCAAAAATCCTGTTGCAATCTCCACTGCGAGGTCAAAATCATCACCGCTGGAAGCCTACTCAAAGCATCCGGAACCACATTCACCTTGCCAGGGTGAAACTGTAAATCAATCTCATAATCCGCCATAAGCTCCAACCATCGACGCTGTCGCATGTTGAGCTCTTTCTGAGTGAAAATATAGTTCAAGCTTTTGTGATCGGTGAAAATCTTCACTTTCTCACTCAGCAAGAAGTGCCTCCAAATCTTAAGAGCAAACACAACGGCAGCCAACTCCAAATCATGCGTCGGGTAATTCTTCTTATGAACCTTAAGCTGACGAGACGCATACGCCACAACGTGCCCATGCTGATGCAACACACAACCGAGACCCTTGCCAGAAGCATCGCAAAAGATCTCAAATCCACCGCTGCGATCAGGCACAACAAGAATAGGGGCAGTCGTCAACCTCTCCATCAGAACGCCAAAAGCACCCTCACAATCACCCGACCAAACAAAAGCAACATCCTTCCGCATCAACCTGGTCATCGGCTCAGCAATACGAGAAAAGTCCTTAATGAATCGCCGATAATAACCAGCAAGTCCAAGAAAACTCCGAATCTCAGACGCAGACGACGGAACAGGCCACTCCCTGATGGCCCTAATCTTCTCAGGATCCACTGAAATACCATCTCCAGTCACCACATGCCCGAGAAAAGCAACTCGATCCAGCCAAAACTCGCACTTCGAAAACTTAGCATACAAACGATGCTTCCTCAAAATCTCCAACACCGTCCTTAAGTGCGAGGCATGCTCTTCCTCCGACTTGGAATAGATCAGAATGTCGTCAATAAAGATAACGACAAACTTATCCAAAAAGTCGTAGAAAATCAGGTTCATCAGATTCATGAAAACTGCGGGCGCGTTGGTTACGCCGAAAGGCATAACCACGAACTCATAGTGTCCATACTTCGTCCTGAACGCTGTCTTCGGAACATCTCCCTTCTTCACCTTCAACTGATGGTAACCACTCCTCAAATCCAATTTTGAAAACACCCTCGAACCTCCAAGCTGATCAAAAATATCATCGATGCGAGGCAACGGGTATTTATTCTTAATGGTCACCGCATTCAACTCCCGATAATCCACGCACATGCGACGCGAACCATCCTTCTTCTTCACCAGCAACACCGGTGCTCCCCACGGAGACACACTAGGATTAATATAACCCTTCTGCAAAAGCTCATCCAACTGCTTCCGCAACTCTTCCAATTCTGCAGGTGCCATACGATACGACGCCTTCGAAATCGGCTGCGCACCTGGAACAAGATCGATAGAAAATTCCAAAGCCCGATCAGGCGGCAAACCAGACATCTCCTCGGGGAAGACGTCACCAAAATCATGCACCACGGCTGGCCACTCCAGCTCCATCTGCATAGCCACAGCCTCCACCGGCCTGGCCCGAAATCTGACAGGACCAAGCGAACTGCTACCATGACTGAACTCAAATACTGGATGTCCAGGAATCTCGAACACCACCTTCTTCCTCCGACAGTCGATCGTAGCATAGAAGCTCGCAAGCCAGTCCATCCCAAGAACTGCATCATAGTTGATGATATCGTGGACAATGAAATCAGCGAAAAGCTCATGTCCACAGACCACCAACGAGTAAGAATTGCAACCACGATGCACCGAGACCACGCCATTCCCTGTAACGATATTCCAACTCTTTGGAAGAGGGGACGTCGACAAGGAATGCCTCTCCACGAAGCTCCGAGAAATAATGCACATCGATGCACCAGAGTCAAAGAGGACTCGTGCAGGAAATGTGCAAACCAAAACCACCCCTAATCAAGCAATTAACAATCAAACCCTAATCTAGCAAACAACCATGTTCAAGCAAACAACACAATCTAAAAATCAAAACCAGCTAGGAAAGTAACAGCTAGAGTGAGGATTACCTGCGATAACCTCATCCACAGCCTCGCTCTCCGCAGCGGTCATCAGAAAAGCCTGCCTCCTCGTCGGCACAGCCTGCTGAAAAGCCTGCCTCTGCGGAACAAGAGCTGCTCCACGTCCAGCAGGAACAGACGCTCGTTACTGCAACGGCTGTGCTGCAACAGGTGCCTTCCAAGGCTGCTTCAACCTCGGGCACTCCCTGAGAACATGGGCGGGATCTCCACAGGCAATACATTGCCCCAAGAACCTCCTACATGATTCCTTGACATGGCCCTCCTTGCCACAGAAATGGCAAGTCCTCCGAACGGGCCCTCCTGGCCTCTTGAACTGAGCAGGCTGGTTCGGCCTGAATCCAGGTCTAACCACAGCCCTCGCCTGTTCCACAGTCATCTTCCCAGCACCAACAACAGACCCCCTCCTCTGGTTCACGAGCAGCTCCTGCCTCTTGGCAGCGACCAGAACCTTCTGATAAGATTCCCGGTCAGAAGAGGTCACAAAACTCTGGAGCTCCGAAGCAAGCCCATGCAGGAACCTCTGAGCCTTCTCCTCAGCGTCCTGCACCATCTTTGGTGCAAACCGACTCAGCCTCATGAACTCTTGGTGATATAGGTCCACCGACGAGTTCCCTTGCTTCAAATCGATAAAACGCTGCAGCATCTCCTCCCTGGCAGCTTTCGGGAAGAACTCACCCTCAAATCTGGCCTTGAAGGTAGCCCAAGCTATCGGCTCCACCAACATCTTCTCTTCCGCATCCCACCAATTCCGAGCATTATCCTTGAGTTGCCTCTTTGCCAAATCAACCCATCCAGCCGGGGTGATCTTGGCCATCTTCAGATTGTCCTCGATGTTCCGAATCCACTCATCGGCAGCCAGAGGACCCTCAGAACCATCAAAATATGCAGGACCCAGCTCCCGAAATTGCTTCGCTCCTGGCTCAGAGCGAGGGGCATCCGGAAGAGCCCGGGCAGCTCGAGCAAGTGGAGCATTCTGGACTTACAGAAGCACGCCCTGCTGCACTTGCATCATCTGGAGCATCATCCGCATCATCTCACCGCTGGTGGGTTCCCGCTCAGGCTCCTCATCATGAGGGACCGCGCCACTACCCCCACCACGGGTGAAACGTCTTCCTGCCATCTAGTGACACAGAAAACGAATCAGATTAGACTCATAGCTTATGACTCGGACATCGAACTTAATTTATTGGACATTCTAATATTATTATCGCTATTCCAAAAATCGCAGTTACAGAAGGACCTGCATGGGCCACCACTAAAACCTGTCACGACCCGCTTCCCTAAAATGGAGGCGAGACGTGAAAAGGTCCGCACGGGAGTGGAGCTGTGAAACCCCAAACCCGATAAGCGTCAATAATACATAAGCAGGTCCCTGTAACCGCAACAGAATAACAATAATAACACAAGGAGAGACTGAAATAAAATCTCACATCTCATACATTGTCCAATCAAGAAAAATAAGTTCAACATCCAGAAAAGCCACCAGGCTAAAAGAAAAGAGTCTAAGGCCCAGAACAAGGCCAACAAAAGAAACGACATAACAAAGTATGGGTGCTATGCACCGATAACAAAACAACTGTCTAACAAAAGTAAAACACAACGAAGACACTAGGACTGGTCCCCAGTGTCCACGTACTCCCCGTCAAACACAAGTTCGGGCTCGGTGTCAGCAAACACCTCGTCCTCAACAAGGTACTCGGGCTCAGGATCTAACATGTGTCACCCAAAAGAGTAAAGGGGCACATGTCAGCAAGTCTAAAAGACTTGGGCAAGAAAACTGAAAGTAAGGCAACTAGCAACCTAGAAGTTATGGTATTAAGCAATGACATGGCAGTTAAGCATGATGCAACAGTTTAAAAGAGAGGCAAGCACGCACGATGTAGCAAAAGCTACCAAATCACTAATCACTTATCATTTAACACTTATCACTTATCACTTATCACTTGTCACTTAGTGCATAGAGAGTCCACCTGCTGGCCAGCTCGTGGCTCAGGCCGCTTATCTCGTATCACTATTAATCACTTATCACGATTATCACTTAGTGCATAAAGAGTCCACCTGCTGGCCAGCTCGTGGCTCAGGCCGCTTATCTCGTATCACTAATAAACAGTTGTGCACTAGAGAGTCCACCTGCTGGCCGGAGTGGCGGATCAGGCCAACTCGGGGCTCAGTCCTCTTATCTCTTACCCCACCCATATGTGTCGAGCGTTGGGGTTTCCAACTACAGGGCTCGCTTCTGGAACACGAGCCAGGAAAATAATAGCAGTGTAGCGTGTGCTATGCAATCACAATAAATAATCACTATGCGATGCCAGGAACAGATATTAGCGTACCGTTAATCGAATTTAAACGTGACAGGCAAAATGCAATGACATGAACATATTCGCGTACCGTTAATTTAAAGTAAACGTGACATACAAGCATGATGAGGGTGACGGACCAAGATTCGTTGTCAAGCTAGGTCAATGGCGTCTAAACGGCTATCCTTTCACCGTTTAGTCTCTTTTACGCTAAAGCAAGGTAAGTGGCCTAAAACATGGCCTAAACCCTAAGTGGCAAGTTTCACTTGCCTAGCACCGGGGATGACGACCACTTCGTCTCACGGATGCTAATCTACGGGGAAATCGCTGTTTTGGGGGACAATCATCAAACAACATGAAATTATATTAGGGTTTCATAAAAATATAAATAGGTTATGAAAACAACGGTAGATCGATTTCTTACCGAGAGGAGACGGAAGAAACACTCCGGGGAACCCTAGGATCAGATCTGGAAAAGATTGGAGAAGTTTGGGGAAACTAGGGTTTTGGGGGATTTGGGGATTTTGATGGATTTTGGTGAGATTTTGGGGAAGATGAGAGGTAGATGGAGTGGATGGATGGTTTGGATGATGTATTTAAGGCTTGGAATGGAGAAATGAAGCTTGGAGGAAGATGGGGGCTCAAGGGGGAAGATTTTAGGGTTTTGGGTCGTGTTGGGGAAGAAGAAATCGTTTGGGTTGGGTATAAATAAGTTATGCTGGCGGCTGCCCAGAAATTAGGGTTTCAACACTGGTTAGTCGGTCAAAGAGCAACCACTGACCGACTAGTTTGGCAACTAGTCGGTCGGTCGACCAACGCAGACCGACTAAGTGCAAACAGTAACTCCTGAATGAAAATAGGATTTTAGAGTTAGTCGGTCCATGAACAAATACTGACCGACTAGTTTAGCATCTAGTCGGTCGATGAACGTTCTTAGACCGACTAAGAGTAAACAGTAACTCAACTAAAATTAAGATGATGTGTTAGTCGGTTAAAGAAGCATTGCCGACCGACTAGTTTGCAACCTAGTCGGTCAACCAACGTTCTTAGACCGACTAACGATAAACAGTAACTCCTGAATAATTTAGAAAGCCAACTAGTCGGTCCAAGAAGGATTGCCGACCGACTGGATCGTCATCTAGTCGGTCGGTGCCCCTTCTTATACCGGCTAATGAGCACAAAAAGTTCCGATATGGAGCGCGGGGCCCCGGGATCGATTCCTAAGACTCCTAGGCTTGATCTAATAGTTAGATACGACCGTTATGAAGTCCGTCACGAGTGACATACTTCGAAATCGACAATCCTAAGGAAGAAGCGAGAAGATACGACGAATCGATCGAAAATGAAATCTACAGAGACGAAAACCACACATGAGGAGAAAATCCACCAAAACATATATTATATTATATTAAATCCAGATACATGAAAAGCAGTCGTTACAGAAAATCTCACAAGATACAGGACAGACGACTGATGTAAGGAACACAGTCGACTGTTAATCAGAACAGGCGACTGTATAACCTTAAACAGATGACTGTCACAGACAGGAGAAATTTCCAGAGAGCTAAGTCAAAGAATAGACTTACAGACAGGCGACTGTTGCAGCATAGACAGTCGACTGATCTAATATACAGTCGACTGTATATACAGCATAAGTCGACTGGCCGTAGAAATCGGATCAAACAGAGTTTGGGCAAGGAGAAACAGGCGACTGATGAACCATTCACAGTCGACTGTCGCTAAGACAGGCACCTGATAAACGTTCAACAGTAGCATGTGCGAGATAATCAGAGAGGACCCAAAACTGCATTGTAATAGTCTGTGCATAACAGGCGACTGTAAAACAAAACACAGTCGACTGTTTTTGAGACAGGCGACTGCAAACTGTTAAGCAGTCGGATGTTATAAACAATCCTAGCACAAACAAAAGAGAATTGAATTGCGATCAAAGGACAAATGTCTAGAGGTGTCCTATGACCGAAAGTAGATGTGTGTGAGTGTTCCATCATAGTTCTACTTCTAAGCTACATACTAGAAGAGATAAAAGAAAAATTACATTGACGAATAATCTCTTCTTTCCATTGTATGAGCTTGAAGTCTTTACGGAGCTTCAATCATCAATCTACGATCATCCAATTCATATCATTTGCCTTCAATCACGTTTGTGAGTCATCCATTGCTAGTTGATCTTCATAGTAAGCTTAGACAATGGATTAACTGCAAAATAGGGGATTAGTCACAAGTATTTATGTTTGCTCATCATTAACACCAAGTAGGGAGAAGTCCAATACTCAACATTCTCCCCCTTTTTGATGATGACAAACAAACATAAACAAAAAGATAAATAGTTGTGCGTAATGAAAACTTACTCCCCCTACATAGATGCCAATCAAGTTAGTCAACAAATATTAGAGCATCTATATAGCAATTGAAGCAAATGAGTGAGATAAGAATGAATTTAATTCAAGAAATCTAGGAAATAAAAATCTCTATTCATTGTAATCTTACTCCCCCTGAATCTAAGGCAACGAAAAATCTTAGATTCAAGCGTTAGAACATACTTAGCACATCCATTATGAATCTTGTATGTTTATTTCTCTCCCCCATGGCATTATCCAAAAAGGTGGGAGCAAATAACAACAACAATAATAGTGCTAAAATACGAACTAACAACAATCAAGGAGTATAAAGACATATCGAATCAAAAACTCATAAAGTCTCATCATAAACACATGTGAGTAAAGGAATTGAAATCCAATATCAACATTTTAGATATTCGAAATGAAAATAATTTTCACATATTCATCACATTAAGGAAAGAGCATGAATTATCCAATATCAAATTCTTGTATTGTCTCAAAAACACAGCAAGAAGAGTGAAGCATACATAGAGACAATATATCATACATCACACAGAAGTTAATCAATATAGCATAGTGTGACACAATAGAGAGATGCAACATCATATATATATATAATATAAAGCAGCTGAGTACATCAACGGATGGTCATCAACATGGCCATCCCAAAAAGATACATCATGAGCGACAAAAAAATAGCTACATCATGACGAAATCAAGGAATATATATATAAAAAGTGTCGCATACAGCATCATCCATCATACAACGACAAAACATATAACATCACTCAAAAATATCGATCTAAGGGTGAGCGTCTCCAGGGTCTGTGGATGAGGAAGCAGGCTCTGACGCAGCAGGAGTGTCCTCTGGAGAAGGATCAGACGGAGCAACAGAAGCAACAGCAGCAGCAACATCCTGTGTAGAGGCAACAACAGGAGGCTCAACGAAACCAGAAGGCTGAGGAGGCACATGGGTCTGAGGAAGATACTGTCTCAAATCCTCAGGGAAGGGAATTCCCTGATGGAGGAGAGAGAGAGAGAGAGACAGCAGCCGGTAAATACCAGAGATCATCGACAAAATAGTATCCTGAGACGGTGGAGCAGATGATGATGAAGGCAAATCAGCTGGAGGCACAGTGGATGAGGATGGAGCTGAAGTAGTCTTCCTCTTCTTCGAGGCAGTCTGCAGAGCCGAAGAGGACTTCGACTTCGCAGAAGCGTCGAGGAGAGGACCAAAGGGCATGGGCTCGTAACGGGTCAGGTCAATACCAAAGTGACGGAAGACATGAGTCAAAAGACCACCAAAGGGAATGTGAGACGAGGAGGACGTGAACTCAACCTTGTCCATCCTGTCAAGGAGGACAACGGCCCAATTCACGGGCATGCCAGAGAGAATCGCATACATACACTTTAGTATATCCTTAGACGGCTGATCGGACGATCCATATCTCGGCAGAATGTTGGACTTCACCACTAGGTGAACAGCCCAACCCCGTGCAGAGAACATGGATGATCTGACACCTGAATCAAGAGCTAAAGGAACCTCTCGAAACATATCCCAGAGAACAGACTGATCAAGATCGTCAATCTCAGAAAAGCTGATATCAGTGGGGAGGGAACCGACAGAAGGAATCCTAAGGATAGTCCCTAAAAGAGAGGGAGTGAGCTGAATGTGGGTTCCCTGGACGACAGTATCAAGGATGCCAGTAGTCGAATACTCACCGCGAACGCGGTTCGCATAGAAGAGCTTCACCAGAAATGGGTAGGCTCTGGGGGACTCGCTCTGAGAGAAGCGCAAAAGATCGGCCAGGTGAGTAGCGGACAGAATGTCAGAAAGTCTCTCGGCAGTGAATGCGGGAAAAGCAATGTACCGCTCCCTAAGCAGATTGATCCCAAGGAGAGAGTGAAACTTTGCCAGACAAAGATCGTCTCTGCAAATGGGAACCAGGGGATCAGAGGGGGGGTACATCAGGAGTTTCTTCAGACGAACTGGATGCAGAAGGAGACACATGAGGAATCTCAGCAGCAGGCTCACTGATGTGAACACCAGTAGGCTTGCGCTGACGACGAATCAAGGGCTGAGCATCGCTCGACGAAGAAGAAGGGGAATAACCCGGCGAAGATGAACGTATAGGAGACTGGGCATGCTTGGTTCGAGCTTTATAGGGTTTCTTTCTTTTAGCTATGAGTTTATTAGGTGCCCTAGGTTGTTTAGAAGCAATGATCTTCTCTTTTCCTTTAGGTTTAGGAGCCATGGAAACAAGAGAGGAAGAACAAACGAAACAAACGGAAACAACGACGGTCAAGAGAGAGAAAACACACCAACCGAGGGAAGACAGACGATCGTGAAGATGAAGATCAAAGACGACGGAAGGCCATGATCGACAGAGAAGTTTAGGAGGAGATCGACGGTTGAAGACACGAAATCGATTGATTTTGTAGAGAGAATCGAGCGGGAAGTTGAACGGTCGATGCGGAGGAGAGAGAATCGACGTGGGGAAATGATCACGTTGATTGAATATAAATTAGGGAAAATCAATCTGAGCCGTTGGATCAACGATTCGACGGCTCGGATCAAATCAAATGAATCGACACAGCAGGAGACAGTCGACTGGAGAACAAAAGTCAGTCGACTGTAAGAAGTGATAAAATTAAATCTCAGAGAGATGGGCAGTCGACTGGCAAGTATAATGCAGTCGCCTGTCCGCTGGACAGTCGACTGACATATACTCAACAGTCGGCTGGCCGAGAATTAATACGTATCACAAGAAAAACAGAGAACACTGTAAAGAATTGACAGAGAGAACAGTCGCCTGATGACTAAATTGCAGTCGCCTGTTACACTAACAGTCGACTGTAAAACAGTCAGCAGTCGGCTGAGCGAAAGATATCAATTTTCATATAGAGGATATAGAGTAGGACAGTCGACTGTCAAAAGAAACACAGTCGTCTGTCCTGGTCCAAAAATGCACAGTGAGATAGAATTCCAGAGAATAAGAACACTCACCCTATGACATATACTCTAATCACAAATACATCTTAAAATCATTATGAAAACAATAAATCTATTGAAACACAAATTATTCCAATCAACTTCGAAAACTCATGAAATCAAATAAGTCACAATTGTCTTTCTTAATCTCATAAAACAATAAAGCACATGAAGAAAGACAATCAC
Organism: Scilla litardierei; assembly: GCA_030789695.1. NCBI lineage: Eukaryota > Viridiplantae > Streptophyta > Magnoliopsida > Asparagales > Asparagaceae > Scilla > Scilla litardierei. The sequence continues at coordinate 42,723,982 of CM061134.1, forward strand.
AAATATATGAGCTCAATAAGGAGTTATAGCATGAAAATTGAGCTTCTAGATTTCAGATTCACCCATAATTCCCAATTCTCCACGCAACCTCACAAATGAATCTTCTTTAAGAGGTTTAGTGAAGATATCGGCAATTTGTTTTTGGGTTTCAATGTACTCTAAGATGATGTCCTTCTTAGCTACATGATCATTTAAAAAATGGTGTCTCACGTCTATGTGTTTGGTACGGGAGTGGTGTACCGGATTCTTGGAAAGACAAATAGCACTTTGATTATCAACCATGATAGGGCAAGTATCACAATTGACACCATCGTCACTAAGAGTGTGTCTCATCCAAAGAACTTGTGCACATGCAAGACCCGCGGCAATATATTCCGCTTCAGTCGTGGACAATGACACCGAATTCTGTTTCTTAGAGAACCAAGAAACTAAGGAATTTCCTAAGAAATGGCATGTGCCACTAGTACTTTTCCTGTCGGACTTGCATCCGGCAAAGTCGGCATCACTATATGAGAGTAACTCATATGTGCTAGACTTAGGGTAAAGTAACCCATAATCTAGGGATTGATTGAGATAACGAAATATTCTTTTAACCGCAATCAAGTGTGACTCCTTAGGTCTTGCTTGATATCTAGCACAAATACATACGGAAAACATGATATCGGGCCTACTAGCGGTTAAGTAAAGTAAGCTACCGATCATACCTCGATATAGACGAACGTCTACATCTTTTCCGCTTTCATCCTTGTGTAGATGAGTAGTAGTACTCATGGGAGTCCTTTTGCATGAAGACGATTCCATCCCGAATCTCTTGATAAGCTCCCCTATGTACTTTGTCTGATGTATGAAAGTGCCATTCTCCATTTGTCGAATTTGCAATCCAAGGAAGTAGGTGAGCTCTCCCATGTGGCTCATCTCAAACTCATCCTTCATAGACTTGGAAAATTCTTGACAAAGATGAAAGTTAGTAGAACCGAAAATAATGTCATCTATATAAACTTGAATCAAAAGAATGTCATTTTCATAATCTTTAATGAAAAGTGTAGAATCAACTTCTCCCATTTTAAAACCTAAATTCAAAAGAAAGGTCTTAAGGCGATCATACCAAGCTCTAGGAGCTTGTCTCAATCCATACAACGCTTTCTTAAGTTTGAAAACATGGTTTGGAAATTTCTCATGAATAAAACCGGGAGGTTGAGAAACATAGACTTCTTCATTTACAAATCCATTTAAAAATGCACTTTTAACATCCATTTGAAATAGTTTAAAATTCTTATGGGATGCAAAAGATAAAAGCAACCTAATAGCTTCTAATCTAGCTACGGGGGCAAAGGATTCTTCGAAATCAATACCTTCCTCTTGCCGATAGCCTTGAGCTACTAACCTTGCTTTGTTCCGTGTGATTACCTCGTTTTCATCCGTCTTGTTCTTGAAGATCCATTTGGTCCCAATAGCTTGGTGACCACTTGGAATAGGTACAAGTTCCCAAACTTCATTTCTCTCGAATTGTGCTAGTTCTTCTTCCATTGCCACTATCCAAGAACTATCCTCACAAGCTTCTTGAATGTTCTTTGGCTCAATGGTAGAGACGAATGCGTAATGGGAGAATTCTTCAATTCTTGATCTCGTTCGAACACCCACACCAATATCTCCAATGATTTGGTTATGGGGATGGTTGCGAACGGTTGGATAAGCTTTGGGTAAACATGGATCACTAGGAACAACTTCATCAACTTCGTTAGAAGTGTTAGTTTCAACAATATTATCATTAATCTTAACATTATTAAGAGAATCACAAAGAATATCTACATTATCATCATCAACATGAGGAAAATCAAACTCTTCATAAAAAGATACGTGAAGTGATTCCTCAATCGTTGAAGAAGTTTTGTTGTATATCCGGTAGGCTTTGCTACGTGTGGAATATCCAACAAAAATTCCTTCATCGGATCTTGGCTCAAATTTGTCTAAATTACCAAAGGTGTGTAATGCCTGAAAGCTACTGCACAAGTACTAGAGGGGGGTGAATAGTACTTTAAAAATAACAAGGAGTATAATTCCTAATTATCGTGCAAACTACTACCAACAAATGCGGAAGCTAAAATTGACAACAACAAATATTCAATGCAAACAATTGATATGATGGGTTCGGATCCACCCAAGTCTCCCCGACTTGTTCTCGGTGATCCTATGTCCCAGAACACCTGGATCCCCTCCGGATACTTAGGTTAGAAACCCTAACCCAAGATTTCCACTATGAATACCTTGTGAAAAACCTTCACAAGATCAAATCATACAATCAATAGCAATAGTGAATCCCACAACCCGGGATCACAACCTTCTCTCACAACCGAGAGAATCAATAGCAATAAATGAGTTTATATGAAATAAACAACAACTTACCATAAACCCTATACCTTGAGTATTCTTACCAAATTAGGGCAAGGAGGGATTTGAGGAAGGAGAGGTCACCAAGACCTAGCACCACCAATATGAGCAGCAATGGGTGCCTAGGAATGAATAGGAGACTTGAATCAAGCAATAGCTTGGATGGCTCAACAAGAACAAAGTTCTCTCAAGATGGATTCTAGATCTCAAATGAGGGAGAGAATGATTTCTTGTGAGGAAGAGAGCTTTGGAAATGAGTTTCAATCTCTAACTCTTTCAATCTGAATAAGGCTCTCAATAGCAGCTCTAACCTTGAGAGAAACGACCAAGCTTTGTATTTATAGGATCCTACAAAATCGAGCTAGGTCAACTCCCAACGGTTGGAAATCTGGAGCAATTAGTCGGTCAAAGAACAACCACTGACCGACTAGTTCATCAACTAGTCGGTCGGTGAAACAACATGAACCGACTAAAGGATGAACAGTGAACAGATGAAATTTCAGACCTAAAGAACTAGTCGGTCCAAGAAGACTTTCCGACCGACTAGTTTCTCAACTAGTCGGTCGGTCAGTTAACTTAGACAGACTAAGAGTCAAAAACTATTAGTCTGAATACAAATTGATTTAGTCGGTCCAAGAACAAATGTTGACCGACTAGATCATCAACTAGTCAGTCGCCAAATGTTCTTAGACCGACTAACGATAAACAGTAACTTGGCATGAACAAGGAATGCTCAACTAGTCGGTCTAAGAAGCATCACTGACCGACTAGTTCACCAACTAGTCGATCGGTGAGTCAACTAAGACCAACTAACTGTGAACAGTAAAGAGCTTAGAATTTGGGAGACAAACTAGTCGGTTCAAGAAGCTTTTTCGACCGACTAGATCACCATCTAGTCGGTTGGTTCTTCTTCTTGAACCAACTAACATGCATAAGAAGTCCCGAATCGAAGCGCGATGCTTCGGGAAAGTTTGAATGGACTTCTACTAAGATCCTAGCTCTAAGATAGGAGCGATATGAAGATTAAATGATAATACCTACTCAAGGCTTAACATTCTAAAGAACAAAGCTAGAAGACTAAATATAAATCTAGACAAACCGTCTTCAAAAGCTTCGATCGAATCTTCATGACTTCAAAGTTGGTCCAAAAGCTTCAACGACGCTTTAGGCATATGAATACGTGCTTTGAGAAGTCTTGAGACGTCGCTTTGGATGTTCACGTGAATTTGGCGACGATCTCCATAACTGCGCTCACAAAGTGTTAGTTCACGATTTATTTATGTTTGCTCATCATCCAAAACCAAATCCGGGGAGTCCAATACTCAACATTCTCCCCCTTTTTGGTGATGACAAACCAACATAAATAATAATCAAAAATAATTATTCAAATGTAAAATACTTACTCACCCTGTATTGATGACACGTTAATTCCAAATTGAATAAATATAATACGCATCAAGCAGAAGTGAGAGATATAAAACATGATCCAATTATTGAAATTTAGGATCGTAATCCATTTTTATATCTTCACTCCCCCTGAATCTAACATAATAAATTAGATTCATGGACAAAGGAGTTAAATTTTCATTTTGCCCTTGTCATTATTACTATCTCTCCCCCTTTGGCATTATCCAAAAAGAGTGGGGGGCATACAACGACAACAACAAGGCTAAAGAAAATCCAACATCGGGAGTCGAAGAATACGACGATGGTCCAAAAGACACCAAGAAAACAAAAATACTTGAAGAAAATAAAGGTGTGCCAAATTGACCATTATCCAAAAGCGAAAAATGAAATCATCAAAATACTAAATATAATTCACTTATTGAGTAAAGGAACGTGCTCTCCAATCTTAACATTTTGGTTAAATTAGTGCATGGAAAACAATTCTATGTTTTCAGAGAAATAAATTCTTTTTAACCAAGACATTATCGTCGAGCGACGAAATCGAACATCATAGACATTAAAATGAATATAAAATGTGCACAACGAAGTAAAAGAGAACAACGATGTATATATATATATATATGAAGCATCATGAGTATAACCAAAAGATACATCGACTCCATACAATCAAAGGCACGAAATACATTGACTACATCAAAATGTCACATACTATATCAACATCAAAATGTCAAAATCCATCATCGACATCAACACCATCAACATACATCCAAAAATGATACAACATCGACATCAAGCATCAAAACATCCAAATACATCAAAAACACCACCAACCCTGTCCTAACCCAAAACTCTCTCTAAAAGATGAATCATCCAAGGAGCATCGGAGAGTCCTCCAAACAGACTCTCAAGAAGGAGTGGTAGGATCAGCAGTCTCCGTAGGTCCAGTCGAAGGAGTGGACTAGGCTCTGCTGGGAGGAGTGGTGTGTCAACAGAAGGAATCGTCGGGGCAGGAGTGGAAACATCAACAGCAGGCTCAACGACAGAGGCACCAACAGGAACGTCAACTGGAGCAGACGTCTCTGGAGCACCAGTAGATTCATCCACTGGAGCAGAAGACTCTGGAGGACCTGAAGAAGTGGCAGCTCCAGCAACGGATGTGGTAGCAGCAGCAGTAGTGGCCTCAGTGCCATGAGCAAGAGAATCAACGAGCTCATCGATCTCATCATCATCCATCTCCTCATCCTCAAAGACTGGAGGAGGGACCTCAACACCCAAAACACGAGCAATACGACACATAATCTCCTCGGTACGCGCATACCGAGACTCGAGACGACGAACAGAACGAGCGAGATCATCAAGTGTGGTGGGAGGTCTAGGAGCAGCAGCTGCAGAAGAGGTGCCCTGAGAAGCTGAAGGAGTCGTCCTCTGCACGTGACGGAGTGCCGCAAGAGATTTCTTGACGGCCGTCGCGTTTAGGGGAGGACCAAGTGGATGCTCATCGTCAGGAGGCAAAGGCACGTGGAAATGATGAAACACCAAAGTCAATAGACAAGGATAAGGGATATGCGCAGATTTCGTGGACTTGCGAATACACTCGAAAGAATCCATCTTATCGAGTATAATGCGAGTCCAGTTAATCTCGCAACCCAAGAAGAGAGCGTAAATCAACTTTAGGAATGGTTGGGATGGCAGAGAAGATGAGACGTACTTAGGAAGTAAGCACGACTTCAGAATAAGATTAAGCACCCAAGCATTCGGCTTGAATGACTTCGATGGGACACCTATGAAAGCTGGAGGGATCACATGGAAGATATCAGCGAGAACGGACTGATCTAAAGAAGAGATATCATCAACTGAAATATCAGACGGGAGGAGACCAGACGACGAACAACCAAGCAACTCCCCCAATATTTCTGCCGTGAGGACTATAGGAGTCCCCAAGACAGTAGTCTCGATGGAGTGGGTCTCACCGTACTGACACCGGGAACGGTTTGCAAGGAAAAGTTTGACCAGGCGAGGATAGGGTCGAGGGTTTGCCTTAGGGTCAAAGCGAAGGTAGTCTAGGAGCCCACTATAGGATAGAAGATCTGCTAAGCCAAGGAAGTCAGAGAACTTAACGAAATGCTCCAATAACAGCGGGCAATGTTCGATACGGGTGTATGCCGCTAGACATATAGGGTCATCGCGACATAGCGAGATATCGACACCACCAGCTGGCATCAGAGCCTTTCCCTTAGGCTGACGGGAGCTAGAACGAAGTGGAGGAGTGGGTTCCTTACGGCTAGGCTCATCCTCAGGTCTAAACTCAGTGTCTGAATCTGAAGGTGTAGAAGACGTTGAAACGGTTTTCTTCCTAAGCTTAGGTTTAGGTTGAGCTTGGGCTTGGGAAGCTTGGGCAGAGGGTTTTGGCTTAGGCTTTGAGGTTCTCTTCCTCTTCAATGGTGGTGAAGAAGAAGAGGGCTGATAGGATTTGCCCTTGCGATTGGGTTGAGGAGGATCCCTAGGGTGTGGCTCTATGGTCATAGGAGATGCACCGGAGGGAGTGATCGGTATTCTCGTCCTTGCCATAAGTGTGACAAAACGAGATCAAGCAACGCCAGAAAATGAAAATCGAAATCCAACAGCCCTAAGTATAAACCCTAGATGCGAAAATGAGAAATAGGTGAAAATAGACCTAGATCGAAGCCCTAGATGCAAGAGAGGAGAGGAGGGATACCCTAGGAGGAAGACGAAGAAGATCCACGGCCGGAGTTGGTCGGAGATCGACGAACGGCGGCGGAATCGACGGAGGAAGACGAAGGGGCTAATCGGGGTTTTGAGCTGGATAGTGAGCGTCGATCGACTAGGAAAAAAATAATCGAATAGAAACGAGTTTAAGTCGGTCAAAATGCGAAAAGACACGACTGTCCCTGAGCACTTAGTCGGTCAGAGTTCAAGGACTGACCGACTAGATGATTATCTAGTCGATCGGTCAATGAGCTTGAATCGACTAAGTGGAAACAGCCAACAGACGAAAAATTTAGAGCAAGAGTTAGTCGGTCTAAGTTCAAGTACTGACCGACTAGAACTCAATCTAGTCGGTCGGTAAGTAAACGTGGACCGACTAAACGAAGATAGTAGGAGAGGAAACCCTAAAAAGCTTGAACTAGTCGGTCTGAGTTCTTTTACTAACAGACTAGGTGTGAATCTAGTCGGTTGGTGATTGAACTGAGACCGACTAGATGAGTCCAAAAGTTAGAGAATGACCTAGTCGGTTTGAGTTCATTAGCTGACCGACTAGATGTGAATCTAGTCGGTTGGTTGATGAACTGTGACCGACTAGATGAGTCCAAAAATAGACAAATGAGTTCTCTCCTAAATGCACTTGGACGAAACATCGTAAACCTCTCAAAAATCATCATACTACCCCATTAAACATCGAAAATCTTAAATTTGACGTTCAAGAATAAATTCGAGCATAAATTCCAAAAATTCACAAAAATCCCGAAAGAATCCAATAAGTCTAGCATGAACAAATATAGCAAAATAGAATAGTATGCAAGATTATTGAATAAAAATGAATCCTATATCTCGGATTCACCCATAATCCCCAATTCTCGACGCAACCGCACAAAGGAGTCCTCCTTTAGGGGTTTCGTGAAAATATTGGTGATTTGCTTCTGGGTTTCAACGTACACTAATATGATGTCCTTTTTAGCAACATGATCATCTAAGAAATGGTGTCGGACATCTATGTGTTTAGAACGGGAATGGTGAACCGGATCTTTGAAAGACAAATGGCACTTTGGTTGTCCACCTTGATAGGGCTAGTATCACAGTGTATACCAAAATCCTTAAGTGTGTGTCTCATCCAAAGAACCTGGGCACATGCAGCACCGGCGGCAATGTATTCCGCCTCGGTGGTTGAAAGTGATACGGAATTTTGCTTCTTGGAAAACTAAGAGACAAGTGAATTTCCTATAAAATGGCAAGTGCCACTAGTACTCTTCATGTCGGATTTGCATCCCGCATAATCTGCGTCACTATATGAGATTAACTCATACGTGCTAGATTTTGGATAAAGTAATCCAAAGTCTAATGTGTAACTTAAATAGCGAAAAATACGTTTTACCGCTACTAAGTGAGAATCCTTAGGTTGAGACTGATAACAAGCACAAATACATACGGCAAACATAATATCGGGCCTACTAGCGGTAAGATAAAGTAAACTACCTATCATACCTCGATATAGACGAATGTCTACATCTTTTCCGCCCGTATCTTTATCAAGATGCGTAGTAGTGCTCATTGGAGTCTTTTTCCCGGAGGCATTCTCCATTCCAAATCGCTTTAGTAACTCCACCGTGTACTTCGTTTGGTGGATGAAGATTGCATCGTTCATTTGGCGAATTTGGAGACCTAAGAAATATTTGAGCTCACCCATGTGGCTCATCTCAAATTGTTCCTTCATAACATTAGAAAACTCTTCGCAAAGAGCGAAGTTAGTAGCACCGAAAATGATATCATCAACATAAATTTGAACTAAAAGTATATCATTATTCGAATGTTTAACAAAAAGTGTAGAATCGGCTTCTCCCATTTTAAAATTCAAGTCCAAAAGAAAATTCTTTAGGCGATCATACCAAGCTCGATGAGCTTGTCTCAAACCGTAAAGTGCTTTCTTTAGTTTAAAAACATGATTTGGAAATTTTTCGTTAATAAAGCCCGGAGGTTGAGAAACATAAACTTCCTCAACGACATCTCTGTTTAAAAATGCACTTTTTACATCCATTTGAAATAGTTTGAAATTTTTATGGCATGCAAAAGATAACAATAATCTAATAGATTCTAATCTATCTACCGGAGCGAAGGATTCTTCGAAATCGATACCTTCCTCTTGTCGATAGCCTTGAGCTACTAACCGAGCCTTGTTCCAGACGACGATTTGGTTCTCGTCGGTTTTGTTCTTGAAATTTCACTTCGTTCCTATAACGGTGTGGTTCTTCGAAGGCAATGGAACAAGCTCCCATACCTCATTCCTCTCGAATTGAATGAGTTCCTCCTCCATGGCAAGGATCCAAGCACTATCTTCGCACGCTTCATTTATATTCTTTGGCTCAATCGAGGAGGCAAAGGCACAATTGGTGAAGTGGTGGACTTGCGATCTCGTCTTGACCCTATCATGAATATTGCCAATGACTTGCTCATGGGGATGGTCACGAACCGTATGAAGCCGTTTGGGAATTCCCTGATTACTAGGAACATTCTCAACAACCTCATTAGTCGGGTTAGTATCAATAGAATCAATAGAATCAATAGACTTAGAATTATCAATAGAATCACATAAAACATCCATTGAATCATCATCATTTGAAATTCTAGAAGGAATAAAATTTTCATTAAAAGAGACATGTAGTGATTCCTCGATCGTCGAGGATCTTTTGTTGTATATCCGGTAGGCTTTGCTACGTGAGGAATACCCAACAAATATCCCCTCATCCGATCTCGGATCAAACTTGTCCAAATTTTCATAAGTGTTTTTAATAAAACATTTCGCACCAAAAACACGAAAATGTTTAACTTGAGGCAATCTGCCAAACAACAATTCATAACAAGTTTGTTTGGTGCCGGGCCTCAAAAGTATTCTATTAAACACATAGCAAGCGGTGTGTACCGCTTCCGTCCAAAATTGATGGCCAAGTTGGCTATCATCGAGTATTGCGCGAGCATACTCCACAAGCGTTCTATTCTTTCTCTCAACAACACCATTTTGAGGGGGTGCGCGAGGGAAGGAAAATGTGTGTGTAATTCCAAGATCATCACAAAAATTTGAGAAAGACTCATTCTCAAATTCACCTCCATGATCACTACGAATAGTGACAATGGTGGTTCCGATGAGATTTTCTACTTTCTTCACAAATGTTGTGAAGTTTTCAAAAGCTTCATTTTTATTACACAAGAAAAATACCCATGTAAATCTCGAAAAATCATCTACGATGACAAGCCCATATCTAGCATTTCCTAAAGAAGCAACTCTAGTTGGCCCAAATAAATCTAGATGCAATAGTTCTAGAGGCCGTTTAGTAGAAATGCTTTTCTTAGGTTTAAATGAAGATTTAGGAAGCTTGCCTCGTTGACATGAGTCACAAAAACTTTTCTTTTCAAATACAAGCTTAGGAAAATCTTTAATGGAATTTAATTTTGAAAGCTTAAAAAGTGATCCAAAGTTCACATGACCAAAGCGTCGATGCCATAAGTGTTGTTCACTTGTGTTGGCAACGAGGTATTGTTCATATGACTTAGGAAGATCCAAAATATAAATATCTTTATGGCGTGTGCCAGAAAATAATAAATCATTATTAACATTATTAAAAATGTGACACAATCCTTTCGCAAAGCTAACTTTGTAACCTTTGTCACAAAGTTGGCTTATTGAAATAAGATTGTGGTTTAAACCATTAACAAGATAGACATCACTAATTAAGGGTTTAGATGGGTTACCCACTTTACCAACACCGACGATGGTTCCGCTCTCGTTGCCTCCAAAGATTACCCGGTTCCCATTAGCAATGGGCACCACTCCGGAAAGCAATTGAGCATCGCCCGTCATGTGTTTTGAACACCCGCTATCGAGTATCCACCATTCCTTGGAGCCAAATTTAACTTTGTTGCTCCGTTTGTTTTTCTTGAGTACCTAAAGATGATTATATCATTTCATGGTACCCAAGGTCATTGGATCCTCAAAGGTTAGACCTTTAGAAGCCAAGTCTAATTGGACTTAGACTTCCCAATATAATTAATATTATCCACTACATTCAAAAAATAATCATTCATGTAGATTTGTTTTTCATCCATACTTGTGTCCTTTGGGCTCCAAATTGAGAATCTTTTGAGAGCCTTAATCCTATTGGGAGCATGCATGCTTTGTTGATTTCTACGTGATGCATGTCGTGGATAGGTAAAAGGAACATGATGAAATGGTGCATATGGATAATTATTCATATGACGATGTGGGTGAACATATGCATGTGAGGGAACACGTGCGTGAGGGTGTCTCACATGTTGTGCACGTTCCTGTGAATGTGTAGCATAGAAATCATCATATGAGTGAGCCGGTGGAGTAGGACGTGTGTTCCTACGTGGCATGGTATTTGTGTACATGTAGGCATGACCCTTCTTTGGAGGTCCACCCAAAGTGGGTTTCTTTCCAAAAGAGGGTGTGTGCGAAGTGGAAGCACCATTGGTAGATGAACTACCAATAGAGTGTTTGCTCCCACTCGGTGAGGCATCGGAAGTAGGCCTAACAAAGGTAGTGGCCGATTTGGATGAACTCCCCATCTTATACCCCAAGCCAATGTGGTGATTGGCCGGAAGTAATTCATTTAGGATGTTATCCAAATGGTCCTTACCCTTATTGAATTTATTAATTCGGCCTATAGTGCACTCATATTTCTCGGTGAGAGAATGCATCGAAGCACCCAAAGTGGACACTTGCGATGTGAGCGCATAAACACGAGACTTGAGATTTTCATTCTCAACACTCAAAGTCGAGATTTGAGAAGTCAAATCCGCTATCTTATGTTCATCCTAATCCTCGATGCTAACATGTTCAAGTTTAGATTTGAGATTAACAATCTCATTTCTTAACTCTTCAACAACGGTGTCGTTGTTGGTGATGATAGTTTTAGGTGAGGTTTGGATGCTAACTAGCTCATCTTTAGTCTTAGTATATCGTTCAACTAATTTAGCATATCTATTCCATATTTGCTCATTAGCTAGTCTAAGGTCATCCATAGTTACCTCATCGTTTTCATCCTCGCTATCATCGGAGGCGGGTTCTTGAACATTTTCCTCGTTAGCCATGAAACTTACGTGCGCTTGTTCCACTTTCACATCATCCGACTCCCCGCTTGAAGAGTCATCTTCGGAATCGGTGAAACCAACAAATCCTTTCTTGTAGCCTTTCTTATACTTCTTCGATTTGTCGTACTTCGGCGCCTTCCACTTTTCCTTTTGCTTGTTTTGTGGACAATCCGCTTTGATGTGTCCTGGCTTATTGCATTTAAAGCACAAAGGAGGATAGGCGTTAGTAGAAGTAAATTTAGATTTGTGATTCGGGTTCAATATTACATATTTAACCCCCCATTTAGCCCTATTTTGTGCTCTCATGATGCTAAATTTATCTCTAATTCATACGTATTTTCTACACATTTATTTATTAGAGAAAACACACTATTTGAGCACAAAACAGCATTTAACGAAGTATTTCTGCACTTTTTATATTTTTCCTAGCTTGGTCTCGATCTCACGATTCCAACGACTATTTATTTGTATTTTTCTGAGATCTGTGTTAATTACTGTGAATTTTTGAATGCAGAATACCATTTATTGGAAATAAAATAAATGCACACGAATCTTGGCGCACACGTGGCGTCGCCGCAGCCGTTGATCTTCTATCCAACGCGCCATATCATCCGGACGACACGGCATTATTACGGCCGTTGGATCTCGATCCAACGGCCCGAATTCGAGAATCGAACGAAGAGGCGGGCGATTTACATAACCGTTCGATCGCAATCGAACGGCGGAGCGCAGCGCAGACGAACGAATCGATGGGCGGGTGACATGGCCGCTTCAGGGACGTGCGATGAAGATCCAACGACCACGCTAGCTCCCGCGTTTTGAAACGCGATCGAACGAAAGCGGGGTGACGTGGCGCGATCCAGGCCGTCCATTCGCCATCCGAAGGCAGCTACGAGCAAAGACGCGGAGCGATTTCGAGCGTTCGATGATCGATCCGACGGTGTAGGTTTAATCCGAGCTGATCTCGGAGATCGGATGCGGATGCGGGTTCAATCGAGCGCGGATCCGATCCGCTTGCCACGTGTCGCCACCACGATCGATCCCGCTTTTGATGAGCGGCCGACATTTACTCCGCTCGAGATGAGCGGTCTGGATTGATTCGGGCGCGTAAATGGAGCGGGTTTGAGACCCGTTAATCCTATTCAACCCGCAATCTTATTATAAAAGGTATTTTAGGGTTTTTTGAGCGTATTCAAGCAGATTGTGGCGTATTTTGGGCGTATTGGAGGCTCTAGAAGCCGTATTTCCCCTCTGAAAAATTCTGTAAAATTCCAGAGGCTATTTTCTTATTTCCAGAGAGTTTTGATGTATTTTCAAGGATATTTAGTGATGAATTCTTAACTTAAACTCCTTATTTATTGCTTTTTCTACCGTATTTTGCTATAATCTTGATGTATTTGGCTTTGGAACTTGTTTATTCTGAAATTATGAGTAGCTAAAACTTAATTGTGCTTGGTATGGAGTAGTTAGGGGATATTATTTGTGTTAGTTTGGTTGAAATTCCTTGTGCTAAACCGTAAAACGTCGCTAAAATTGTAATCGTTGTTCGTAAATCGCCTTTTTCAGATTCCAAAAGAATTGAGTTAGTCGATGATCGCCCCAAAAGGGTGAGTTTTGATCTCCCTAAAAGGGAGTTTCATACCGTAGTTTTGATCTCTCTAAAAGAGAGTTTCATATCGTATTATAACTTTAGCGACGATCTTTTCGAATATTGTGTTTGAACCCCCAAAAGGGCATCTTCCGATGAATTGCTCCCAAAAGGAGAATTCATTGAGTTATATTGGGTATTTTCCGGTGAATTGCTCCCAAAAGGAGAATTCATTGCGTTATACCTATCAACCAAATTAATACGAATCATTGATCCTAACGAACCCATACCATGTGCATACTTTTTATAGATATTTTCAGTCACGATTTTCTATGTTTATTTTGTTCACGTGTTCACATCACCATCACCGTCACCATTGTTGAAGTGGTTAGTCTCTCTCCGATAGATTTCTATTTGATTTGAATTGTGGTTGCAACAGATTTCTTCCCGTGGATTCGACATCTGGACTCCCAGATTTTACTACTTGAACGGACTCTTGCGCTTGAGAGAAGCACCTTTCGGAGCCCACCAAGTTTTTGGCGCCGTTGCCGGGGAGGAATGGTTTGTGACTACGGTTTATTTCATTTAGAGGACCTTCGGTGAGATCTTTCCACTTTACTGTACATAAACTTTTTTTTATTATTTTATTTTAATTTTTTAAAAAATGGAATATATAAATTTCTATTGCACGAACAATCTGTGTGATGCACGGTATGCTAATGCACACAAACATAGGATGGAAAAGCTCAAAATTGTCAATTTTAATCAAACTGACTGTGAAACTTTCTTTCAGGCCTGGAGGATGTTCACAAACATTATATCGAGCTATCCGCAGCATGGGTACACAAATGAAGAGCTTATGCCGTTCTTCCTAGATGGACTACAACCGCAGCTGCAGGAATTATTGGGAGGCATGACGCCGACAGCGGCGTGGGAATACATGGAGTCTCTGCAAGAAAACGAAGAAACCGTGGAAGAGACTTCAGAGAGAGATTCAACGGAGCCTTCGTGCCTCGATCAAGAAGAGCAAAGCGTAGACGTACCTTTGCAATCCTTGAAAGAGGACGCTTACCAGATTATTCAGACACAGGAGGCCACATCCCATCGATTCCAGGAGAATTTCCTTGCTCGGAGTCGGCAAATTCAGAAATCCATTGAAGATCTTAATTTGATTGCCACTTGCATAGGAGAAGGTAATGCTTTTGAAACTCGATTTCAAGAATCTAATACAAGTTCATCTTCTATTACAGGAATACCGAGTGAGGACACGAATATAAATATCCACATGGCAGGAAGTGTGTGCAAAAGAGAGGATGAGCTAGCAATTTTGGATGAACGAGAGGAGGAGACAGCTAGGGACGAAGGTTTTGAGATTATCGCCATGGAGCCAGAACCATTCCCTCTTCCAGTTTTGTCCCAAAATCACTTATCCCTCTCCATAATGAACGAGCATCGTACAGAGAGTAGTGCAAATCTTTCAGGGAGTAGTCGTCAACTTGCTTTAATTTCCTTCACTTATTTTGATGACTCAATTTGGAATATTTTTATTGCGAAGAATCTTAAATTAATTTGGACTGACATAACTCATCTATCGCAGGACATTGGTAAACATCTTATAGAGATGCTTGGAGTTATGTTGCTGGGGTCCAAATTAGTTTTTGGAGGAAGAATAATCGCCGAGGAGCGCAAGGAGCAAATTGAACAACTTCCTCCACCATCAAAGATTCGGGATCCGCCATTTGATCACGGTGTGTTCTTTCCAGTAGTGTAGTTTTTATATGCTTTCTAGGTTGCTTGCTTGAATAAACTCGTACCTCTTCCGACATTGAGGACAATGTCCATCTTTAGTTGGGGGGGTGTGTATGAGACCTTAGGATTTTTTTAGAAGAATAAATCACCAAATCTCATCTTTTAAAAACTCCTTCATATGCCTCGAATGCGGATGATTATACATTAATTGAGTTCTAAAAATTTTTATGGCTTGAGTTGATTATTTTTCCTTCATGGAATTACTTTTAATATACTATTCAAGAAAATTTTCAATTTCCATGATTAATATCTCGAAATAGTTTGAATTCATTTCATGCATGCTAATGTGATGGAAAAAGCTTAAGTATACACGATTTTTAAGAATAGTCTTCAAGTTGAAGAGGAATTTGGCCTTTGTTATTAATGTTTATATTCATGTTGATGGGTTTTGAGTTGCTTACAAAGAAAGAAAAGAAAGAAAGAAAATGAAAAGAAAAATGAATGATGAAAAATGAATGAATATGTATGTCACTAATAAATAACTTGGTTGGCTCGAGTAGTACAGTCCGAGGGGTCCTTCTTGGCCTAATGCCCTATGATCGTCTGATTTGGGAGCCATTGACCGGAAACTCACTCATTTGATGGAGCGATCCAAGTTATACTTTTTTCTGCGAATGTTGCTTAATGCGCGTTACGCGGAACGAATAAAAGAAAAGAATGGTGAATATACTAAGCAACTTCAATACCCATGTCTTGAATGATTATTTTGATAGGCCAATTCCTTGGAAACAAGAAAACTAGGATATAACGACGTGTTATAATTTCGCTTGCGCAAAACGATGCCTGCATGTTATTTATTCATACTAAATTAGAGAAAATTTCATGTGATTGATTTTGTTCATGGATATGTATATTGATGGCCAAGACCATGTTGGAATGCGTATTATTGAGCCACGCCATGAGCAATTTGAAAGAATTTATTATTTTTATTGATCATCCGTATTTATCGCTATTTTTGCTAGAGACTAGCAAATCGCTAGTTGGGGGGTGTGATTCGGGTTCAATATTACATATTTAACCCCCCATTTAGCCCTATTTTGTGCTCTCATGATGCTAAATTTATCTCTAATTCATACATATTTTCTACACATTTATTTATTAGAGAAAACACACTATTTGAGCACAAAACAGCATTTAACGAAGTATTTCTGCACTTTTTATATTTTTCCTAGCTTGGTCTCGATCTCACGATTCCAACGACTATTTATTTGTATTTTTCTGAGATCTGTGCTAATTACTGTGAATTTTTGAATGCAGAATACCATTTATTGGAAATAAAATAAATGCGCACGAATCTTGGCGCACACGTGGCGTCGCCGCAGCCGTTGATCTTCTATCCAACTCGCCATATCATCCGGACGACGCGGCATTATTACGGCCGTTGGATCTCGATCCAACGGCCCGAATTCGAGAATCGAACGAAGAGGCGGGCGATTTATATAACCGTTCGATCGCAATCGAACGGCGGAGCACAGCGCAGACGAACGAATCGATGGGCTGGTGACGTGGCCACTTCAGGGACGTGCGATGAAGATCCAACGACCACGCTAGCTCCCGCGTTTTGAAACGCGATCGAACGAAAGCGGGGTGACGTGGCGCGATCCAGGCCGTCCATTCGCCATCCGAAGGCAGCTACGAGCGAAGACGCGGAGCGATTTCGAGCGTTCGATGATCGATCCGACGGTGTAGGTTTAATCCGAGCTGATCTCGGAGATCGGATGCGGATGCGGGTTCAATCGAGCGCGGATCCGATCCGCATGCCACGTGTCGCCACCACGATCGATCCCGCTTTTGATGAGCGGCCGACATTTACTCCGCTCGAGATGAGCGGTCTGGATTGATTCGGGCGCGTAAATGGAGCGGGTTTGGGACCCGTTAACCCTATTCAACCCGCAATCTTATTATAAAAGGTATTTTAGGGTTTTTTGAGCGTATTCAAGCAGATTGGGGCGTATTTTGGGCGTATTGGAGGCTCTAGAAGCCGTATTTCCCCTCTGAAAAATTTTGTAAAATTCCAGAGGCTATTTTCTTATTTCCAGAGAGTTTTGATGTATTTTCAAGGATATTTGGTGATGAATTCTTAACTTAAACTCCTTATTTAGTGCTTTTTTACCGTATTTTGCTATAATCTTGATGTATTTGGCTATGGAACTTGTTTATTCTGAAATTATGAGTTGCTAAAACTTAATTGTGCTTGGTATGGAGTAGTTAGGGGATATTATTTGTGTTAGTTTGGTTGAAATTCCTTGTGCTAAACCGTAAAACGTCGCTAAAATTGTAATCGTTGTTCGTAAATCGCCTTTTTCAGATTCCAAAAGAATTGAGTTAGTCGATGATCGCCCCAAAAGGGTGAGTTTTGATCTCCCCAAAAGGGAGTTTCATACCGTAGTTTTGATCTCTCCAAAAGAGAGTTTCATATCGTATTATAACTTTAGCGACGATCTTTTCGAATATTGTGTTTGAACCCCCAAAAGGGCATCTTCCGATGAATTGCTCCCAAAAGGAGAATTCATTGAGTTATATTGGGTATTTTCCGGTGAATTGCTCCCAAAAGGAGAATTCATTGCGTTATACCTATCAACCAAATTAATACGAATCATTGATCCTAACGAACCCATACCATGTGCATACTTTTTATAGATATTTTCAGTCACGATTTTCTATGTTTATTTTGTTCACGTGTTCACATCACCATCACCGTCACCATTGTTGAAGTGGTTAGTCTCTCTCCGATAGATTTCTATTTGATTTGAATTGTGGTTGCAACAGATTTCTTCCCGTGGATTCGACATCTGGACTCCCAGATTTTACTACTTGAACGGACTCTTGCGCTTGAGAGAAGCACCTTTCGGAGCCCACCAATTTGCCTTTGAAGTTACCTTTTCGGAAGAAGCGATTGAACTTCTTTGCCATGAGAGCAATGGATTCCATGTCCATTTCGTCTTCCGAGTCCTCGTCATCGGTAGAGGTGGATGGAGCCGCCTTGAACGCAATCGCCTTTTTCTTAGGCACGTCTTGGTTCAAGTAAGACTTCATCTTCTCTTGTAACTTCACCTTGTTATCCTTGCGTACCTCGTATGACATTAAAGTACCCATTAATTGAACTACGATATACTTGTTCATATCGTTACCTTCCTCGATGGCGAAGGTATGCTTTTCCCAACTAGAAGGAAGTCCTTCGATAAGCTTCGAACATTTCTCCTTTTGGATGTAGGATTTGCCGAGAGCCTCTAACTCGTTTATGATGTCGACGAAGAGAGCATAATACTCCTTCATCTTCTCACCCTGTAGCATATGAAACATCTCGTAATCTTTATTAACTACAACGAGTTTAGAGTCTCTTACCCTACTCGTCCCTTCATGTAAGATGAGGAGGGAGTTCCAAATTTGATATGCACTCTTACATGTGCATATCTTATTGAAGTCCTCGGGCTCCAATGCGTATTGCAAGGCGTTCATTGCCGTGGCATTGCTTACCTCCGCGGCGACCTCCGCGGTTGTCCATTTCTCGAAATCTTCTTCGGCTGGCTCGACATACTCCTTCATTGTGGTCCTCCATAGTGAAGCACTCCGGAGGAAAGTTTCCATCCGGCATTTCCAGTACCCGTAGTTGGTACCGTTGAAGAATGGAGGCCTCGTTGAGGAATGTCCTTCCATTACCGAAGAAGCTCCTTCACGGTTCTTGAAGGTGCTATAATCCGAAGGTGGACGCACGGTCTTGTTGTCGTTGGCAGACATAGCTTAGTATCTGGATCTGATACCAAATGTAATGCCCTGAAAGCTACTGCACAAGTACTAGAGGGGGGTGAATAGTACTTTAAAAATAACAAGGAGTATAATTCCAAATTATCGTGCAAACTACTACCAACAAATGCGGAAGCTAAAATTGACAACAACAAATATTCAATGCAAACAATTGATATGATGGGTTCGGATCCACCCAAGTCTCCCCGACTTGTTCCCGGTGATCCTACGTCCCAGAACACCCGGATCCCCTCCGGATACTTAGGTTAGAAACCCTAACCCAAGATTTCCACTATGAATACCTTGTGAAAAACCTTCACAAGATCAAATCATACAATCAATAGCAATAGTGAATCCCACAACCCGGGATCACAACCTTCTCTCACAACCGAGAGAATCAATAGCAATAAATGAGTTTATATGAAATAAACAACAACTTACCACAAACCCTATACCTTGAGTATTCTTACCAAATTAGGGCAAGGAGGGATTTGAGGAAGGAGAGGTCACCAAGACCTAGCACCACCAATATGAGCAGCAATGGGTGCCTAGGAATGAATAGGAGACTTGAATCAAGCAATAGCTTGGATGGCTCAACAAGAACAAAGTTCTCTCAAGATGGATTCTAGATCTCAAATGAGGGAGAGAATGATTTCTTGTGAGGAAGAGAGCTTTGGAAATGAGTTTCAATCTCTAACTCTTTCAATCTGAATAAGGCTCTCAATAGCAGCTCTAACCTTGAGAGAAACGACCAAGCTTTGTATTTATAGGGTCCCACAAAATCGAGCTAGGTCAACTCCCAACGGTTGGAAATCTGGAGCAATTAGTCGGTCAAAGAACAACCACTGACCGACTAGTTCATCAACTAGTCGGTTGGTGAAACAACATGAACCGACTAAAGGATGAACAGTGAACAGATGAAATTTCAGACCTAAAGAACTAGTCGGTCCAAGAAGACTTTCCGACCGACTATTTTCTCAACTAGTCGGTCGGTCAGTTAACTTAAACCGACTAAGAGTCAAAAACTATTAGTCTGAATACAAATTGATTTAGTCGGTCTAAGAACAAATGTTGACCGACTAGATCATCAACTAGTCGGTCACCAAACATTCTTAGACCGACTAACGATAAACAGTAACTTGGCATGAACAGGGAATGCTCAACTAATCGGTCTAAGAAGCATCACTGACCGACTAGTTCACCAACTAGTCGGTCGGTGAGTCAACTAAGACCGACTAACTGTGAACAGTAAAGAGCTTAGAATTTGGGAGACAAACTAGTCGGTCCAAGAAGCTTTTCCGACCGACTAGATCACCATCTAGTCGGTTGGTTCTTCTTCTTGAACCAACTAACATGCACAAGAAGTCCCGAATCGAAGCGCGATGCTTCGGGAAAGTTTGAATGGACTTCTACTAAGATCCTAGCTCTAAGATAGGAGCGATATGAAGATTAAATGATAATACCTACTCAAGGCTTAACATTCTAAAGAACAAAGCTAGAAGACTAAATATAAATCTAGACAAACCATCTTCAAAAGCTTCGATCGAATCTTCATGACTTCAAAGTTGGACCAAAAGCTTCAACGAAGCTTTAGGCATATGAATACGTGCTTTGAGAAGTCTTGAGACGTCGCTTTGGATGTTCACATGAATTTGGCGACGATCTCCATAACTGCGCTCACAAAGTGTTAGTTCAAGATTTATTTATGTTTGCTCATCATCCAAAACCAAATCCGGGGAGTCCAATACTCAACAAGGTGTTCTTTATAAAACATTTTGAACCAAAGACACGGAAATATTTCACTTGAGGATTTTTATCGTAAAACAACTCAAAACAAGTTTTGTTTGTTCGGGGTCTCACTAGGATTTTATTGAGCACATAACATGCCGTGTGCACCGCTTCTGCCCAAAATTGTAGTCCTAAATGACTATCATGAAGCATAGTGCAAGCACACTCAATAAGAGTCCTATTCTTTCTTTCTACAACACCATTTTGTGGTGGTGCACGAGGAAAGGAAAAGTTATGAGTTATCCCGGAGTCATCACAAAACTTAGTAAAAGACTCATTCTCAAATTCTCCTCCATGATCACTACGAATAGTGATAATGGTGGATCCTAAAAGATTCTGAATCTTCTTTGCAAATTTGGTAAACTCTTCATGAGCTTCATTCTTATTAGTTAAGAATGAAACCCAAGTAAATCTAGAAAAGTCGTCAACGACAACTAGTCCATAATGAGCATTACCTAAAGAAGCGGTTCTAGTTGGCCCAAACAAATCTAGATGTAGAAGTTCTAGGGGCCTCTTAGAAGTAATCCCTTCTTTAAGCTTAAATGAAGATTTACTTAGTTTACCTCTTTGACATGAATCACAAAAGTTTTTCTTATTAAAAACAATCTTAGGAAAACCTTTGACTAGATCATGCTTAGCTAACTTATATAAGTGCTTGAAGTGAACATGACCAAAACGGCGATGCCATAATAGTTGTTCACTTGTGTTAGCAACTAAGCAATGTTCTACGGTTTTAGGCAAGCTTAAATAATAAATATTTTTACGCCTAATACCGGAAAATAAAACATTTGAATCACAATCAACAATAGTACACAATCCTTCTCCGAAGTTAACCTTGTAACCTTTGTCACAAAGTTGACTTATGGAAATGAGGTTGTGACATAAACCACTAACAAGATAAACATTAGTAATTAGGGGTTTGGAAGGATTACCAACGATACATACTCCAATGATGGTTCCCTTTTGATTACCTCCAAAAGTGACCGTTGCACCATCTTTGATGCTAATCACTTCGGAGAGCAATGAGGGATCTCCCGTCATGTGTTAGGAGCAACCGCTATCTAGAATCCATCCTTTCCCTTTAGAGCTAATAAGGCATTTATTGCTCTTCTTCTTTCTCTTGGGTACCTATATAATATATCATAAGCTTATGGTACCCAATGTTTGTTGGGTCCAAGGGGATTAGCCCTTTGGAAGCCAAATCCAAGTGGACTTTCGCTTCCCAACATAGTTACTATTTCTAATTACATCATGAAAGTAGGAATCAACATAAGCATTCCTAACATTTAGACTAGTGTTCTTAGGACCCCAAATAGTGTACATCTTGGGAGTCCTATTCCTAGTTGCATGCATATGAGTTGGATTTCTATGTGGCGCATGCTTCTTAGGAACATGATTTCTAGCATATATATGAGGTGGAGGATATGCATTGTACATTCTTGAATGATATGAATTCTTGGGAGCATGCATATTATATGAAGGATATTGATCATGCATGACATGTGGAGAATTAGCATATATGAAAGAATGATGCGTATGAGCATATGGGTGTGTGTGAGCACGTACATGAGTATTTCTCATGTGTGATTGTGTACGTGTCCGTGGGTGCGGAGCATAAAATGTGTCATGATTATCCACTTGTGAAGTAGGATGTTTCCTACGTGGATGAGTATTAGTGTACATATAAGCATGGCCTTACTTTTGGTTTCCACCCTTAGTGGGTTTCTTGCCAAAAGGAAGAGAAAGTGATGTGGTGACATTCTTGATAGGATTGCTACATATAGTGTCTTTGACACCACTTGTGGATGCACCGGAGGAAGGCCTCACAAAATCTATAGTGACAGCACTATAGGAGGTGCGATCATTAGATGCATTCGCTTTAACAAATCCAAGGCCAACACGATGTGTGGCCAGAAATTGATTTGCAAGCAAATCATCCAATTGTCCTTATCCCTTATTGAATCTCACAATACGGGAGGACATGAGCTCATATTTCTCCTTTAAAGAAGAAATGTTGGTATCCAAGGTGGACACCCGTGCTTTGAGCTCGTGCACTTGGGTTTTAAGAGAATCATTCTCTAATCCCAATTATGTGTGGCGTGTAACTAGATCACTATTATCCATGGGATGTGTTTGATCTAGTTGAGATTTGAGGGAATTCACCTCATTTCTCAATGTGACATTTTGAGAATCTAAGTTTGCTTTCTCTAGGGTTAAAGTATCAACAATGGTGTCATTGTTGATAATGCATGGAATGGATGACTTGCTAACTTTTGATTTCTTTAAGCTAGAATATCTAAGCATTAAAGATTGGTATTTAGCAAATAGTTCTTCATTAGCTATACGAAGTTCATCCATTGTTACCTCGGTGTTTTCCGTATCAGAATCACTCTCATCCGAGAGTGGGTCTTCAAGTGCCATGAAGCACATGTGGGCACTCTCACCCTTCTCATCATCGGAATCGCTTGATGAGTCATCACTTGAGTCATCAAAGGTACCGACGAGTCCTTTCTTCTTGTATTTCTTGTTCTTGTTGGACTTGTTGTACTTTGGTGCCTTCCACTTTTCTTTGTTGTTTAGCATCAGGTAATCCCTCTTGATGTGCCCTGGCTTATTACACTTATAACAAAGAGAGAAAGTAGCATTAGTGGATTCAAAACGTTTGTTGGAGGGAAATTTACCTTCGCGGAAGAAGTGTTGGAACTTCTTCGCCATTTGGGCCATTTCACCCAAATCCATCTCGTTCTCGGATTCATCACTTTCGGAGGATGACGAATTGGCGTTGAACGCCAAAGCTTTCTTCTTGGCCTCCGAGGGATTCATCATGGCTCGAATCTTCAATCGGTTATCCCGTCTTACTTCGTAAGACATAAGAGTCCCGATGAGATTCACCACGGTGTAGTTCTTCAAGTCATTGACCTCTTCAATGGCGATTGCTCGTCTTTCCCATTTGGAGGTCATCCCCATGATAATCTTCCTTACCTTTTCAGGTCCGGTGTAGATTTGGCCAAGGGCTTCCAATTCGTTTGTGATGTCGGTAAAGCGTACGTACATCGATGCAATGCTCTCATTTTCCTGCATGTGGAACAAGTCGAAGTTTTGCACGGCAACATATAACTTTGAAAGCTTTACCTTATTTGTTCCCTCGTGGGTAACGATGAGATGGTTCCAAATTTTATATGCACTCTTACATATGCATATCTTGTTGAACTCATTTGAGTCCAACGCACAATGAAGAGCGTTCATTGCTTTAGCGCTGTTGACTTCGGCGGACTTTTCGGAAGTCGTCCATTTCTCGAAATCATCTTCGGAGGGCTCGACATACTCCTTATAGAGAGTTCTCCAAAGAGAAGCACTCCTAAGGAATGTCTCCATCCTACACTTCCAATAACCAAAGTTAGTACCATTGAAACGTAGAGGACGTACCGTAGATTGTCCTTCGAAAAGTGTGGACGCTCCATCACAGTCATGATTGTTGTAGGTAGGCGGCGGAGGAACGTTGTTGTTGTTGGATGCCATAGATAAAACCTTGCGCCCCGATACCAATTGTAAGGATCCTGTCTATGGGAAAAACACTAGAAGGGGGGGTTGAATAGTGTTTATGCAAATTTAATAGGAATTTACGCCAAATAAAATGCAATCCAACAAATAGTGCGGAATAGAAAACAACCCAAAGAGAAACACACGCAAACACAGTTATGTTTCAAGGGTTCGGATTACCCAAGTCAACTCCCGACTTGTTCCCGGTAATCCTATGTCCCTACCACCCGGATACCACCGGATACTCAAGTTAGAACCCTAACTTGAGGTTTCCTTAAAACCCACTTGTAGCAACCCTACAAGTGCAATCGAATACAATCGATGTCCTTGACTCCCACAATCAGGGAGCAAGCAAAAAACCACTCTCACAACCGAGAGCACAATTCAAATAATGAAGTTATGAAATCTGAAAGCAACACTTACAATCACCTATGCCTTGAAGTAGAACTTGAAGGAGAAGTGTGATGTGTGTTGAAGAACTCTCTTGGAAGAGAGGAGGAAAGCCCTTTCTCTTGACTACACCAAATGCCTAGAGGATCAATCTTTGGTTCTAGGTTGGAGAGCAAGAGAATCAGATTTGGAAATACTTAGGGCTTTGGATTTGAAAGCTTTGATCTTTGGAAATGAAAGCTTGAAGGATTTTGCAATGAATGAGTAACCTTCCAATGAAACAGTAGAAGCTCTATTTATAGCTTTCTCAAATCCACAAAACAGTTTAGGCAAAAACCCAATCGAAATCCGTGAGAAAAATCTCAACGGATATAATCTGAACTTGCGACAGGTGACTGATGAACAAACCACAGTCGACTGTTGCACAGTCAGCCAGGGTAGGTGAGAATTCATAACGGTAACTTACCACGTGGACAGTCGACTGATGAGGCCAAGACAGTCGTCTGTAAAACCAACAGGCGACTGTACATACTTCGACAGGCGACTGGCCGAGAGAAGAGTAAGTTAGATGAAATACTAAAAATCTCACAAGATACAGGACAGACGACTGATGCAAGGAACACAGTCGACTGTTAATCAGAACAGGCGACTGTATAACCTTAAACAGACGACTGTCACAGACATGAGAAATTTTCAGAGAGCTAAGTCAAAGAATAGACTTACAGACAGGCGACTGTTGCAGCATAGACAGTCGACTGATCTAATATATAATCGACTGTATATACAGCATAAGTCGACTGGCCGTAGAAATCGGATCAAACAGAGTTTGGGCAAGGAGAGACAGGCGACTGATGAACCATTCACAGTCGACTGTCGCTAAGACAGAAACCTGATAAACGTTCAACAGTAGCCTGTGCGAGATAATCAGAGAGGATCCAAAAACTGCATTGTAATATTCTGTGCATAACAGGTAACTGTAAAACAAAACACAGTCGACTGTTTTTGAGACAGGCGACTGCAAACTGTTAAGCAGTCGGCTGTTATAAACAATCCTAGCACAAACAAAAGAGAATTGAATTGCGATCAAAGGACAAAGGTCTAGAGGTGTCTTATGACCGAAAGTAGATGTGTGTGAGTGCTCCATCATAGTTCTACTTCTAAGCTACATACTAGAAGAGATAAAAGAAAAATTACATTGACGAATAATCTCTTCTTTCCATCGTATGAGCTTGAAGTCTTTACGGAGCTTCAATCATCAATCTACGATCATCCAATTCATATCATTTGCCTTCAATCACGTTTATGAGTCATCCATTGCTAGTTGATCTTCATAGTAAGCTTAGACAATGGATTAACTGCAAAATAGAGGATTAGTCACAAGTATTTATGTTTGCTCATCATTAACACCAAGTAGGGAGAAGTCCAATACTCAACAATGTCAAAATATACTGTTTTTCAACTAATGGGCACCTTGATGTCTTATGAGGTATGAAAGGACAGCAAGATCAAGATGCAGGACAAGATGAAGGCATTCTTGAAGCAAGAAGAGCCGAAGAAAAAGGCGATTGCTTTCAAGGCTGCCCCAACCACACCTACCGATAGTGAAGAATCAGAAGATGAGTTGGACATGGAATCTTTGGCCCTCATGGCAAAGAAGTTCAACCGGTTCTTCCGAAAAAGTAATTTCAAGAACAAATCCAAAGTTGGTTCTACTAATGCCTCTGCTCCTTTGTGTTTCAAATGCAATAAGCCAAGACACATCAAGGTTGATTGTCCTCTCAACAAACAAAAGGATAAGTGGAAGGCACCCAAGTTCGACAAGTCAAGAAAGTACAAGAAGGAGTACAAGAAAGGGCTTGTTGGTACATTCACCGACTCGAAAGAGGATTCTTCAAGTGGTGAGTCAGATGAAGAATAAGTGGAGAAAGCACACATGTGCTTCATGGCAAGAGAGCAACATGATCAAGAGACCGCTTCAGATGAAAGCGAGGATGAAGGTGAAGAGGTAACTATGGATGACCTTAGATTAGCAAATGAACAAATTTGGTCTAAGTATTCTAAATTAGTAAATAGATATACTAAAATCAAAGATGAGCTAACTAGTCTTCAAACTACACCTAAACCTGTCATCACCAACAACGACACTGTTGTTGAAGCCTTGAGAATTGAGATTGTAAATCTCAAATCTCAACTTGAACATGTTAACATTGAGGATTCGGATGAACATGAGATAGCGGATTTTATTTCTCGAAACTCAACTTTGAGTATTAAGAATGAGAATCTCAAGTCACATGTTTGTGAAATTACAACGCAAGTGTCCACTTTGGATGCTAAAATACTTTCTCTCAATGAGAAATATGAGTCCACATTAGGCCGGATTAAAAAATTCAACAAAGGCAAGGATCATTTGGATAATATTCAGAATGACTTACTTCCGACCAATCATCGCATTGGCTTGGGGTATAAGAAGGAAAATTCATCCAAATCTTCCACCACCTTTGTAAGGCCATCCTCCGATGCCTCAACTAGTGGGAGTAAACACCCCATGGGTAGTTCATCTACCAATGGTACTTCTACTAAGTACACATCCACTTTTGGAAAGAAACCCACTTTGGGTGGACCTCCACAGAAGGGTCAAGCATTTTTGTACACAAATACTATGCCACGTAGGAACACACCTCCTACTCCACAAGTTCACACTTATGATGATTTTTATACTCCACTTCCACGAGCACGTGCACACCAAGTGAGACACACTCACGCACGTGTTCCCCCACATGCATATATTCACCCACATCATTATTACATGAATGATTTCCATCATGCACCGTATCATATGTTGCAACCACCATTTCATCATGTGCCGCATGCTTATCCACATCATGCATATGCTAGGCCACTTCCTCGTAGAACACATGCACCACGTAGAAATCAACAAAATGTGCATGTTCCCAATAGGAATAGGGCTCCCTAGACACTCACTATTTGGGGCCCAAAGGACACTAGCATGCATGAGAAACAAGCCTACATAAACTCATATTTTATGAATGTTGTGCACAATGATGATTACATTGGGAAGTCTAAGTCCAATTGGACTTGGCTTCCAAAGGTCTAATCCTTAGGACCCAATGACATTGGGTACCATGATAGAATGTTTTTATCTTCAGGTACTCAAGAAAAAGAAAAGGAGCAACAAATCTAAATATAGCTCCAAGAACCAGTGGATACTTGATATCGGGTGCTCAAAATACATGACTGGTAAAGCTCAGTTGCTATCCGAAGTGGTACCCATTGAAAATGGAAACCAAGTGGTCTTTGGAGGCAACGAGAGCGGAACCATCATTAGTGTTGGAAAAGTTGGTAACCCTTCTAAACCCCCTTATAAGTGATGTTTACCTTGTTAAAGGTTTAAATCACAATCTAATCTCAATAAGCCACATTTGTGACAAGGGTTACAAAGTTAGCTTTGAGAAAGGAATGTGCCATATTTTAAGAAATGATAATAATAATGTGTTGTTCTTTGGCACACGCCATAAGGACCTATATATCTTAGATATTCCAAATTCCCATGAACAATGTCTTATTGCCAACACAAGTGAGCAACACTTATGGCATCGACGTTTTGGTCATGCGAATTTCGGAACACTTTTCTAACTATCCAAGCTAAATTCTATAAAAGGATTCCCTAAGCTTTCGTTTCAAAAGAAAAGCTTTTGCGACTCATGTCAACGAGGCAAAATTCCAAAATCGTCATTCAAACCTAAGAAAATCATATCCTCTAAACGGCCTCTAGAGATTTTACATCTAGATCTTTTTGGGCCAACTAGAGTTGCTTCATTAGGGAATGCTCGAAATGGACTTGTCATCGTTGATGACTTTTCTAGATTTACTTAGGTATTTACTTTAATTAATAAAAATGATGCTTTTGAAAACTTCACAGTATTTGTTAAGAAAGTACAAAATCTCATTGGAACTACCATTGTCACTATTCGTAGTGATCATGGAGGAAAATCTGAGAACGAGTCTTTCTCAAACTTCTGTGATGAGGTTGGTATTACTCACACCTTTTCTTTCCCTCGTGCACCCCCTCAAAATGGTGTTGTTGAGAGAAAGAATAGGACGCTAGTGGAATGTGCTCGCACTATGCTTGATGATAGCCACCTTGGCCATCAATTTTGGGCACGAGCGGTGCATACCGCTTGCTATGTGTTTAATAGGATTCTATTGAGGCCCGGCACTAAACAAACTTGTTATGAATTGTTGTTTGGTAGGTTACCTCAAGTTAAACTTTTTAGAGTTTTTGGTGCAAAATGTTTTATCAAGAACACGTATGGTAGTTTGGATAAATTTGATCCAAGATCCGATGAGGGGATATTTGTTGGATATTCCTCCCGTAGCAAAGCCTACCGGATATACAACAAAAGAATCTCAACGATCGAGGAATCACTTCATGTTTCATTTAATGAAGATTTTGTCCCTCCAAGAATTATCGATGACGATGATTCTATGGAAGCAGTTAGTGACTCTGTTGATATATCTAATGCTATTGATTCTGTTGAAACTAACCCTACTAATGAATCTCTTGAGAATGTTCCTAGTGACCAGGGTGTTCCCAGAAAGCTTCCAACAGTTCGTGACCATCCCCATGAGCAAGTTATTGGCAACATGGAAGATGGTGTCAGAACAGAACAGGGTCTCAAGTTAACTTCTTCGCTCAGTGTGCCTTTGTCTCTTCCGTGGAGCCAAAGAATATTAATGAGGCGTGCGAAGATAGCTCTTGGATCCTAGCCATGGAAGAGGAGCTCATTCAGTTTGAGAGGAATGAGGTATGGGAGCTAGTTCCGTTGCCTTCGAAGAACCACAACGTTATAGGAATGAAGTGGATCTTCAAGAACAAGACAGACGAGAACCAAAATGTCATCCAGAACAAAGCTCGGTTAGTTGCTCAAGGCTACAGGCAAGAGGAATGTATAGATTTCGAGGAATCTTTTGCACCTGTAGCTAGATTAGAATCCATTAGACTATTATTGTCATTTGCTTGCCATAAAGATTTCAAACTTTTTCAAATGGACGTAAAAAGTGCGTTTTTAAACGGAGATGTCATTGAGAAAGTTTATGTTTCTCAACCTTCGGGTTTTATAAATGAAAAATTTCCAAATCACGTTTTCAAACTTAAGAAAGCACTTTATGGTTTGAGACAAGCTCCTAGAGCTTGGTATGACCGCCTAAAGAACTTTCTTTTGGATTTGGGTTTCAAAATGGGTGAGGTTGATTCAACGCTTTTCGTTAAGTATGCAAATCATGATATTATACTAGTTCAAATTTACGTAGATGATATCATTTTCGGTGCTACTAACTTCACTCTTTGCGAAAAGTTTTCGAATGTCATGAAGGATCAGTTTGAGATGAGCCACATGGGTGAGCTCAAATATTTCTTAGGACTCCAAATTCGCCAAATGAACGATGGAATCTTCATCCACCAAACCAAGCACATGGTGGAGCTGCTAAAGCGATTTGGAATGGAGAATTCTTTTAGCAAGAAGACTTTGATGAGCACCACAACACACCTTGATAAAGATACGGGCGGCAAAGATGTAGACATTCGTCTATATCGAGGTATGATAGGGAGTTTATTATATCGTACTGCTAGTAGGCCAGATATAATGTTTGCCGTATGTGTTTGTACTAGGTATCAGTCACAACCTACGGAATCACACTTAATAGCCGTTAAACGTATTTTCCGTTATTTAAGTCACACACTTGACTACGGATTATTCTATCCAAAGTCCAGCACATATGAGTTAATCTCATATAGTGATGCAGATTATGCTGGATGCAAATCCGACAGGAAAGTACTAGTGGCACTTGCCATTTTATAGGAAATTCCCTCATCTCTTGGTTTTCCAAGAAGCAGAATTTTGTATCACTTTCAACCACCGAGGCAGAATATATTGTCGTCGGTGCTGCATGTGCACAGGTTCTTTGGATGAGACACACACTTAAAGACTTTGGTATAAACTGTGATACTTGTCATATCATGGTGGACAACCTAAGTGCAATATGTCTCTTTAAGAATCCGGTACACCACTCCCGTACCAAACACATAGATGTCCGTCACCATTTTCTAGATGATCATGTAGCTAAAAAGGACATCATTCTAGTGTACGTTGAAATCCAGAAGCAAATCGCTGATATTTTCACGAAACCGCTTAAGGAAGATACCTTTGTGCGGTTACGTCGAGAACTGGGGATTATGGGTGAATCCGAGATTTAGGATTCATATTTTTTTATATAATCTTGCATGATAATGATATTCATTAGCTCTTATTGGATTTGGTGTGATATTCTCTATTTTATGCTGGATTTATGTTTGGTTTTTTTATTTGCGCATCGGAATTATGGTTTTTTGGCTTTGTGGGGTAGAATAAGTGCGTATGCGAGTGTTTAGATGTTTTGTCCAAGAGATCTTTGGAGAGAACTCAAAATTTCTCATTCTCAAAATTTTGGACTCACTTAGTCGGTCCCAGTTCATCTCCAAACTGACTAGTTCTACTTCTAGTCGGTTAGACATTGAACTCAGACCGACTAGTTCATGCCCTATTTCTTGACACACTTGATGTTTACCATTTAGTCGGTCCAAGTTCACTTGCCGACCGACTAGAATTCGTTTTAATCGGTCAGCTCTTGAACTCTGACCGACTAATTGGGCAATGGCAATTTGGTCTTTGGTCCTACTTAAATCGATTAACTCATCTTCGCACCGATTAGAATTCATTCTAATCGGTGCACCCCTTCTTCCTCAAAACCCTAAACCGCCGATCCTCCCTTGTCTCCGCTGTCATCCGCCGTCTCCGGCCGCATCCAGTCGCCGCCGGTTGTCATCCTCCCTTCAGGGTCGTTCTCCTCTCTCATTGGGTATCTCCTCCTCCCTTCTCTCTTTATTTAGGGTTCGTTTTCGTTCGATTTTGTTGTTGTCTCGTCTCGATCTCATGGCAAGAACACGCATCCCGATCCGCCCTTCCGGTCCCTCCCCGATGTCCGTCGAACCTTCATCCAACCCTAATCCTCCCAAACGCCTCTCCAAACCACTCATCCGCCCCCTTCGTCGCCTACTTCTCCATCATCTTCTTCGCCTCCTTACAAAAAGAAGAGGACTGCCGCTTCCAAGCCCAAACCCTCCTCTAAACCCAAGCCCCAGCTAAAATTCAAGAAAATCTTGACCCCTGGACCCTACCGTGCTCCCTCGCCACCCTCTGGCTCCGACGATGACTATATCCCGGAGACTGAGGCTGCCGAGAAGGAACCTATCCCTCCTCTTCGCACTTCCTCTCGTCAGTCCAAGGGGAAGGATCCTATGCCCTCCGGTGGGGTTGATATCTCTCTATGTCGCAATGACCCATTGTGTCTAGCCGCCTATAACCGTATTGAGCATTGCCACTTGATCCTCGAGCACTATGTCCAGTTTGCTGATTTTCCTAAGCTCGCTGATCTTTTGTCCTATAGTGGTCTCCTTGACTATCTTCGCCATGATCCCAAGGCGAATCCTCATCCTTACCCTCGGCTCGTCAAACTTTTCTATGCAAATCGAGTTCGGGGTGAGTATGATGACAAGCTCTGTATTGAGACCACTATTTTGGGGACGTCCGTTATCCTCACTGCAGAGATCTTAGGACAGATTCTTGGGGTCTCATCGTCTGGTCTGCTCCCGTCTGACATCTCTGTGGATAATATCCACGATCTCGATCAGTCCCTCTTAGCTGACATGTTTCACGTCGTTCCTCCCGCCATGATTGGCGTTCCTTCCAAGTCTTTCAAACCAAATGCATGTGTCCTCAATCTGATTCTGAAGTCGTGTCTTCTCCCGAAGTACGGCTCTTCCAGTCTGCCATTCCAGCCCTTCCTGAAGCTCATTTATGCCCTTTTTGATGGGAGCGAGCTAAATTGGGCTCGCATCATTCTGGACAAGATGGACTCATTTGAGTGCATCAGGAAGTCGTCCAAGGCCACGCATATTCCCTATCCGTGCCTCTTGACTTTGGTCTTTCGTCACTTTGGAGTTCCCCTTCCTCCTGACGATTAGTGTCCCTTGGGTCCTCCCTTGAACGTGACCGCAGTCAAGAAGTCTCTTATGGCCTTGCGTCATGTTCAAAGGACCACCCCTTCTGTTCCTCCTTCATCTCGTGCTGCCTCTTTAGCTTCCCTGAGCCGTCAGGAGGCTCGTCTCTTGCGATGTGAGGAGATGCTCATGCGCATCTGTGATCATTTGGGTGTTGAGGTCCCTCCGACAGTTTCTGATGAGGAAGCCATGGAGGCTGATGAGGATGAGAAGCGTGCTACTGCTTCTCCGGTTTGTGCCCTCGAGGTACTTCTGTTGTTGCTTCTCATGCTCGTGCTCCCGAGAGCACTCCTGCTGCCACCATCCCTTCGGTGGATACTTTTGTTGCTCCAGAGTCTACCACTTCGTCTGCACAGCCTGCCGCCGGTGCAGATCCTGCCCCTGCCTCCTGAGCCTACCTTGGAGGACTCTCCTTTGAGCACTTTGGATGATACATCTAGTTGTGAGAGAGTGGGGCTAGGATAGTTGGGTGGTTGTTTTGTATGTTTTGTGACACATTTTGATGTATGTTGGGTTGTTGTATGTTGTGCACTTTATACTGCTATCTGCTGATGTTAGATATTGTTTTGTTGTCTCGATGTATCATTTTTGTTGTATCTATATATGTCTATACATCCTGTTGCAGTTCGTATTTTTGTGCACATTGTACTTTGTCTCTGTTGTTTACTTCGTCGCTCGTCGACTTTGTTGGTTATATAGCTTTGATTGTATGGAAAATGAATTGTTTTTCATGCACTCAATTCACTAAAATGTTGATATTGAAGAGATTGTTCCTTTAATCAATCATATGATTTGATGGTGTTTTGATGATTTCTCTTTTCGCTTCGCGACTATGGTCTAGTTGACACACCTTGATTTCTTCGATATTTTTCATTGGTGTCATTTGGAACATAGTCACATTCTTCGACTCTCTTGTTTGGACTATAGTTTAGCCTTTGTTGTTGTCTTTGACTTCCTCCCGCTCTTTTTGGCTAATGCCAAAGGGGGAGAGAATTAATAATGACTTGGTGCTAAATGATAGTTTAAGCAATTACTGTGCATCTAATTTCTTATGTTAGATTCAGGGGGAGTGAAGATATAAAAATTTATGGATTCCGATCCTATATTTCAATAGTTGGATCATGTTTTATACTTTTCTCTTTTGCTTGATGGTTATATTTATTATTTAATACGGAACTAACGAGTCATCAATGCAGGGGGGGTAAGTAAATTTCATTTATCTCATTATTATTGATTTATATTTATGTTGGTTTGTCATCACCAAAAAGGGGGAGAATATTGAGTATTGATTCCCCTGATTTGGTTTTGATGATGAACAAACATAAATATCGGGTGCTAATTCTCTTTGAGCGCAGTTATAGAGATCGTCGCCAAATTACTTTGTAGATCTCAAGCGTCGTCCCAAGACTTCTTTAGAGCGCGTGATCGTTGTGCCTGAAGCTTCGTTGAAGCTCAAGGAGTTATTAATGAAGTCAAGGGATTCAGAATCATCATGTTGAAGCTTTGAAGACGGTTTGTCAGTCTAATTATATTGTCTTCTAGTTTCGTTTCTTAGATTGTTAAGCCTTGAGTTTTACTTGCCTAAGTGATCCTCATATCTATCCTATCTTATCTCTAGGATTGCCTTAGAAGCCATTAGAAAGTATTCCGTAGCTTATCGCTTCTTCTCATGGATTTGTGTGCATCTTAGTTGGTTCAAGTAGAAGAACCCACCGACTAGATGACAATCTAATCAGTTGGAAATTCTTCTTCAACCGACTAGTCATCCTTGTGAACTTTAGCCTAGTTACCGTTGACCAATTAGTCGGTCCAAGAAGGTTCACCGACCGACTAGTTGTCAAACTAGTCGGTTGGTGTTTCTTCTTAGACCGACTAGTTTTCCCCTCTTATTTCACTCATTTCTCTATCGACCATCTAGTCCGTCCAAGAAGGTTCACCGATCGACTAGTTCTCAAACTAATCGGTCAGTGATCCTTCTTAGACCGATTAAGCTGCTTTAATTTTCCAGCCGTTGGAGATTTTATTTCCGCGATTTTTCTTGATCTATTTTGATTCTTTCCATATGTGTTTGATTCTTTTCAAACATGGAAATTTGTATAATATCAGAGAGATTTCTGATCTACGTATTCACTGAATCGATTATCCATTTTGAAGCTCTCTCGCTCTCGAAAAATCTCTCTCTCTCTCTCTCTTTTGTGACCTAATTTCTCCAAAGAGATTTTCAGATCTTGAGCTCTGTGTGATCATTCTTCTATAGAATTGAAACACAATCAAGATCTTCATCCTAGTCGTCTCCAACTGCTCATCCCGTTGTTGCTAGGGTTGCAATCGTCTTTCGTGAACTTTTCTCCATCTTCCTTCCTTGCCCTAAATTCGTAAGTATTTCTCAAGGTATAGGAATTTGTGGTGAGGTCTGTTTATTTCATTTAACTCTTTATTATAAGTTTATCTCTCGGTTTGTGAGAGAAGTTCGTGATCCCGGTGTGTGGGAGTCACGATTCGTTTGTTGTATTGATTGATCTTGCAGTAGTTTCTACAATAAATTTTTTAGTGAAAACTTGAGTTAGTGGATTCTAACTCAAGTAGCCGGAAGGGATCCGGGTGTCTGGGACGTAGGATCACCAGGAACAAGTCGAGGAGACTTGGGTGGATCCAAACCCATTACATCGTTTGTTTGCATTGTAATTCTCTTGTTGTTCTTATTTATTCCGCATAGTTGTTTGTGATTGCAAAATAATTAGGAATTATACTCTTGATTATTTTAAAGTACTATTCACCCCCCTCTAGTACTTGTGCAGTATCTTCCAGGGAATTACAGGAGTGTCACATCCGAGGATGGAAACGAGCGTTTGACTTCCATCGTCGCACTCATCTACCGCATCTCTATACAGAGCCGTGGTTTCGCAATTAGCTTCGCACGGGAATGCGTGCATTAAGCTTGACCCTTGGTCCTGACTCACAATTTGTATCCACTCCCGTGATCTACGGACTGCGACGCCACGCTATGGTTGGTTCTAGCGGTCAAACTACTTTCGTAGTCATCGACTAGCGGATCGAGGATGAGTGTCCGCCCTAGCTATCGAGTCACTCTTGCGATCACGAGCCCTAGAAACGGCCACTAAGCCCAAATCGGATCCATGGAGATTCTCCCTAGGATACGGGGCCGCTTTCGCGATTCTCCGATCCTAATGCTAATCCCCCAAAACCCTTGTTCAAACTACCATAGATAGACCAAATATTCATCCAACTGAGATTTAACCTAACATCCAATCCCTAGGATCCTAGAGATCATCCCTATGCCCTAGAAACACACTACTCTACCATAGAAATAGCTACAACGATATGGGCAATAGAGATTATCATCAAAAACTGAGCAAACAGCACGAAATTAATGTCAAAGCATAGAGAAAGGAATGAAGATGCAAATATATAAAAATTAAGGAGCAAGAAACATCCACCAAGATTTAGATTGAAGAACAAGACCACAAGAGAACTCTCTCCCACACTTAGCTCAAGGGTTTCTAAATTAAAAGAAAGCTTAAAAACCTAATCTAAACTGAGTTTACTTATATACAACCCATTAAATTTCGGGTTTTACAAAGAAACCGACCCGAAACCCAATAAAAATGGCCAAAAAGGAGTCTGTCGACATACCACTCGGTCGAGCGCCATCCTATGGCACTTTGCTTTGGGCACTGGAGAAGAGGCCGCTCGGTTGGGCTGGGAAGCCGCTCAACCAAGCTGCATCTTAGAGAATTGATGTCGCTCGGTTGACGTTGATGTCGCTCAGTCGAGCGGGTGGCTGCTTGACCGAGTGAATTAAATGCAAATTTTATAGAGAGTTCGAAGGCAAATTTGGAGCTCTCTGCAGGTCATAGCTCGGTCGAGCGAGAGGGGTCACTCGGTCGAGCGAGCTGGGTCTCTCGACAGAGCGACCACTTGCCATTTTGCTCCCCTTCTACGGAGTCATAGCTCGACCGAGCGATCTGGGAATAATTTGCTCCTCTCTTTTCTTCTCCTTCTCCTCTCTTCTATTTCTTCCGCTCCTTCTCTTCACCACTTTTTCTTTCTTCCCTTAGCTCCCTTAGCTCTCTTAGCTCCCTTGAGTCGCCGTGGTGAGGCGACGCGAGCTCCGGCATCCAACATTGTGTCCATACTCCAGTATCGCTCCGAATTGCGCTGAATTCCCTGAAAGTATACAAAACATCGCAAGAATCAAATATATCGAGAAAAGTGCGATATAATATGAAAATATGAACTCAGGCGATCAAAATGATATGGAAATGCGCGGTAAAAATATGAAAAATATGGACACAATAACATGTCGATCGGCCTGCGGGGAAAGCTACCCACAGCCTTACGGTCGATCGAATGGTTGGCCTACTGAGGGAGTTACCCCCAGCCTTACGGTCAACAGGTTGGCCTACTGGGGAAGTTTCCCCAAACCTTACGGTCGATAGGTCAATCAGTTTGCTGGGGGAGCTACCCTCAATCTTACAGTTAAACGAATGATCAGCCTGCTGGGGGAGTTACCCCTAACCTTACGGTCGATACGTGGTCGGCCTGCTGGGGGAGTTTCCCCCAGCCTTACGATCAACAGGTCGATCGGCCTACTAGGGGAGCTATCCCCAGTCTTACGCTTGATCGAGTGATCGGCCTGCTAGAGGAATTTCCCCTAGCCTTACGGTCGATACGTGGTCGGCCTACTGGGGGAGTTGCCCCTAGCCTTACGATCGACAGGTCGATCGGCCTTCTGGGGGAGCCACCCCCAGTCTTACGGTCGATCGAATGATCGGCCTGCTGGGCGAGTTGCGTCTTGCCTTACAACCGATTCGGGTATGGTTGACCTGCTGAGGGAGTTGCCCCAG
This sequence comes from Scilla litardierei, assembly GCA_030789695.1. Classification (NCBI taxonomy): domain Eukaryota; kingdom Viridiplantae; phylum Streptophyta; class Magnoliopsida; order Asparagales; family Asparagaceae; genus Scilla; species Scilla litardierei. The sequence continues at coordinate 42,761,462 of CM061134.1, forward strand.
CATTATGGCAAACCCATGGGTCGACCAGCTGGGCGAGTTGTCCCCAGCCTTACGACGAACCATACGGGTCGATCTGCTGGGGGAGTTGCTGTAACGACTGCTTTTCATGTATTTGGATTTATTATAATATAATATATGTTTTGGTGGATTTTCTCCTCTTGTGTGGTTTTCGTCTCCGTAGATTTCATTTTCGATCGATTCGTCGTATTTTCTCGCTTCTTCCTTAGGATCGTCGATTTCGAAGTATGTCACTCGTGACGGGCTTCATAACGGTCATATCAAACTATTAGATCAAGCCTAGGAGTCTTAGAAATCGATCCCGGGGCCCCGCGCTCCGTATCGGAACTTTTTGGTGATCATTAGCCGGTGTAAGAAGGGCCACCGACCGACTAGATGACGATCCATTCGGTCGGCAATCCTTCTTGGACCGACTAGTTAGCTTTCTAAATTTCTCAGGAGTTATTGTTTATCGTTAGTCGGTCTAAGAACGTTGGATGACCGACTAGGTTGCAAACTAGTCGGTCAGCAATGCTTCTTGAACCGACTAACTTATCATATTATTTTTGTATCAGTTACTGTTTACTCTTAGTCGGTCTAAGAACGTTCATCGACCGACTAGATGATAAACTAGTCGGTCAGTACTTGTTCATGGACCGACTAACTCTAAATCATATTTTTGTTCAGGAGTTACTGTTTACACTTAGTCGGTCTGAGTTGGTCGACCGACCGACTAGTTGCCAAACTAGTCGGTCAGTGGTTGTTCTTTGACCGACTAACCAGTGTTAAAACCCTAATTTCTGGGCAGCCGCCAGCCCAACCTATTTAAACCCAACCCAAACGTTTTCTTCTTCTCCAACACGACCCAAAACCCTAAAATCTTCCCCCTTCAGCCCCCATCTTCCTCCAAGCTTCATTTCTTCATTCCAAGCCTCAAATCCATCATCCAAACCATCCATTCACTCCATCTACCTCTCATCTTCCCCAAAAATCTCATCAAACCCATCAAAATCCCCAAATCCCCCAAAACCCTAGTTTCCTCAAACTTCTCCATTGGCTTCCAGATATGGTCCTAGGGTTCCCCGGAGTGTTTCTTCCGCCTCCTCTCGGTAAGAAATCGATCTACCATTGTTTTCATATCCTATTGTAATTTTTATGAAACCCTAATAAAATACTTGTGTTTTGATTATTGTTCCCCATATCAGCGATTCCCCGTAGGCTAGCATCCGCGGTAACGAACCTTCGTAACCGTCATCCCCGGTGATAGGCAAGTGAAACTTGCATCTCTTGATTTGGGCCATGTCTTAGGCCATTTACCATGCTTTAGCGTAAAAGAGACTAAACGGTGAAAGGATAGCCGTTTAGACGCCATTGACCTAGCTTGACAATGAAGCTAGATCCGTCACCCCCATCATGCTCATATGTCACGTTTACTTGAAATTAACGGTACGCGAATATGTTCATGTCATTGCATTTTGCCTGTCACGTTTAAATTCCATTAACGGTACTCAATTATCTGTTCATGGCATTGCATAGTGATTATTTATCGTGACTGCGTAGCACACGCTACAATACCATGTTTTCTGGCTCGTGTTCCAGAAGCGAGCCCTGTAGTTGCTAACCCCAACGCTCGGATACCGGCTAGGTGTACTCCTATGCCATACACACACTTATTTTCCTGGCTCGTGACCAGAAGCGAGCATAATGAGTTGCTAACCACAACGCTTGACACATGTGGGTGGGGTAAGAGATAAGCGGACTGAGCCCGAGTTGGCTTGATCAGCCACTCCGGCCAGCAGGCGAAATCTCTAGTGTTTAAGTGATTGATAGTGATAGAGATAAATGAGCTGGCCAGCAAGTGGACTCTCTATGCACTAAGTGTTAAGTGATAAGTGATAAGTGATAAGTGATAAGTGATAAGTAATAAGTGATAAGTGTTAAATGATAAGTAATCAGTGATTTGGTAGCTTTTGCTACATCGTAAGTGCTTGCCTCTCTTTCAAACTGTTGCATCATATTCAACTGCCATGCCATTGTTTAACATTTAAATGCTAGGTTGTTAGTCACTTTCAGTTTCCTTGCCCAAGTCTTTTTAGACTTGCTGACATGTGCCCCTTTCTCTTTTGGGTGACGCATGTTAGACCTTGAGCCTGAGTTGCTTGCTGAGGGTGAGGTGTTTGCGGACGCCGAGCTTGCGCCCGTGTTGGACGAGGAGTACGTGGACACTGGGGACCAGTCCTAGTGTCTTCGTGGTGTTTTACTTTTGTTAGACAGTTGTTTGTTGTCGGTGCGTAGCACCTTTACTCTGTTATGTCGTTGCTTTTGTTTGGCCTTGTTCTGGGCCTTTAGACTCTTCCTTTTAGCCTGGTGGCTTTTCTGTGATGTTGGATATTTTGTGGACAAACTTTGGGATTGGTATTTCATATCCGTCTCATACTATTATTATTGTTGTTGTTGTTTCGATTGCAATTACAGGGACCTGCTTATACTAAATTGACGCTTATCGGGTTTGGGGCTTCACCGCTCCACTCCCGTGCGGACCTTTTCACGTCTCGCCTCCATTTTAGGGAAGCGAGTCGTGACAGGTTTTAGTGGTGACCCATGCAGGTCCTCTGTAACTGCGATTATCGGGATAACAATAATAATGCAAGATTGTCCAACAAATAAGTTCGACATCTGAGCCCTAAGCTGTGAGTCTAATTGTTTCGTTTTCCGCGTCATTAGATGGCAGGAAGGCGAATCACCCGTGGTGGTGGAAGTGGTGCGCCCCCTCATGACGAGGAGCCTGAGCGGGAGCCCACTAATGGAGAAATGATGCGGATGATGTTGCAGATGATGCAAGTTCAGCAGGGTGTGCTCCTGCAGGTACAGAATGCTCCGGTGACTCGAGCTGCTCGGGTGGTGGAAGCCCCTCGCCCTGAGCCCGGGGTGAAGCAGTTCAGAGAGCTGGGTCCTGCGTATTTTGATGGAACCGAAGGTCCACTAGCTGCTGATGAATGGATGAGGAATATCAAGGACAATCTGAAGATGTCCAAGGTCAACGAGGTTAGTTGGGTTGACTTGGCGAAGCGCCAGCTAAAGGATAACGCCAGGAACTGGTGGGATGCTGAAGAAAAGATGTTAGTGGAGCCGATCGTCTGGGCTACCTTCAAGGCCAGATTTGATGGTGAGTTCTTCCCGAAGGCTGTCAGGGAAGAGATGCTACAGCGTTTTATCGATCTGAAGCAGGGGAACTCGTCGGTGGACATGTACCACCAGGAGTTCATGAGGCTGAGTCGGTTTGCGCCAAAGATGGTGCAGGACGCTGAGGAGAGAGCTCAGAGGTTCCTGCAGGGGCTTGCTTCGGAGCTCCAGAGCTTTGTGACCTCTTCTGACCGGGAATCTTATCAGAAGGTTTTGGTCGCTGCCAAGAGGCAGGAGCTGCTTGTGAACCAGAGGAAGGGGTCTATTGTTGGTGCTGGGAAGAGGCCTTTGGAACAGGCGAGAGCTGTGGTTAGGTCTGGATTCAGGCCGAACCCGCCTGTTCAGTTTAAGAGGCCAGGAGGGCCTGTTCGGAGGACTTGCCATTTCTGTGGCAAGGAGGGCCATATCAAGGAATCATGTAGGAAGTTCTTGGGGCAATGTATTATCTGTGGAGATCCCGCCCATGCTATCCGGGAGTGCCCGAGGTTGAAGCAACCTTGGCGGACACCTATTGCTGCCCCGCCGTTGCAGCAGAGAGCCCCGGTGCCCGCTGGTCGTGGGGTGCCCCTCATTCCGCAGAAGCAGGCTTTTCAGCAGGCCGCTCCGCCGAGGAGGCAGGCATTTCTGATGACTGAGGAGGAGGTTTTGGCCATGGATGAGGTCATTGCAGGTAACTTTCGATCTAGATTGTTCCTTCCTTAATTAATTGATTGTTAAATTATGTGTATGCTTGTGTATGGTGTTGCTAGAGTAAGATTTGATTGATTAGACTGTTTGTTAGGTGTGGTTTTGGTTTGCACATTCCCTGCCCGAGTCCTCTTTGACTCTGGTGCATCGATGTGCATTTTGGCCCAGAGCTTCGTGGAGAAGCATTCCTTGTCAACGTCCCCTCTCTCCAAGAGTTGGAACATCGTTACAGGGAATGGAGTAGTCGCGGTGCATCGTGGATGCAGTCCTTGCTCTGTGGTGGTTTGTGGACATGAGCTTTATGCTGATTTTATTGTCCACAACATCACCAACTACGATGCGGTCTTTGGGATGGATTGGCTTGCGAGCTTCTATGCTACGATCGACTGCAGGAGGAAGAAGGTGGTATTCGAGATTCCCGGACATCCAGTGTTCGAGTTCAGTCGTGGTAGCAGTTCGCTTGGTCCTGTCAGATTTCGGGCCAGGCCGGTGGAGGCTGTGGCTATGCAGATGGAGCTGGAGTGGCCAGCTGTGGTGCGTGATTTTGGTGACGTCTTCCCCGAGGAGATGTTTGGTCTGCCGCCTGATCGGGCTTTGGAATTTTCTATTGACCTTGTTCCAGGTGCGCAGCCGTTTTCGAAGGCGCCGTATCGTATGGCACCTGCAGAGTTGGAAGAGTTGCGGAAGCAATTGGATGAGCTTTTGCAGAAGGGTTATATTAATCCTAGTGTGTCTCTGTGGGGAGCACCGGTGTTGCTGGTTAATAAGAAGGATGGTTCGCGTCGCATGTGCGTGGACTATCGGGGATTGAATGCGGTGACCGTTAAGAATAAATACCCGTTGCCTCGCATCGATGATATTTTTGATCAGCTTGGAGGTTCGAGGGTGTTTTCTAAATTGGATTTGAGGAGTGGTTACCATCAGTTGAAGGTGAAGAAGGATGATGTTCCGAAGACAGCGTTCAGGACGAAGTATGGACACTATGAGTTTGTGGTTATGCCCTTCGGCGTAACTAACGCGCCCGCAGTTTTCATGAATCTGATGAACCTGGTTTTCTACGACTTTTTGGATAAGTTTGTCGTTATCTTCATCGACGACATTCTGATCTATTCGAAGTCGGAGGAAGAGCATGCCTCGCACTTAAGGACGGTGTTGGAGATCTTGAGGAAGCATCGTTTGTATGCTAAGTTTTCGAAGTGCGAGTTTTGGCTGGATCGAGTTGCTTTTCTCGGGCATGTGGTGACTGGAGATGGTATTTCAGTGGATCTCGAGAAGATTAGGGCCATCAGGGAGTGGCCTGTTCCGTCGTCAGCATCTGAGGTTCGGAGTTTCCTTGGACTTGCCGGTTATTATCGGCGATTCATTAAGGACTTTTCTCGTATTGCTGAGCCGATGACCAGCTTGACTCGGAAGGATGTTGCTTTTGTTTGGTCGGGTGATTGTGAGAGTGCTTTTGGTATTCTGAAGGAGAGGTTGACGTGTGCGCCTATTCTTGTTGTGCCTGATCGCAGCGGTGGATTTGAGATCTTTTGCGATGCTTCTGGCAAGGGTCTCGGTTGTGTGTTGCATCAGCACGGGCATGTTGTGGCGTATGCGTCACGTCAGCTTAAGGTTCATGAGAAGAATTACCCGACGCATGATTTGGAGTTGGCTGCCGTTGTGTTCGCTCTTAAGATTTGGAGGCACTTCCTGTTGAGTGAGAAAGTGAAGATTTTCACCGATCACAAAAGCTTGAAGTATATTTTCACTCAGAAGGAGCTCAACATGCGACAGCGTCGATGGTTGGAGCTTATGGCAGATTATGATATTGATTTGCAGTATCACCCTGGCAAGGTGAATGTGGTTCCGGATGCTTTGAGTAGGTTTCCAGCGGTGATGATGTTGACCTCGCAGTGGAGATTGCAGCAGGATTTTTGTGAGTCTGGCGTGGAGATTGTTCTTCCTGGAGAGGCTTCTTCGTTGATGTACATGCAGGTACAGTCAACGATCGTGGATCGGATTAAGGCTGGCCAGGCTGAGGATCCGAAGCTGGTAAGGATTCGGGAGCAGGTGGAAGCCGGTCTGCGGACTGACTTTTTGATTCATGAGGATGGCTCGCTGAGGTTTGGAGCCAGGTTGTGTGTGCCTGCTGGGGATATCAGAGGGGAGTTGATGGTGGAGGCACACAGTTCGTCGTATTCTGTGCATCCCGGTGGCACCAAGATGTACCAGGATCTTCGTCTGAATTATTGGTGGCATGGTATGAAGAGGAGTGTGGCTCGGAGTGTAGCCAAGTGCTTGGTTTGCCAGCAAGTGAAGGCGGAGCATCAGCGTTCGGCCGGGTTGCTACAACCGCTTCCGATTCTGGAGTGGAAGTGGCAGCACATCACTATAGATTTCGTGACTGGACTACCTCGGAGTCCGAAGCAGAATGACGCGATTTGGGTAATCGTGGATCGGTTGACCAAATCTGCGCATTTTATTCCGTTCCGAGTGGGACAGTCCACTGAGGCGCTGGCGAGGAGGTATATGGAGGAGGTCGTGCGACTTCATGGAGTCCCCGTGAGTATCGTGTCGGACAGAGACACGAGGTTCACATCTCAGTTCTGGCAGAGTTTGCAGAAGAGCTTGGGTACGCGTCTGAGTTTCAGCACGGCGTACCATCCGCAGACGGATGGCCAGTCCGAGAGGACGATTCAGATTTTGGAAGACATGCTGAGGGCGTGCATGTTGGATTTCAAGGGTTCGTGGGAGGACCATCTACATTTGGTAGAGTTTTCCTACAACAACAGCTTCCAGGCGAGTATTGGCGTGGCGCCTTTCGCCGCTCTTTATGGGAGGAAATGTCGATCGCCATTAAGTTGGGATGACGTTGGTGATCGGGAGTTGTTGGGACCTGAGATGATCGTGGAGGCCGTGGATATCGTCAGGAATATTCGGGAGAGGTTGAGGATTGCTCAGGACCGTTTTAAGCATTGGGCGGATGCTAAACGTCGTCCTTTGGAGTTCCAGCCGGGCGACCATGTGTTCTTGAAGATTTCCCCGAATCGTGGTGTGATTCGTTTCGGGAAGCGTGGGAAGTTGAGCCCGCGATACATTGGACCGTTTGACGTTTTGGAGAGGGTTGGCGAGGTAGCTTATCGCTTGGCCTTGCCGCCGTCTTTGGAAGGAGTTCACGATGTTTTCCATGTGTCGCAGCTTCGTCGATACATTAGTGATCCGTCTCATGCGGTGGATTTTTCGGAGATTACCGTTCGCCCCGATATGACGTATGACCAGCATCCAGTGCAGATTCTGGACAGGCGTCAGAAGTCGCTTCGGAACAAGATTGTCAATCTTGTGAGGGTGATGTGGCGACACGGTTCACCTGGAGAGTCCACTTGGGAGAATGAGGATGAGATGCGAGAGCGTTTCCCACTTTTGTTTCCGGACTCGTGAGTTTTTGGAAATTCCGAGGACGGAATTTTTCTTAAGTTGGGGAGGGTGTAACGACTGCTTTTCATGTATTTGGATTTATTATAATATAATATATGTTTTGGTGGATTTTCTCCTCTTGTGTGGTTTTCTTCTCCGTAGATTTCATTTTCGATCGATTCGTCGTATTTTCTCGCTTCTTCCTTAGGATCGTCGATTTCGAAGTATGTCACTCGTGACGGGCTTCATAACGGTCATATCAAACTATTAGATCAAGCCTAGGAGTCTTAGAAATCGATCCCGGGGCCCCGCGCTCCGTATCGGAACTTTTTGGTGCTCATTAGCTGTGTAAGAAGGGCCACCGACCGACTAGATGACGATCCAGTCGGTCGGCAATCCTTCTTGGACCGACTAGTTAGCTTTCTAAATTTCTCAGGAGTTACTGTTTATCGTTAGTCGGTCTAAGAACGTTGGATGACCGACTAGGTTGCAAACTAGTCGGTCAGCAATGCTTCTTGAACCGACTAACTCATCATATTATTTTTGTATCAGTTACTGTTTACTCTTAGTCGGTCTAAGAACGTTCATCGACTGACTAGATGATAAACTAGTCGGTCAGTACTTGTTCATGGACCGACTAACTCTAAATCCTATTTTCGTTCAGGAGTTACTGTTTACACTTAGTCGGTCTGAGTTGGTCGACCGACCGACTAGTTGCCAAACTAGTCGGTCAGTGGTTGTTCTTTGACCGACTAACCAGTGTTAAAACCCTAATTTCTGGGCAGCCGCCAGCCCAACCTATTTAAACCCAACCCAAACGTTTTCTTCTTCTCCAACACGACCCAAAACCCTAAAATCTTCCCCCTTCAGCCCCCATCTTCCTCCAAGCTTCATTTCTTCATTCCAAGCCTCAAATCCATCATCCAAACCATCCATTCACTCCATCTACCTCTCATCTTCCCCAAAAATCTCATCAAACCCATCAAAATCCCCAAATCCCCCAAAACCCTAGTTTCCTCAAACTTCTCCATTGGCTTCCAGATATGGTCCTAGGGTTCCCCGGAGTGTTTCTTCCGCTTCCTCTCGGTAAGAAATCGATCTACCATTGTTTTCATATCCTATTGTAATTTTTATGAAACCCTAATAAAATACTTGTGTTTTGATTATTGTTCCCCATATCAGCGATTCCCCGTAGGCTAGCATCCGCGGTAACGAACCTTCGTAACCGTCATCCCCGGTGATAGGCAAGTGAAACTTGCATCTCTTGATTTGGGCCATGTCTTAGGCCATTTACCATGCTTTAGCGTAAAAGAGACTAAACGGTGAAAGGATAGCCGTTTAGACGCCATTGACCTAGCTTGACAACGAAGCTAGATCCGTCACCCCCATCATGCTCATATGTCACGTTTACTTGAAATTAACGGTACGCGAATATGTTCATGTCATTGCATTTTGCCTGTCACGTTTAAATTCCATTAACGGTACGCAATTATCTGTTCATGGCATTGCATAGTGATTATTTATCGTGACTGCGTAGCACACGCTACAATACCATGTTTCCTGGCTCGTGTTCCAGAAGCGAGCCCTGTAGTTGCTAACCCCAACGCTCGGATACCGGCTAGGTGTACTCCTATGCCATACACACACTTATTTTCCTGGCTCGTGACCAGAAGCGAGCATAATGAGTTGCTAACCACAACGCTCGACACATGTGGGTGGGGTAAGAGATAAGCGGACTGAGCCCGAGTTGGCTTGATCAGCCACTCCGGCCAGCAGGCAAAATCTCTAGTGTTTAAGTGATTGATAGTGATAGAGATAAACGAGCTGGCCAGCAAGTGGACTCTCTATGCACTAAGTGATAAGTGATAAGTGATAAGTGATAAGTGATAAGTAATAAGTGATAAGTGTTAAATGATAAGTAATCAGTGATTTGGTAGCTTTTGCTACATCGTAAGTGCTTGCCTCTCTTTCAAACTGTTGCATCATATTCAACTGCCATGCCATTGTTTAACATTTAAATGCTAGGTTGTTAGTCACTTTCAGTTTCCTTGCCCAAGTCTTTTTAGACTTGCTGACATGTGCCCCTTTCTCTTTTGGGTGACACATGTTAGACCTTGAGCCTGAGTTGCTTGCTGAGGGTGAGGTGTTTGCGGACGCCGAGCTTGCGCCCGTGTTGGACGAGGAGTACGTGGACACTGGGGACCAGTCCTAGTGTCTTCGTGGTGTTTTACTTTTGTTAGACAGTTGTTTGTTGTCGGTGCGTAGCACCTTTACTCTGTTATGTCGTTGCTTTTGTTTGGCCTTGTTCTGGGCCTTTAGACTCTTCCTTTTAGCCTGGTGGCTTTTCTGTGATGTTGGATATTTTGTGGACAAACTTTGGGATTGGTATTTCATATCCGTCTCATACTATTATTATTATTGTTGTTGTTTCGATTGCAATTACAGGGACCTGCTTATACTAAATTGACGCTTATCGGGTTTGGGGCTTCACCGCTCCACTCCCGTGCGGACCTTTTCACGTCTCGCCTCCATTTTAGGGAAGCGGGTCGTGACAGTTGCCCTCAGCCTTACGACTGATCCCGGCTCTTGTCTGGATCCCAGTCTTAGCCCAAGCTCCAGTCTGGTCGGTGGAGGTTCTGCGTCGTCGCCTCAGTTTCTGTACCGTTGGGGGAACTTTGAAAGGCAGAGGTAGTACTGGTCCTCCCATGTACGTTATCCTTGCCTCCTCCGTGGCTCGGGTTTGCCCTGAATGGCGGGAAACTCGAGTCGTCAAAAATTTCATCGTGTTGGCACAAGTCGGTGGCTTCAGACTTAGGTAGGTCCGCTAGCTCGGCTGGTTTGGACATGGGCGAGCTCGGCTTGGTTAGCAGCTCCGTCGAGGTGGGGACAACTTTGTAAGCTCGGCAAGGAGGCTCTGATGCTTGGCCCGGATGCTCGGCAAGGATGCCCGGATGCTCGACAAGGAGGCTCGACATAGAGGATCGGATGCTTGGCAATGAGGCTCGGATGCTCGGCATGGACCATAGAGAGGGCTCGACATGGCCTATATAGAGGGCTCGGTATGACCTCATGAGAAGACCACAAAAAGAAAAGACTACTACCAGGAAGGCAGTAGAGAACATATCGAACTCAATGTTGTGGAAGCATTCCATAATGCTCTCAATCCGTGGGCTAAATGGGTAGATATTAATGTGAACCGATGAAATCCTTTGTCTTCTTCAAGGGCTACTCTGCTTCTCATTTAAGTGGAGATCAGTGGAATTCTAGAGGAGCCCTTCTGTCAGCATCCATTTCCTTCACTGAGATCGAGCCGTATGACCAGAGCTGCATTGGCATTGCCAATGCTCAAAACCTCTCGATGGGGCGGCTCCTGTTTTTCCGACCCTAATCATCTCCCGATCCGACGGTGATCGGGTGGCTAACGACCTCGGTGATTTTGGGGTCTTCGGGCTCGACGATGACGGAGGTGGCGAGATCTCGATCTCCTCTCTTGTCAACAACCCCATCATCAGAGGTAGGGTCGGGGTTAGGGATCTGATCCGCTTGTGACTGCCTCCTCCTGTGCTTTTGTCTTCGGTCTGGGTGGCTGCGTCGGCAATCAGCTCGAATTTGTAGACCTTATACTCAATATCGACTTTGAGAGCTCGTTCAGAGCACGAAGAAGAGGAAGTAGCAGAGTCCTGGTAGAGATGGCGACAAGAAACTGAGAATCTAGCATTCTTTAAGGATGTACTCACTGCCGTGCGTTAGATGGATGAAATCCTCCTCGCGATGATCTTGCTAGATCGACCCATTCTTTTAACCCCTTATGGAGGGCCATGAGTTTGGGATCATTGACGGTGATGCCGACCATGTTGGATCCGGATTTGACGACGAGCACCTGCATCGGCCCTCCGACCCAGCACCTGACGTCGAGGATCTTCTGGCCCGGCCGGGCGCAGATGAGGTCCACGACCCGCTCCTCGTGGATCCAGGTGGATTCGTGGTGGGACTTGCCGGGGATAGACGGGGTGAAGTGGAAGGATTGGCCCTATTCCCACTCGTGGATGTCGGTGACGAGGTTGTAAAAGGTGTCGACGAAGTCCGGGACCTTGTCTTCGACCGTCTATTTGGGCCAGTGGAAGAAGGGCCATTACTTGTAATTGTCTTGGACCTTGTTGTTTGTTATGGATCCTATCTTCAGATCGATGGCACGCTTGCCCTAGATCTCGACGGACCCATCACCCATACAAACCAGTAGGTCATGCCGACACCAATGACAACAGCGGTCCTGACGAGGGCCATCGTCTCTATTGATGAGATCAAAGATGACGATGACAAGATGAGCAGAGGAAATATGAGACTTTTTCTAAGGGAGCCGCCAGAATATTCTCCGGAGAACCCATCGGTTCTCGGAGGAGGGAGGGGGTGATCTCCTCTTGTCATTGTAGAGGAAGCGCAGTGCTTCACCGTCGGTAAAATAACGGGCGATCGTCCTGCCCGCGGTTAAAGAGTATGACGGCCAAGACACTTGCCCATGCCAGATCCAGCCGCGGCGTCGAACAAGTCAGGGCACATGTAGCTGGATCGCCGGCTTCCACCTTGAGGAGAGTTATGAGACGAGAGAGGGATGGCGGTGAGGACGCCGCCGTCCGGAGCAACATCGATGGAGAGGACGGATGCCCTGATCGCGGGTGAAGAGCACGGCGATCGAGATGTCGCCTGTGCCTGATCTAGCCACGGCGTCTAGTGATGGGAACAAGGTCTTGAAGTCCGTAGAGGCTCCAAAATGGGAAATTTGGCTAAGGGAACCCCTCCGGGGGAGGAAGGTAGGATCCAAAAAGAAAGGCGTCTTCTCCCGTGATCTTTGGAAGTTGACGGTATTTGATTAGGGGGACGAATCATTGTCGATGTGGTTGATTCGCGGATGTTGACTTGTTCCCACAGACATCGCCAGATGTTTTGGGGTGTTTTCTCACCGCTGGATGGTAGTACGGAGGTCCGACGGTCGTCGGACGCGAGCAAGGCGGGCGACCTTCGGGATCGATCAGATGAGCAGGCTCTGATGCGAGGATGCGTGGATCCGAGCATCGATGCGCCGAGGGGGAGCTTCGGCGGAGCGAAAACCTCTAGGATCGATCGGCCGAACGGACTCTTGGGATGAGGGCGTTCGGATCCGAGCGATGGGACGCCGAAGGGAAGTTTCGACGGTGCTGACGTCACTTCGGATCTGCAAAACGAAGAGCTCGTCAGGGGGGTCGGACCTTGGTTCCAACCAAGTCCCCTCCGATGCCTAAGTCAGATCTAGTCTGAAGGGTGCTCGGTGGGATAGAGTATGGTTCACGGGGAGACTAATACGCGGATCCTCTGACTGAGCCGTGGAGGAGAAATATTAGGTGGAAGAAGGTGTGTGAGTTGTATGATGCTACATCCATTGTTGATTACGGAGCTTCCCTGAGATGATGACTCTCTAGCCTTCATATAGACGAGTCATCACCCCTCTCATCTTTAAGGCCATGAAGAGGACTTAATGTTGCCCTTGATGACGGTGCGCAAATTAGGAAGTATTGACCCCCATGATTGCGTCTATTTGATGAAGAGATAAATGCCATGAATACGGGTCATGATTGCTAAAATGACGGCTTTGAGTGTCTGCCATAATTGGTGAATGCTCACTCGATTTGGGGAGCGATTTTCTTCACCTCGAAAAGTGGGTGGTCTATCTAAGGGAGAGCACGGTCTCAAACCGACGGTTTGTGATCTAAACCGAGCCAGACCATATAAGTAGCGGTTTCTCACATGCCAGACCAAACCAGACCGCTAGACCGACGGTTTTCGAGCCAACGAAAACTGCTTGGAGCGGTTTGGAGCGGTTTGGTTCGGTTTGGAACCGCGGTGCAGACATATGATGACGGAAGATCCCCTCGTAAACCCAATTTTGCTAAATATAGACTTTGTCATTAAAATAATTTCATGACATGGCTTCTCAACGCGACTGCGTCGGACAGCTTCTCAATGCCGGCGTCGGACTGCTTCTCAACTGAAAGAGAAGAATAAATAAGAAGATGAATACGAAGAAAAACAATAAGAAGAAGAAAGAATAAGAACGAGGAGGATGGGTTTACCTGGTCTTGGTGTTGGCGATGGCCGATGAGCTGACCGCTCATGGAGAATTAGCGATGCTCAAACGGGAAAAAAACAAATGCAGTCTGAACTCTGAAGAGTGAAGAATGGAGATTGAAGAAGGCAGATAGCCAAATAGGGCCGGCGCGGCGCCACTCAGTCTAAAGGTCTTAGGCTAGGGTTCCTAGGGACAAGGGTTAAAATCCCAACAGATTTCCAGCACAATATATAATATATGTTAGGAGTTGGTTCGGTTCAGTTTAAGCGGTTTCGACAGGGTGAAACCAAACCAGACCATATAAGTGGCGGTTTCCAACGATTGAGACCAAACCAGACCGATGGAGAGCGGTTCGGTTCGATTTTTGGCTCGGTTTGGTTCGGTCCGGTTCGGTCCGGGCAATTTGAGCAAACCGTGCTCACCCCTAGGTCTATCGGCCTTCGTCTCGGCCTCTCGGGTAGATGGGCACGACCTGCTCATGAGGTCCTTGGGCTAGAGCCCAAGATCGTTGTAGGTTGGTTGACTAGCTGTGATTGACTCGATTTCTTTGGATCCGATCAAAAAGTTGTATCAAAGACAAAAGGCTCGAGTTTGACCAGATGGCTAGGAATAAATGTATGACTTTCACTCGAAGAAGGGATACAAACGATATTGGAAGGAATATTGCACGATTGAGGTTGACGGGATTTCAATCGATACTAAAAAGAAATGGGCCAAGTTTTCCCATATAACAAATAACCTGGCTGGGCCTAAAAGCGGAAGACCAGATCTGTGATGTAAATTAAGGTTGAAGGGTACTTTTGTCACTTCACCCTACAGCCAATTAGGGTTTAGTTCCCATCGTTCTTGCCTTCTCCTTATAAATTCAAATACATATAATCTCTAGGCATTCCCATCCCAATCTCACCTCGCTGCAGCATCTTCATATTTTCAATATTTCTCTTCTTCCCATCGATTCTTGTTTTCCCCCCCTTCTTTTGCTTTTATTTTACTAATTGTAAATGTTGGGTGGTTTTATTTTCTTCTTATTTTGATGATCTTGATTATTCTTCTAGTTTGATATCTTTTAATTCATATATTTGTACAACAAGTGTTGCAACGAGCAATAAATCAGGCAGCCCCTTTGCGAAAATCAAAATAAAAATAAAAGTGGCATCGGAGGTGTTATTTTGCTCGGAAATTAAAAAAAAAAAACTTATGCTCTTCAGATTGGCTGAGGGGAACCATTGATGCTGGTCTAGTAAGCATAAGTACATTATATTTATTTTATTTTATTTTATTTGGTCATTTAATTTTCTACCGATCTTTCTTACATCTTATTTCATTTTTACAAAAAAGGATAATTCGATCATGGTGATTTCATGGTTCACACTTTCTTAATTTTTTTCGGATTGTGTAAATTCAAGTGGTTATGTATGTTTATTCATTCATCGCAAATTTAATGATTTGACAGAAATAGGATTTTATGTGATTGATTTACAAACGATTAAAGCCTTTTGGTTTCGTCCAATATTTTATATTTTGGTGTATTAATAAAACATGGAGAACACAGTAAACGGTTTAGATTGTTTGACTTAGAGCATCTCCAACTGTACGTTAAAACTCCAAATTTTGATGATTTTCCTTCTTCAATCGGCCGACGGCCGGTAAAAACTGCAAATTTTTACCGATTTGCTATAGTGACCCTTCAATTGGAGGGTCACTGTAGCAATTGGCATTTTTTTATTGTGAGTACCCAAATACTAAACATAAATGGACCAATGATCTTATATACTGCATTTTAGGGTTGGAAGATGTATATTTAAGTGTTAAAAATTACTAATGGTGTGTTTAATAATTATGGGGGGTTGAGTTGAAGCACTCTTCATTTCTTACTTTTCATATAGGAAATAGTCTCAGAATATTCCAACCCAACCATTTATTTACAAAGGATTGGGTTGGATATGACCTTATATGACTTAACCATCTGTTATATTATTCTATTGTGTAGATGGCAAAATTGATTTTCTGATGCCACCGAGCTAATGCTCGGTTGGTACTCTCTCACCCATTCTTCCTTTTGGGAGTAAAGGGATCGAGGCTTTGAAATGCTTTTTGATGTATTTAAAAAAATTGATTTTCTGACCAGCCTCGAAATTTATGAAAATGTAATTTATGGCGAGAATAATGTGTATTATATTCATAAAGTACAATGTGTTGCCTGGCTTATATTTAGAACCCAAATTTTTATTGTGTCGAAGTTGGACATGAAATTTCCAAACTCGAAAACCTGACAACAATCCTAATGAAAATGCCAAAATAATATGATACTTGGAAAAAATGTTCATTATGTTAAATATACAAAAATAAAGTTCATTATGATAAATTTCACCAACAACCTAATTATTGCAGTTATAAATACAAAGGTTTTTACCATTGATAAAAGAGTGGGTATAAATTTTATCAATTTTTATATATACTAAGGGCTTGTTTCTTTGATTGATAGTGAATTGGGATTTACTGTTGTGAATAGTAAATCCATGGTGGATTCATGAGGAGAGAGAAATAGAGTTTTGTGTTTCTTTGGTGGAAAGTAGGTGTGAAAGTTGTTGTGGGATTTGTTTGTGGGGCCCATAGTAAAGTTTTGTGTTTCTTTGGGTTAAAGTGTGTTTCAGATTGTTGGATTTGGATTGTTGGGATTTGGTTATGGTGTTATGAGGTGAGAATAACCCCCTCTAAGGAAATATGAAGTAGAAAAATCAGTTAATTAAATAAACTAATAACTATTAGTTAACTAAATATTAATTATTAAGTAAATATCTATTAAATACTCATAATTAAATCCTGCGCATTACACAACAAAATTAAAATACCGAATTTAATAATTAAAAATTATTAAATTTCATTTCTGGGCTAATAAATATAACCAAAGGTAATACCCATAAAGCAAGCAACCGAACCACTTATCTCTTGCATTTCCAACATTCTTAAATTCTAAAAAGTACAACTGAATTGCAGAGACAGCATACAACAGAAATCACAATCCTATTTAACATAACACATGAACCCAGCATATACAGAAGACATATAATATTCATAATACAGTCTCAGTTTGCATAACAAACAACCAAAAAATATAAAGTGTTACAATGTAACCAGCCTAATATCAACCACTCTTGTGTATAATCAACAATAACACAACTAACATCAAACCTAGGAGCGTAAACAAAACCAACTTCACGGAGTCCATTCTCACCGTGGTCCGCTCAAATCGCCCCACGAGCGAGGCCAACCGACCCTCTATCTCTAAAAGCCGCCGATCAGAGAACGATGCGGAAGAGGGAGCATTGGTGGGGCCTCTTTCAATCTCATCCAGCAACTGCAGTATCACATAGGTTGACCAGTCGGAATGGGGTGGATCCTTCCATTCGTAGAAGTTGCATCCATTCACGCGGGATGGACAGCTCTAAAAGCGCCTGCCGGGATTTTTTCGGGTCCATGATGTCCGCCTGGCAACCCTGAGCCGACAGTAGCAAAACTTGAAGTCATCATTATCAGCCGCCAACTCACCGCCTGCAGCAAATCTGGGACTGGATTGAATAGAAGAGCTGGAACCGGTGCTCAGTTTAACCTTGCAAGAAAAAAAAAATATTAGCGTGAATAATGATTTAAAGAGATATAACAATGAAATGAAAAATGGGGGAAGCAGCGTACCTACAGACAGTGACAACCCCGCAGAAGAATACATCACCTGGCTTAATTCAGAAGTAAAAGAAAAAAGGCAATATCGTAACATAGAGACAAATTGATCAGTATATATATGTTCATCATCAGCAGGCTGAAACATATGTGAATGGCTCATAGGGTCAGTATTTGGGTCATGGCTCAATGTAGTTGTTTGTGTTTATGATATACATAAGCCCTCAGGTGATGTAAGTTAATTTTTCAATAAATCCTGGTGGACATAAGCAGTTGCTCCATCACATCTCTCCCCCTCATTGGTAATGGAACCATCCAGCCTATAACCACCTATTTTTTTCATACCCGAGGGACAAGGGGATCAGCTAATTATCTTCATCATTGGGCTAGGATCAGCCACAGTGCAATGCACCAACCAAAAATGAAAGAGGGAAAAAATTCACATATGTTACTCAGTGTGCACAGCAGCACCAATGTGCAAAGCCCCCATAAAAATGAAATTGGCTAAAAAATTTACATATGTTTCTAAAAAATTTGAAATTGGCAACAAAATCACATATGTTTCTCATTGTGCACAGCAGGACCTATGTGCATAGCACCCCAAAAAATGAAATTGGCTAAAGAATCACATATGTTTCTAAGTGTGCACAGCAGGTCCAATGTGCAAAGCAACCAGAAAAATGAAAGTGGGAAAAAAATCACATATGTTGCTCAAAAATTGAAAGTGGCACCAACATCACATATGTTTCTCATTGTGAACAGCAGGACCTATGTGCATAGGACCCAAAAAACTGAAATTGGCTAAAGAATCACCTATGTTTCTCATTGTGCACATCAGGTCCAATGTGCATAGCCAGCAGAAAAATGAAAGAGGGAAAAAAATCACATATGTTACTCAGTGTGCACAGCAGCACCAAGGTGCAAAGCCCCCAAAAAAATGAAATTGGCAAAAAAATTCACATAAGTATATAAAAAAATTGAAATTGGCAACAAAATCCCATATGTTTCTCAGTGTGCACAGCAGGACATATGTGCATAGAACCCCAAAAAAAGAAATTGGCTAAAAAAATCACCTATGTTTCTCATTGTGCACAGCAGGTCCAATGTGCAAAGCAACCAAAATAATGAAAGTGGGAAAAAAAACACATATGTTGCACAAAAAATTGAAAGTGGCACCAACATCACATATGTTTCTCATTGTGAATAGCAGGACCTATGTGCATAGCAACCAAAAAACTGAAATTGGCTAAAGAATCACCTATGTTTCTCATTGTGCACATCAGGTCCAAATGTGCATAGCCAGCAGAAAAATGAAAGAGGGAAAAAAATCACATATGTTACTCAGTGTGCACAGCAACACCAAGGTGCAAAGCCCCAAAAAAAATGAAATTGGCAAAAAAATTCACATAAGTATATAAAAAAATTGAAATTGGCAACAAAATCCCATATGTTTCTCAGTGTGCACAGCAAGACATATGTGCATAGAACCCAAAAAAAAGAAATTGGCTAAAAAATCACCTATGTTTCTCATTGTGCACAGCAGGTCCAATGTGCAAAGCAACCAAAATTGAAAGTGAAAAAAAAACACATATGTTGCACAAAAAATGAAAGTGGCACCAATATCACATATGTTTCTCATTGTGAACAGCAGGACCTATGTGCATAGCACCCAAAAAACTGAAATTGGCTAAAGAATCACCTATGTTTCTCATTGTGCACATCAGGTCCAATGTGCATAGCCAGCAGAAAAATGAAAGAGGGAAAAAAATCACATATGTTACTCAGTGTGCACAGCAGCACCAAGGTGCAAAGCCCCCCAAAAAATGAAATTGGCTAAAAAATTCACATATGTATATAAAAAATGTAAATTGTCAACAAAATCCCATATGTTTCTCAGTGTGCACAGCAGGACATATGTGCATAGAACCCAAAAAAAAGAAATTGGCTAAAAAATCACCTATGTTTCTCATTGTGCACAGCAGGTCCAATGTGCATAGCACCCAAAAAACTGAACTTGGCTAAAGAATCACCTATGTTTCTCATTGTGCACATCAGGTCCATTGTGCATAGCCAGCAGAAAAATGAAAGAGGGAAAAAAATCACATATGTTACTCAGTGTGCACAGCAGCACCAATGTGCAAAGCCCCCAAAAAAATGAAATTGGCTAAAAAATTCACATATGTATATCAAAAAATTGAAATTGGTAACAAAATCCCATATGTTTCTCAGTGTGCACAGCAGGACATATGTGCATAGAACCCAAAAAAATTAAATTGGCTAAAAAATCACCTATGTTTCTCATTGTGCACATCAGCACCAATGTGCAAAGAAAACAAAATAATGAAATTGGGAAAAAATTCACATATGTGGGTTAAAAAATTGAAATTGGCAACAACATCACATATGTTTCGCATTGTGCACAGCAGGACCTATGTGCATATCACCCAAAAAGATGAACTTGGCTAAAGAATCACATATGGTGCTAAGTGGGCACAGCAGGACCATTGTGCAAAGCCACCAGAAAAATGAAAGTGGGAAAAAAATCACATATGTTTCTCAAAAAAATTAAATTGCCAACAAAATGACATATGTTTCACATTGTGCACATCAGGACCAAGGTGCAAAGCCCCCAAAATAATGAAATTGGCTAAAAAATCACATATGTTTCACAATGTGCACATCAGCACCCATGTTCAATGGCCCACCAGAAAATGAAACTGGGTAAAAATCACATATGTTTCTCAATGTTCACAGCAACACCAATTTCCAATGCCCCATCAGAGAACAAAACTGCGAAAAAATCACATATGTTTCTAAGCCCTCAGGGTAACATGTTTTTAAGCCTTCAGTATGTATTAGGCGGTTGCTCATTTTTAATGAACCTTCACACCTAATACAACTTTTTCTTCATAACCGAGGGACAAAGTGATCATTATATGTTATTCATCATAGGGTTGAAACATATGTGATTTTTTTGCCAATTTCATTTTTTTGGGGCTTTGCACATTGGTCCTGCAGTGCACATTGAGAAACACATATGATTTTGTAGCCCTCAGGAAGAAAGTTTAGTTAGCAATAAATCAAGGTGGTCATAAGCAGTTGCTCCATCACATAACACACACGCAGAGATAGTGGAACCATCCAGCATATATCCACCTATCTTTTTTCATATCCCAGGGACAAAGGGATCATGTACATATCTTCATCATTGGGCTATATGGAAACATCTACAAGGAGCCATAAACCAAAACTGATAATATGATCCATCCACTTATGTTTCATAATATCACACACTGCAACATGGAGACATGGCCCAAAACCTGCACCAGTAGGCCATGCCCATATGTATCACATAACAACAAAAAGCAACAAGGATAAAATATACCAAAATATGTACCATGCAGCCAAATCATCAAAAGTGAGACATTAACCAAAAAATTGAACCATAGAGCATTGCAATTATGTTTCATAGCAAGACACCCAGCATAAAGGAGACATGCCACATACCCTGCACCCATTAGCCTACGCCACATGTATCACATTAACACACAAAAAGCATCTAGGAGACATGCCACATAAAATACAGCGATGCGACATGCCAATATGTTTCATACTTACCCATACAAAACAACCACAACCCCAACGACCTCTAATCCCCACTCAACCAACATACCTTTTGGCCCACCCATACTCATATCTAACCGACGCCATCTCCGCTGCCATAACCAGCGTCCCGCAAGTCCCTTTTCATTTCTGCCACTAAATCTTCAAGGATAATCTTTCGACTCTGCTGTGGCACGGCCAAAAATTGACGCCCCGCCAGCTCATTCATGCTAAGATCTTTATACAACTTCAACAGGACGTGGTGAGGGTACTCCGTAAACGCGTACACACTATGTGCAAGAGTTTCTGTCCAGTGGGGCTGGGAGTGTGCACTCCTAATAGCCTCAGCGACCTCTTTCACGTTGCAGGCAATATCCCGCATTACATCAGGGTCTTCCCTCACAGCACGATGCCGCTGTTTCTTCTTCCCCAGCGATGGTGGGGTAGCATTTCTTGGCCCCCCATATGGACACTCTCCTGTCGACGCCTGTGTGGGTATGTCCTCAGGGACATGGTGGGGTGGAGTACGTATATGTGTAGGATCAGGCGTGACGGGCTCACCTTCCCCTCCAGAAAATGGTCCTGCAAAGCTATCGTATAAGGATCAGGACATATCCCCACGTGCTGCATCATCCCCGATGATGACAACGAGATCTTCAAACCATGGCAGTGGATGGTTCACATATGCACGCTTGCGAGGGTTTGCCTGAACGATTACCAAAGCATATATGAATATACCATTCATATCTATAATTTATGTACCATCACCTAGCCTATGTAGAAGATAGAAGTATTTACCGCCGCCCACGTGTCATAAATTTCTGGATCCAGATGAATCATCTTCTTCTCAACATCCCAGCCCGCCCCGCTAATTTCCATGCACTCGTACACATCCTTGAGACGTGTCTTCAATGATTTCATGTGGTTTCTCACATTACCACTTGTGAAAGATGTCCCATGAGATTTATTGATTTCAGCAGCCGCGGCATTGAAGGCGGCCCCTTTAAAGGTCTTATCGACCTTAAGGCCCTGCCGTGCAAGTTCTGCTAGCAATGGAATAAGGGTGGCATCGTGCTCGGGCTTCCATAGTTTGTTATGTTGTGAAGAAGAGGCAGGCTGCTTCAGCTTTTTGCTTGGACTTGATACAGACCCCTCGGCTTCATCACTACGCCGGCTCGACTTCCTCAAGGAGTCACTGTCGGGAGTTCTTTCATTTCCACTTTTTGGCGTGGGCATCGCGCATGCACCATGCGAGGAGGTGGGTCTGAAATTGGGTATTTCTCCCCCTTGTAGCATATGCATATACCCATGGCCACTATGTGAGGGCATAGTCATGGGCATTTGCAATGGAGGAGACATGGGCATTTGCATTGGAGGAGACATGGACATTTGCATTGGCAATGTGAAATTTCCATAAGGTTGATATGGCAGTCCATGCCCACCAGATTGGTATCCAAGCATTTGGTAGGGGTTAGGTGGAACCCGCATGGGAATTGGACGGTTGAGAAGGGGTTCCACCCTCCTCTCGGCATCTCCACGTTGTGTCCCATATAGATTTTCATATAATTGATGCATTGGATCACTCCCATCCGGGGAGGGCTCGCCCCCATGCCCTGATTTTTTAGATCCATCCATCCCTACATCATCAATATTATTGTTATTAAAACGCATAAGTTGTCAGTAAACATCATTGACATGATAACGAATGGTGAAAAAATACAGAAATTTAAATGATTAAAATGATCAGCCAAAGTATGAAAATATTGTCATCCTAAACACACCGAACGTCATGCAATAAGAAATGAACATTGACACATTGTTCAGACTAGGCAAATAGAACGATCCCCTCATAGGCCATGCTCTACTGTGTTCCCGTTATTATTTATGTTACAGTAGTCCACCCACATATCCCAAGCTATCTTCTCCCTGCGCATTTTCCACTGATCCCGTTGTTCGGTTTGTTCACGAACGGTCCCCTGTTGGGATAGATCAATAACATCGTCATCTCTCTCATCGATACCCTCTACTTCCTCCTCCACCCCATCCCCTTCTTCATATAGTTGGGGGTCATGAGGATCTGCAATCTGGATGTAATTATGCAAAACAGTGCACGATAGTACGGTAGCGACCTGGCTCTTGAATGGGTAGTGAGGTTTGGATGTCAATATTTTAAACTTGTTCTTTAGGATACCAAAAGTGGACTCGATCTTTGATCTTAATGTAGAATGGCGCAGGTTGAATAGCTCTCGTCGATTTCGAGGAACCCGATCAGTATGGTCCTTCAAATGGTATCTAACTCCCCTGTATGGCGATATGAATCCTGGCATTGTCGTATATCCAGAATCGCAAAGGTAATATTTACCTACATTCATACAAAGGCGACCAGTTTTCTGTTCAGACGCTTTCTGAGATACGTAAAACTTATTTATATGTTAATTTTAATGTATTACCTTCATACACTCGTAGCCCCAGTGGGGGGGGGGGGGGGGTAAAGACAATGCATCTTTCAGGACCGTAAAATCATTTGCGGATCCTTCTCACCCGGCCAGTACGTATGTGAATCTTTTGTTTGGGGTAACAGCTACAAGCACATTTTGCGTCACCCCCTTTCGCCCTCTAAAGTGGGGTACGAGCCTTGCTGGTATCTATGTGTGTCCCATCAATGAGCCCGATGCAGTCCTACAACATATTAAATGTGAACAATGTGCAGCACCAAAAACGATCCTTATTATACTGCCATATATACATATACTCACACGTACCTTAAAATATGGGAACCAATTTGGATTATTAAGTATCTCCGGCGGTGTCTCATTCGGAGCTTGCTTCACGAACATATCCCTAAGTGCACACAGTCCCGCCATCACTTTGTTAAAATAATGGCTAACTGTCCCCCCTCCCCTTATGAAATCCACTTGCATTACTCTATTCTTTGACTTGTGCCCTACCATATGCAGGAACATGGCCACCTGCTCCTCTACGGATACATGAATAGTGTCCTTGAGAAGATCACGCTGGCGCATTAATGCTGTAAGATTCATGAAAGCATGTCTGTGCATTCGTAGGTAGTGCAAACAACTACTTTCCGACCCCCACAAAATTCTCCGCATGTGGGATTTCCTATGCAAATCCCGCATAGCTGAGGGCTCTCTGGGTATAGGGTCGGGCCTAGCGGAATTGTGCAATTGTAAGGCTAGTATGACAAATGTTATTGCAGCTGCGGCGGCGGTACATAACTCACAACCCGAATGGTCTCCTTGTGTATCCATGTCACGCTTAATTGAATAACACATATATTTACTGTTAATTATATACCTACCATGCTACATATGAGTAACACATTTCACATAAAATTGTGCATATCAAAATGTTTTGCCCTCAGATTTACTGTGTAATCATAGGGAAACACGTGGTTGCTTTGCCGTTGCTCTATCCTTTTCACCCCATAAATGAAACAATGAGACAAGCCCCAAAAATTTATAAATTGAGCCACGCATAACAACAAACCAAGGAAACCGTGCTAAGAAAACATATAGAAGTAACCATG
This sequence comes from Scilla litardierei, assembly GCA_030789695.1. Classification (NCBI taxonomy): domain Eukaryota; kingdom Viridiplantae; phylum Streptophyta; class Magnoliopsida; order Asparagales; family Asparagaceae; genus Scilla; species Scilla litardierei. The sequence continues at coordinate 42,785,650 of CM061134.1, forward strand.
GACGCAATGACCCAAAACAGCTTCACTAAGCTTGGAGGCATGCACCAACCATTTTATAAAGATAGCCAAAAGTACCAACATCAAACTCACAAAAACCATCACGGAGACAAGCTCATATAATCTGATACACTTACCCTAGAATAGCGTAAAAAACCCAAAATTCAACACGTTGCCATTCACAAAAAAAAAACAGAAAGCAGTAACCATGGACATAACATCACAACACAGCTTCATTAAGCTAGGCGGCATGCACCAACCATATAATAAAAAGAGCCAAAAATACCAACGTCAACATCCAAAACTTTTTTTAAGACCAACATCAAAACATCAACAATCCCAACATTTTTTAATACCAACACCAAAACATCAACTATCCAAACATTTTTTAATACCATCATCAAAATACCAAACATCAAAATTACCAACAACGAAACATCAACAATGAAATTGGAATCCATGGCCACTCAAATTTTTTAAACTGATCCAAACATTTTTTAAAATTGCCCAACATTGTTAACATCAACATGGGGCTTAAAGGGAACCATCGTAGCAAGCCCTCCTACGTGTATGTATGAAATGAAAATTCCCTTCATTCGTTCCTCAAATTTTTTCCATCATGGGGCACATTTTAGATTGCACAATTAATTTCAGTCATCAATAAAAAACAATCGCATACCCAATCATATCATCTCAACAGATCAGTAATAAGAAATAGCCGCAAGCACATATGCCCAGCAAACCGAAGGAAGGCACACATGCCCAGCAATCGAAAATGCCCAGCAACCCAAAGGAAAGCATCATCAATAAGATAAACCCAATCAGATCTTCTCAACTGATCAATAAGAAGACATAGCCGCATGCACAAATGCCCAGCAAACCGAAGGAAAGCAGCAGCAACACATATGAAACCCTAGCTTCAACACAAAATATAGAAAATTTATAGAGTTCGTAGCTTATACCTCTGCGACAAGCCCCCAAATTTAGATATAGATCCTGACGACCGAAGGTAGGGTTTTGCTCTGAGCTTCACCGAAGAAGACAACAAGCTAGGCACACCCCCTCCTTTAGAGCCTACCACGAAATCAAAGCCAACAACCCATTAGATCAGCAAAGGAAGCTTGGAAAACAGCCGTAATCCGCAAATCGCCCCTAGGGTTTGCAAAGCCCCAACTGACTCCCGCGCAAAAGAGGGTGAGGGGAAGCAATTTGTGTGGGACCCAAAGTCGAGGATTCTCAACGAAATCGTCGCGATTTCGGGGGATTTCAGACCGAGAAACTATCACAGCCACGTCGAAAGAAAGGGGCTCTCGAAATCGCTCGGAGGAGACGACGAAAGAAACAGCCCGAAGGAAAGCGAAAGAGGAAAGTGGGTGAACAGTAACGAAGTGACGCGTGAATAGTGTATAAAATACACTTCCCCCCGCTTTCCCACGAAAGAAACAGGCCCTAAGATAAAACTACGACATTAAAAAGCCATTACAATTTACACGTGCGCGCGACTTTAGTCTAAACTCTCCATACACATTAAGAAGGCAAAAGATTTCAAACAGAAATCGGGTTCTGGGTTCTGTTGTGACATGAATCCTTTCCGAATGTCAGTACCTGATCCAAATTAGTCAGGTGCCACTTTTCTTTTTCTATTTTATCAGAGTCAATATGCATGAAATTTGTTAAGGGGTATTCACAAAAAAATACCCTAACGTTTGGGGGCATCTTTCGAAGTAATACCCTGAACGTTTAAGTCGTAAATAATACATTTTTGCGCGTTTTGGCCAACGGACAACAAATTTCGTTAAATTATACCTGTTTTGCCCATGATTGAAGCTAACAAAAAAATATCCTAAAGTTTGGAGTATCTTTCGAATTAATACCGTACCGTACCTTTTGGGGTATCTTCCAAGTTAATACCCTAACATTTGGGGTATCTTTCAAGTTAATATCCGCCTGGCCCATTTTTAGCTGCGAGCCCATGTTGCAGCAACTTGAATAGATGATCGTCGGTGTAACGACCCGCTCTCGGGGGCCCGTTACTTATTTGATATTTGCGCAGGTCCTGCAGTTTACCAGTGAAAACAAAATAGCCACAATCCAGAGATGTACCAATACTCAAATCAGCGTACATTATTACAGTCCAGATTAAAGTACAACAGCAAGCAGCACTCTCTCACCAATACATCAAGGAAATACAGAAAGGAAATGCGGAAAGGAAATACATAACATAGCACACTCACACCAATACAAACAGCTAAAATTCTGCAGTCTCCGGATCGTACTCTGGCTCTGTAAACTCAGGGGCAATTTCTTCAACCTGGTCGTCGTCTGTCGGTGCCATAAATGGAACCGAAGGTAAGTCATAACAATTCTAAGTATAGAAAAGAAGCAATGCACAAGTATGATATAATAAACCAGAGTGAAAGTAAAGTACGGAGCAACTAATGTACGCAACTGAGTAGTAAAAGTAAACTGAACTACAAAGGAGAACAACTGTACTGTGGTAGAGAAAGTGTGAAGCAGGCTAAGTAAGAGAAACAATACTACCGCTGTAGCTAAAGGTATGACAAGTAAAGTACTGTGACTGTACAAGTGTAGTAAGTAACGTGCATGGAACGTGTAAAGTAAAGGTGACTGTGGTGCGTAAGGTAAAAGTGACTGTGCAAAAGTAACTACGCTACGTGACTCAAGTCGGAGAGTACAATATGTGACCATCAAGTTCATCTCTTGCCTGGGCGCGACCCAGATGAATGCCAAAACACAGGCACGATACATGTATTTTGCCGAAACTCAGGCAGCGGGACGGTATGCCGAAACACAGGCAGCGGGACGGGAAGATTGAACTCCAGTCACTCCCATACTCTCTCAACTAATGTTGAATATTGGACTCTCCGGATTTGGTTTTGGATGATGAGCAAACATAAATAATTCATGAACTAACAATTTGTGAGCGCAGTATTGGAGATCGTCGCAAAAATCACGAGAACATTCAAAGCGACATCTCAAGACTTCTCAAAGCACGTATTCATGCCTAAAGCTTCGTTGAAGCTCTTGCGCCGTTTTGAAAGTCACGAAGAATTAATCGAAGCTCTCGAAGACCATTCTTTAAGGTTTTATTTATAGTCTTTTAGCTTCGATATATAGAATGTTAAGCCTTGAGTATATCTTACGATTCTAACTTCATAACGCTCATATCGTAGCTCTAGGATCTTAGTACAAGTTCATTCTAACTTCCTCGAAGCGTCGCGCTTCGATTCGGACTTGTTTGTGCATGTTAGTTGGTACAAGAAGAAGTACTGACCGACTAGATGGTGATCTAGTCGGTCAGCAACTCTTCTTGGACCGACTAGTTTGCTTCCTTAATTTCTTGCATCTTACTGTTTACAGTTAGTCGGTCTACGTTGACTCACCGACCGACTAGTTTGTGAACTAGTCGGTCAGTGATGCTTCTTTGACCGACTAGTTGTGACTTACTGTTCATACTAAATTTCTCCTAAGCTACTGTTTATCGTTAGTCGGTCTAAGAACGTTTGGTGACCGACTAGTTGACAATCTAGTCGGTCAACTTTTTTTCTTGGACCGACTAAGTCAATTTGTATTCAGACTATTTCATTATGCCTCTTAGTCGGTCTACGTTCACTGACTGACCGACTAGTTGTGAAACTAGTCGGTCAGAAAGTCTTCTTGGACTGACTAGATTTCTAGGTCTGAATTTCTCTTTCTTCTCAGTTCCTCACTTAGTCGGTCCATGCTGTTTGACTGACCGACTAGTTGATGAACTAGTCGGGCAGTGGTTGTTCTTTGACCGACTAGTTTCCTCAGATTTCTATCCGTTGGGATTTAACCTAATTTGTTTTTATGGGACCCTATAAATACGAACCTAGGTCATTTCTCTCTAGGTTAGAGCTGCCATTAAGAGATTCATTGAGATAGAAAGAGATAGCCATTCTCACTCATTTCTAAAGCTCTCTTCCTCACAAGAAACCCATTCTCTCTCATTCTAGATCTAGAATCCATATTGAGAGAAGTTTGTTCTTGGTGAGCCCTTCAACCTCTAGCTTGAATCAAGTCTCCAAATCTCTCCTAGGCACCTATTGCTGGTCATTTCCTTGGTGCTAGGTCTTGGTGACTTCATCTTCCTCAAATCCTTCCTTTCACCTATTTGGTAAGAAAAACTCAAGGTATAGGATTTTGTGGTAAGTTTGTTTATTTCAATATAAACTCATTTATATTGCTTGTTGATTCTCTCGGTTGTGAGAGAAGGTTGTGATCCCGGGTTATGGGATTCACTATTGCCATTGCATGTATGATTTGATCTTGTGAAGGTTTTTCACAAGATATTCATAGTGGAAATCTTGGGTTAGGGTTTCTAACCTAAGTATCCGGAGGGGATCCGAGTGGTTGGGACGTAGGATCACCGGGAACAAGTCGGGGAGACTTGGGTGGATCCGAACCCATTAACATCTTTTGTTAGCATTGTTAATTTTGTTGTTGTCATTCAATTTAAGCTTCCGCAAATTATTTTGGTAGTCGTTTGCACTATAATTTGGAATTATACTCCTTGTTATTTTTAAAGTACTATTCACCCCCCCTCTAGTACTTGTGCAGTAGCTTGTAGGGCATTACATTTGGTATCAGAGCCAGATACTTAGCTATGTCTGCCAACGACAACAAGACCGTGCGTCCACCTTCCAACTATGACACCTTCAGGAACAGAGAAGGAGCATCTTCGGTAATGGAAGGACATTCCTCTACGAGGCCTCCATTCTTCAACGGTACCAACTACGGGTACTGGAAATGCCGGATGGAAACCTTCCTCCGGAGTGCGTCTTTATGGTGGACCACAATGAAGGAATACATCGAGCCCGAAGAAGAAGACTTTGAGAAATGGACTACCGCGGAGATCGCCGCGGAGGTAAGTAATGCCAAGGCAATGAACGCCTTGCAATGCGCATTGGAGCCCGAGGACTTCAATAAGATATGCACATGAAAGAGTGCAAATCAAATTTGGAACTCCCTCCTCATACTTCATGAAGGGACGAGTAGGGTAAGAGACTCTAAACTCGTAGTCGTAAACAAAGATTACGAAATGTTTCATATGCAATAGGGCGAGAAGATGAAAGAATATTAAGCTCGCTTCGTTGACATAATAAACGAGTTAGAGGCCCTCGGCAAGTCCTACACTCAAAAGGAGAAGTGCTCAAAGCTTATCGAAGGACTTCCTTCTTCTTGGGAGAAACGTACCTTCGCCATCGAGGAAGGTAATGACATGAACAAATATACCGTAGTTCAATTGATGGGTACTTTGATGTCATACGAGGTACGCAAAGATAGCAAGGTGAAGTTACAAGAAAAGATGAAGTCCTATTTGAACCAAGACGTGCCTAAGAAAAAGGCAATTGCATTCAAGGCGGCTTCATCCACCTCTACCGATGATGAGGACTCGGAAGAAGAAATGGACATGGAATCCATTGCACTCATGGCAAAGAAGTTCAATCGCTTCTTCCGAAAGGGTAACTTCAAACAAAAATCTAAATTTACTTCTACTAACGCCTCTCCACCTTTGTGCTTTAAATGCAATAAGCCAGGACACATCAAAGCGGATTGTCCTCAAAACAAGCAAAAGGAGAAGTGGAAGGCGCCGAAGTTCGACAAGTCGAAGAAGTACAAAAAGGGGTACAAAAAGGGACTTGTCGGAGCAACATTCACCGACTCCGAGGATTCCTCAAGCGGAGAGTCGGACGATGAGAAAGTGGAGCAAGCGCACATGTGTTTCATGGCAAGAGAGGAGCATGATCAAGGATCTTCCTCCTCCGATGATAGCGACGACGAAGGCGATGAGGTAACTATGGATGATCTTAGGGATGCTAACTCTCATTTATGGTCTAAATACACTAAATTAGTAAATAGATATACTAAAGTAAAAGATGACCTAGCTAGCATTCAAACCTCGCCTAAGACTATTGTTTCAGAGTGTTTTCTCACTACTTAAGCGTTGACCGTGGACAACCTGGTCAACGTGGTCAAGGGGCCCGCTTGGGTCCCTCGGGTGTGTTGAGTTGGTGCGGATGAGGCGCGAGTCGGAACTGCAGACGACGTGGAGCGCGTCGGCTGGGCCGAATCGGGGTCCTCGGTCGTTGAAAGGGCGAGGGGAAGACTCGGCCCGGGTTGAGACGCTCGGCCTCGGTCGGATGTGCTCGGCCTCGGCGGTCGGACGACGAGGGGTAGCCTCGGTCGTCCAGCTGGTTGCGTGGTCAGTGAGGGGCGGAGGGGAAGCCTCGGCCCGTGGATTGGATATCCTCCTGCGTAGACGAGAACACTCGTCAGGGGGCCGGACCTTGGTTCCGGCCAAATCCCCTCCGATGCCTAAGTCAGACAGTGATCTGAAAGAGGAGGCCCGGCGGAGACGGTTCGACTCGAGAGGAGATCAGAACGGCGTCTCACGGCGCGAGCGGGGGAGGAAAGAGATGAAATGGGGGAACAAGGTCGTTGATGGAGTACCTTAGGTTTTAGATACCTGAGATGCGGTCCCTTGTCCTGTCGTCCTCCTAGCCCCTTTATAGACCTCCGCCGTGATTGCCCCCGACCCACGTCGCTCGTCCGCCCTCAATCATGCCCCCTCAATCCGGCCCCCCGTCGCCGCTCCCTGCGCCATGCCAGCATCTCCCCATAACTGCCATTAAGTGGTAGCGGGATCGAGGGAGCGGTTATCGCAGGAGTGGGTGAGTGACCAGTGTGTTACCGGGGCCGGGTCGGATCGACATTTGGGGGGTCCCCCATAGGGTCTTATCGAGTGGGCATGAGTGCGCAGATGGGCTCTTGACCGGCGGTCGGGTTTCTGGGCTTGTATCTTTCGGGCCTCGGCCAAATAGGCGTAACAATTGCCCCCATCGATCGGGTCGATCGGCTTCGGCCGGTTCGGCTCGGCCGATGTGACTTCCGCCGACTTTGACAGGCTCGTCAGTCGATGCCGACTCATTTATTAGTCGTCATCATGAGTTGGCCCGTTCGATACTTTTAAGGCGCGGGCTCCGAAGCACCGTCGGTCCTCTGATGCTGCCACGTGTAGCCGCAAGCTTATCCCCACCGCTCGTGGGGTCGTCTTAAGTTGAGAAGCCGAGGGGTTCGTGAGCCGCCATCCCGTCGTTTTCTTCTTTGCACTGATCCCTATTCTGCCTGAGCTCTGCCTCATGTCGTCTTCCTCTGCCACGGGTTCGGGTCGGCCGGAGCGCGACGCGGCTCCGGGCCTGGCGGGTAGCCCCCCTTCGGTGATTTGTCGGCACGGGGATGATCTTTCAGGGGTGCCCCCAGAGGTCTTGTCGTGGCCTTCGTCGATCTGTGCCACCGCCATCGGGAGCATGCGCTCCGCCTACCTGCTTCCGCCTTACTCGGCTCGTGCCCCTGGGGCTGACGAGCGGATCTGCTTTCCTGGCACCAACGAGGTTGGAATATACGAGAAGTGTTTCCGCTTCGGGCTTCGTTTCCCGCTCCATCCTTTTATCGTGGAATTCCTTCAGGCCCACAACGTGTGCCTGTGTCAATTCTGCCCCAACGCCGTCGGGCTCCTCGTCGGGTTCATTGTTGTCTGCATGCTGAGGGGAGTGGCGCCCTCTCTTCGTCTCTTTGCCCAGTTCTACCGCCTGAGCCACCACCAATCAGGGGCGTGGATTTACATCAGCGCCCGCCTGAAGATGACCCTGGTGCTGGGGTTGCCGAGCTCCCTGAATCGCTGGAAGGGGGAATACGTATTTGTCACGTTCCCGTCGAGTGTACCCTTCCCGGTTCGGTGGGAGGCGGCCGGTGCAGTCATCCTCGATCTGGGTGAGCCGACGGTCGCCGAGCAACAGACGGCGAAGGACATGCTGGCGATTCCTGCGAGGGAACGCTCGATCGACGTCCTCTTTAGTGACCATAACTTGCGTAAGACGGTGTGGCCCCTAGGTAAGCTTCTCCGAGCGTTTGCCATTCGAGGTCGCCCGGGCTCTGCTTGGTCTCTCATTTCTCCTTTGAGTGCAGGTGGATTCCCTCTCGGTCCTTCTCCCGCCAGCGCTCACGTGCAGGTCCCAGATCCGGATCCGCGCAGAAGGGATCATGTGCTGGAGGTCCGGAAGAAGCAGCGGGTCGTGACCATGACCGGAGGCTCAAAAAGGAAGAGGGTGTCATCCCCCTCTCTCCCCTTGCTGGGGTCTTCCAAGAGGGTCCGTGAGGGGGTCGAGGGGGTTGATGTCCTGCCGACTGCTGATCAACCTCAACCCACCCCCGTTGAGGTTGCTTGGCCGTGGGTCGGCCCTTCACCTCTCCCGGACGGTTCTCTCCCCGATGCCTACGATCGGTATCTTGGCGCATTCCGCTCCACTCCTGGCGAGTTCCCTTCGTCAGGGGAGGGTCTTCTTCGTCCACGCTTCCCGGTGGGGGAGAAGGAGTCGGTGTTTTCGAGCCGCGGAGCCGCCGCACGAGTGGCCGAGAACTGTAGTCTCCCTCCCGATCAGGTAGTGTTGGACGGAGTTAGAGGTGACTGTTTGGCCACCTTCGTGATTCAGACTGGTCAACAGGTAGTGTGTCTCTGCTTGTCCTCCCTTCCTCCAGCTGCTTTCGCTGCCTTACCTTCGTTGCCTTGGTGCAGTTGTCCTCGGTGGGCCTCTCAATGAGGCGCCAATTCGCGGCTCTTCCCAAAGACAAATCCGATGTCGGGCGAGGCCCTGAGGCCCCCAGTGAGGAGGGGGAGGCAGGTCAGTTAGAGGAAGCGCGGGTCCAGTCCTTGGAGTCCCGCGTAACTGAGCTGTCCTCTGCCTTGGAGGAGGCGGACCGGGAGAGAGCCTTGGCTCTGACTGCAAAGTCAGAGGCCGAGACGCGGGTCGTCGAGCTTTTGAGAGGCACCGACACGTCTGGGGGAGCCAGATAGATCCCCATCCCTGCTGCTGCCTCCGAGACCTTGGAGCTCTCCGATCGTCTGGAAGCGGAGGAGGAGCAGGCGAGGATCCTCCTTGCTCAACTTGGCGAGAGATCCCAGGAGATCGAGAAGGAGAGGGCGGAGCACCAACGCCAGATCGAGACCTTAGAGGCCTGGATGCGTGGGCTTGAGGAGGTGGATCCAGCCCGGATCGCTCAGGATGCCGTGGCTGAGTATGCCACCTCCTTCGTTGAGACCGCCTTATCGGAAGCGTTCGAGAAGGGCTTCGCCCGGTGTCAGTCCGAGATCCAAAAGAAGTTCCCACTCTCGGGGGTCAACTTCGAGGATCTTCGGATGTACCCTGACGTCGAACGGAGTATGGGTGAAGGCTCTAGTGGGCTGCCAGCCTGTGGCTCCACTGGTGCCCCCGGAGAAGAATGAGGGAGGGGAATGCCCCTCGGCCTCTTCGTGCGTCTCTCTGTATATCTTTTTGCTTTATCTGGAAAGGAATGAATTCAAAATAAATTTATTTCATAAGAAACGATACATCTATTGAAAGTATTTGCGTAAATGTTCCGTATTCCAGGTGTGAGTGAGAATCCTCCCCTCCATATCGGCTAGTCGGTAGGCTGCGGGTTCGAGGACCTCGATGACTTTGTAGGGCCCCTCCCATCTAGCCGCGAGCTTCCCTTTGCGAGCGGTATCAGAGTTGAAGCCCGCTTTCCGGAGGACCAGGTCTCCAAGGTGGAAGCTTCTTCCCCGTACCCGAGCGTTGTAGTATCGGGCCACCTTCTGCTTCTGGCGGATGATGGTGGCCAGTGCCTGCTCTCGTCGCTCGCCGAGGAGCTCCAGACTGAGCCCCAGACCCTGCGAGTTCCTGTCTTCGTCAAAGTATTTGAGGCGGAGAGATTCTTCGCCCAATTCGACCGGCACCACCGCCTCAGCCCCGTAGGTGAGCATGAACGGGGTCTCGCCAGTGGCCTCCTTGTGGGTCGTCCGGTATGACCAGAGTATCCCGGGGAGCTCCTCCGGCCAGTTCCCTTCGGCGTCTTTCACTTTCTTTCGGAGGGGCTCTATGATGCACTTGTTGGCCGCTTCCGCCATTCCGTTGGTCTGGGGGTGCGCTACAGAGGCGAAGAGAAGCTTGATTCCCCATTCCTCGTAAAAATCTTTGAACCCTGCGGAGTCGAACTGCTTCCCATTGTCTGTGACGATGGCCCGTGGCACTCTGAATCTGGAGATGATGGAATTCCACACGAAGCTTTTGGCTTTCTTCCACGTGATGGTGGCCAACGGTTCGGCCTCGATCCACTTGGTGAAGTAGTCCACCGCCACAATCAGATACTTCCGCTGCCCTCAGCCCGGTTTAAACGGTCCGAGGATGTCGAGCCCCCATTTCGCAAAGGGGATGGGGCTCACGATAGGGATGAGCTCTGACGGGGGAGTCGAGGTGTGGTGGGCATACCTCTGGCATTCTTGGCATTTTTGGACGTAACTTGTTGCGTCTTGGCCCAGGGTCGGCCAGTAGTATCCCTACCTCAAGATCTTCTGTGCGACCATCTTGCCCCCGTGGTGATTCCCGCAGATCCCTTCGTGAACCTCCCGTAGGACGTAGTCAGCTTCCTGCGGTCCGATGCACTTCAAGTATGGGAGGACATCCGTCTTGGTCCAGCGTCTCCGGTAGAGCGTCCCCTCATGGATCACGTATCGGAGCGCCTTTCTCTCCAGGGTTCGGCGTTCGTCCCCATCTGTCGGCACCTCCCCATGAGTGAGGTACCGGATGATCGGGTCCATCCAGGTGGGTTCCTGGTCGATCGCCATCATCTCCTGCTCTTCCGTGCTGGGGGACTGCAGATTCTCCACGTAGATGGTGCGGCCCAGCTCCTTTGGCGAGGACGAGGCTAGCTTCGACAACGCATCTGCCCGTGCATTCTCCGATCGCGGGAGGTGCAAGACTTCCACGTTCTTGAACTTGGACAACGCCGCTCTGGCGACAGCGAGATACCTCTGCATCGACTCCTCCCGCGCCTCGTAACTCCCCAGGAGTTGGTTGACAATGAGCTTCGAGTCGCTGAGGAGGCGGATGGACTCGGCCCCGAGCTCCAGGGCCAGCCTTAGGCCGTTGATCACCGCTTCGTATTCCGCCACGTTGTTGGTGGCTGGGAACTCGAACCGCAACACGTATTCCACAATATTCCCTTCCGGAGATCGGATCGCAATCCCCGCCCCGCCTCCTGACTGTGTGGCCGATCCGTCCACATGGACGATCCACGCTCCTGGAACTCTTGGCTGGAGGTGGTCAGCCGAAAGAAAGGACAAGGGTCGGGGAATTACCGTTGCTGAGCCTTCTTCCTCTGGGGGGCCATTTCCTTCCGTTGTGCACTCAGCGATGAAGTCGGCCAGGGCCTGCCCTTTGATGGCCGTGCGTGGTTTGAATCGGAGGTCGAACTCGCTCAGTTCCACTCCCCAGTTTAGCATCCTCCCCATTCGATCGAATCTCCTGAGGTTCTGCTCCAGTTGCGAGTCGGTCAGGATCAGTATGGTGTGGGCTTGGATATAGGGTCGGAGCCTTCGTGCTGAGAGAACGAGGGCGTACACCAGTTTCTCCATGGGCGAGTATCGCACCTCCGCCCCCTTCAAGATCCGGCTCGTGTAGTATACCGGCCACTGCACCCCTCCGTCTTCCCGGATCAGCACCGAACTCACAGCTTCCTCCGCGCACGCCAGGTAAAGGCTCAGCGACTCCCCTTCCCGTGGCTTGGACAGGAGAGGCGGGCTGCGGAGATACTCTTTGAGATCCACGAACGCCCTGGAGCAGTCTTCGTCCCATAGTATCGCCTTCCTATTATCTGAAGGTTCCGCGATCGCTTTCCTCAGGACCTTGAAGAAGGGAAGCGATCTTTCCGCTGATTTGGAAAGGAATCGCCCCAGGGCTGCGATGCGCCCATTCAGCCTCTGCAGCTCTTTGATCGTCGTCGGCTCACGCATGTTGATCAGCGTTTCGATCTTGTCAGGATTAGCTTCAATGCCACGGTTAGTTATCATAAACCCCAAGAATTTGCCAGATCTTACCCCGAACATGCATTTCGCGGGGTTGAGTCGAATGTGGTGTCGCTGCAACCGCTCGAAGGTCTCCCGCAGGTCGGCGATGTGGTCTTCCGGTCGTCTTGACTTGACAAGCATGTCGTCGACGTAGACTTCTAGGTTCCTCCTGATCTGGGAGCTAAAAACCTTGTTGACCATTCTCTGGTAGGTGGCCCCCTGCGTTCTTCAAGCCAAAGGGCATCTTCTTGTAGCAGTAAGTTCCCCGGTCCGTCGTGAAGGCTGTCATTTCTTCGTCCCGGGGGTCCATCTGGACTTGATTGTACCCTGAGTAGGCGTCCATGAAGCTAAGCATCTCGTACCCCGAGGCGTTGTCCACCAGGTGGTCGATGCGCGGCAGGGGGTAGCTGTCCTTGGGACAAGCCTTGTTGAGGTCACTGAAGTCCACGCACATTCGCCATTTCCCGTTGGGCTTCCTGACCATCACCACGTTCGACAGCCATTCCGGGTACCAGACCTCTCGTATGAAGCCGGCGTCAAGGAGACGCTCCACTTCCTCGGAGGCCGCCTTCATCTTCTCGCCGCCCAGGTTCCGCTTCTTCTGCCTGACCGGCTTGAAGTTGGGGTCGGCGTTGATCTGGTGGACGATCACCTGGGGGTCTACGCCGGGCATGTCCTCCGGTGACCAATCAAAGATGTCTAGGTTCGCCTCCAGGCATTCGATCAGTTGATCCCTCAGGTCCTGGCTTAGCCCTCTCCCGATCGAGACGAACCGGCCCTCGACGTCCGTGACCGGGATCTGCTCTTGCTCCTCCGCGGGGGCGGGCCTCGGCCCGCTCCTTAAGTCGAGCGCGGCCATCCGGTCGGCTAGACGATCTTCGGGGCCTTCCTCCGCCAGTTGAATAGCAGGTACTCGGTCTCCCCGCGTCGCCTTCGACTTGCCCCATCCCCCCGGGCGTTCGGAACTTGATAGTCTGGTGGAGGGTCGAGACTACCGCGTCGACGACGTTGAGTAGGGGTCGGCCGATGATCCCATTGTATTCCGACCCGATCCCCAATACGATGAATTCCACCGCCAGGGTCACCGAGTCCGGCGTGTCTCCGAGCGTCACCGGGAGATGGATCGTGCCGATGATGGGGGTGGAGTGACCCGTGAATCCTACCACGGGACCCGAGCGAGGTCGTAAGTCTTCTTTCCGCCGCCCCATCTTTTCCAGGGTTGACATGAAGAGGACGTCGCAGGAGCTGCCGGTGTCGACAAGCAGTCGCCGTACCATGGTAGTGTCTATGATCACCGACACCACCAAAGCTACGTCCGAGCTGCGCGCCGTTACAGATGCACTCGGTCTCCCGACCGGTGGGGACGGGGAGGGTCTCCCGGCCCTTTCCTCACGATCCTCCTCGCGTCGGGCCCGTGCCCATTCTTGCCAACGATGGCGGGCCCTGTCGCTTCGCGTCAGGGCCTTGCTCTCCTTTCGTCGAGACGGGTGAGGTTGCGTCATTGCAGGTGTGGTTTGTTTCTTCGTGGGACAGTTCGTTCCCACAGACGGCGCCAGATGTTTCAGAGTGTTTTCTCACTACTTAAGCGTTGACCGTGGACAACCCGGTCAACGTGGTCAAGGGGCCCGCTTGGGTCCCTCGGGTGTGTTGAGTTGGTGCGGACGAGGCGCGAGTCGGAACTGCAGACGACGTGGAGCGCGTCGGCTGGGCCGAATCGGGGTCCTCGGTCGTTGAAAGGGCGAGGGGAAGCCTCGGCCCGGGTTGAGACGCTCGGCCTCGGTCGGATGTGCTCGGCCTCGGCGGTCGGACGACGAGGGGTAGCCTCGGTCGTCCAGCTGGTTGCGTGGTCGGCGAGGGGCGGAGGGGAAGCCTCGGCCCGTGGATTGGATGTCCTCCTGCGTAGACGAGAACGCTCGTCAGGGGGCCGGACCTTGGTTCCGGCCAAATCCCCTCCGATGCCTAAGTCAGACAGTGATCTGAAAGAGGAGGCCCGGCGGAGACGGTTCGACTCGAGAGGAGATCAGAACGGCGTCTCACGGCGCGAGCGGGGGAGGAAGGAGATGAAATGGGGGAACAAGGTCGTTGATGGAGTACCTTAGGTTTTAGATACCTGAGATGCGGTCCCCTTGTCCTGTCGTCCTCCTAGCCCCTTTATAGACCTCCGCCGTGATTGCCCCCGACCCACGTCGCTCGTCCGCCCTCAATCGTGCCCCCTCAATCCGCCTCCCCCCGTCGCCGCTCCCTGCGCCATGCCAGCATCTCCCCATAACTGCCATTAAGTGGTAGCGGGATCGAGGGAGCGGTTATCGCAGGAGTGGGTGAGTGACCAGTGTGTTACCGGGGCCGGGTCGGATCGACATTTGGGGGGGGGGGTCCCCCATAGGGCCTTATCGAGTGGGCCTGAGTGCGCAGATGGGCTCTTGACCGGCGGTCGGGTTTCTGGGCTCGTGTCTTTCGGGCCTCGGCCAAATAGGCGTAACAACTATCATCACCAACAACGACACCGTTGTTGAAGAGTTAAGAAATGAGATTGTTAATCTCAAATCTAAACTTGAACATGTTAGCATTGATGATCCGGAAGAACATAGGATAGCGGATTTAACTTCTCAAAACTTGACTTTGAGTATTGAGAACGAGAATCTCAAATCTCGTGTTTATGTGTTCACATCGCAAGTATCCACTTTGGATACTTCTATGCGTTCTCTCAAAGAGAAATATGAGAACACATTAGGCCGAATTAATAAATTCAATAAGGGTAAGGACCATTTGGATAAAATCCTAAGTGACTTACTTTCGGCCAATCACCACATTGGTTTGGGGTACACGATGGGATGTCCATCCAAAGCGGCCACTACCTTTGTTAGGCCAACTTCCGGTGACTCTACGAGTGGTAGCAAACACTCTATTGGTAGTTCATCTACCAATGGTGCTTCCACCTCGTCCACACCCTCTTTTGGAAAGAAACCCACTTTGGGTGGACCTCCAAAGAAGGGGCATGCTTATATGTACACAAATACCATGCCACGTAGGAACACACGTCCTACTCCACCGTCTCACACATATGATGATTTCTATGCTACACGTTCACGGGCACGTGCACACCATGTGAGACACCCTTACGCACGTGTTCCCACACATGCATATGTTCACTCACCTCATCATATGAATAATTCTCGTCGTGCACCATTCTATCATGTTCCGTATGCCTATCCACAACATGCATCACGTAGAAATCAACGTCGCATGCATGCACCCAATAGGATGAGGGCTCCCAAGATTTTCACTATTTGGAGCCCAAAGGACACAAGCATGGATGAAAAACAAGTATATATGAATGCTTATTTTTCGAATGTTGTGCATAGTAGAAATTATGTGGGGAAGTCAAAATCCAATTGGACTTGGCTTCCAAAGGTCTAACTTTTGAGGACCCAATGACCTTGGGTACCATGATATGAATGTTTCTATATTTAGGTACTCAAGGAAAAGAAAAAGAAAAGGAGCAACAAATTTAAATTTAGCTCCAAAGGGAATTGGATACTCGATAGCGGGTGTTCAAAACACATGACGGGTGACGCTCAATTGCTCTCCGGAGTGGTTCCCATTGCAAATGGAAATCGCGTCGTATTTGGAGGCAACGAGAGCGGAACCATCGTCGGTGTTGGTAAAGTGGGTAACCCGTCTAAACCCTTAATTAGTGATGTCTATCTAGTTAATGGTTTAAATCATAATCTTATTTCAATAAGCCAACTTTGTGACAAAGGTTACAAAGTTAGCTTTGCGAAAGGATTGTGTCATATTTCAAATGATAATAATAAATTATTATTTTCCGGCACACGCCATAAAGATATTTATATTTTGGATCTTCCTAAGTCATATGAACAATGTCTCGTTGCTAACACAAGTGAACAACACTTATGGCATCGGCGCTTTGGACATGTGAACTTTGGAACACTTTATAAGCTTTCGAAATTAAATTCCATTAAAGGTTTTCCGAAGCTCGTTTTTGAAAAGAAAAGTTTTTGTGATTCTTGTCAACGTGGCAAGCTTCCTAAATCTTCATTTAAACCTAAGAAAAGCATTTCTACGAAACGGCCACTAGAGCTATTACATCTAGATCTATTTGGGCCAACTAGAGTTGCTTCCTTAGGAAATGCAAGATATGGACTAGTCATCGTTGATGATTATTCAAGATTTACATGGGTATTTTTCTTATGTAATAAAAATGAAGCTTTTGAAAACTTCACAATATTTGTGAAGAAAGTACAAAATCTCATCGGAACCACCATTGTCACTATTCGTAGTGATCATGGGGGTGAATTTGAGAATGAGTCTTTCTCAAATTTTTGTGATGATCTTGGAATTACTCACACGTTTTCTTTCCCTCGCGCACCACCTCAAAATGGTGTTGTTGAGAGGAAGAATAGAACGCTTGTGGAGTGTGCTCGCATTATGCTCGAAGATAGTCAACTTGGTTATCAATTTTGGGCGGAAGCGGTACACACCGCTTGTTATGTGTTTAATAGAATACTTTTGAGGCCTGACACCAAACAAACTTGCTATGAATTGTTGTTTGGTAGATTGCCTCAAGTTAAACATTTTCGTGTTTTCGGCGCAAAATGTTTTATTAAAAACACATATGATAATTTGGACAAGTTCGATCCGAGATCGGATGAGGGGATATTTGTTGGGTATTCCTCACGTAGCAAAGCCTACCAGATATACAACAAAAGATCCTCTACGATCGAGGAATCACTTCATGTCTCTTTTAATGAGAATTTTACTGATTCTAGAATTTCAAATGATAATGATTCTATGGATGTTTTATGTGATTCGTTTGAAAATTCTAAGACTATTGATTCAATTGATCCTATTGAGACTAACCCGACTAATGAAGTTGTTGAGAATGTGCCTAGTGATCAAGGTATTCCCAAGCGGCTTCATACCGTTCGCGACCATCCCCATGAGCAAGTCATTGGCAATATTCATGATAGTGTCAAGACGAGATCGCAAGTCCACCACTTCGCCAATTGTGCCTTTGCCTCATCGATAGAGCCAAAGAATATAGTTGAAGCGTGCGAAGATAGTGCTTGGATCCTTGCCATGGAGGAGGAACTCATTCAATTCAAGAGGAATGAGGTATGGCAGCTTGTTCCTTTGCCATCGAAGAACCACACCGTCATAGGGACAAAGTGGATCTTCAAGAACAAAACCAACGAAAACCAAGTCGTCGTCCGGAACAAAGCTCGGTTAGTTGCTCAAGGCTATCGCCAAGAGGAAGGTATCGATTTCGAAGAATCCTTCGCTCCGGTAGCTAGATTAGAATCAATTAGACTATTATTGTCTTATGCATGCCATAAAAATTTTAAGCTATTTCAAATGGATGTTAAAAGTGCATTTTTAAACGGAGATGTTGTTGAGGAAGTTTACGTTTCTCAACCTCCGGGCTTCATAAATGAAAAATTTCCAAATCATGTTTTTAAACTAAAGAAAGCTCTTTATGGTTTGAGACAAGCTCCTCGAGCTTGGTATGATCGCCTAAAGAATTTTCTTT
Organism: Scilla litardierei; assembly: GCA_030789695.1. Classification (NCBI taxonomy): domain Eukaryota; kingdom Viridiplantae; phylum Streptophyta; class Magnoliopsida; order Asparagales; family Asparagaceae; genus Scilla; species Scilla litardierei. The sequence goes on from CM061134.1 coordinate 42,803,124, forward strand.
TGGATTTGAATTTTAAAATGGGCGAAGCCGATTCTACACTTTTTGTTAAGCATGCGAATAATGATATTTTATTAGTTCAAATTTATGTTGATGATATCATTTTCGGTGCTACTAACTTCACTCTTTGCGAAGAGTTTTCTAATGTTATGAAGGAACAATTTGAGATGAGCCACATGGGCGAACTCAAATATTTCTTAGGTCTCCAAATTCGCCAATTGAACGATGCAATCTTCATCCACCAAACGAAGTATACGGTGGAGTTGCTTAAGCAATTTGGAATGGAGAGTGCTTCCGGGAAAAAGACTCCAATGAGCACGACTACGCATCTTGACAAGGATACGGGCGGTAAGGATGTAGACATTCGTCTATATCGAGGTATGATAGGTAGTTTACTTTATCTTACCGCAAGTAGGCCTGATATTATGTTTGCCGTATGCATATGTGCTCGTTATCAGTCTCAACCTAAGGAGTCTCACTTAGTAGCGGTAAAACGTATTTTCCGTTATCTAAGTTATACACTCGATTTTGGATTACTTTATCCAAAATCTAGCACGTATGAGTTAGTCTCATACAGTGATGCCGATTATGCGGGATGCAAATCCGACAGGAAAAGTACTAGTGGCACTTGCCATTTTCTAGGAAATTCTCTTGTCTCTTGGTTTTCCAAGAAGCAAAATTCCGTATCACTTTCAACCACCGAGGCGGAATATATTGCCGTCGGTGCCGCTTGTGCCCAGGTTCTTTGGATGAGACACACACTGAAGGATTTTGGTATTCATTGTGATACTAGCCCTATCATGGTGGATAACCAAAGTGCTATTTGTCTTTCGAAGAATCCGGTGCACCATTCCCGATCTAAACACATAGATGTCCGACACCATTTCTTAGATGATCATGTTGCTAAAAAGGACATCATATTAGTGTACGTTGAAACCCAAAAGCAAATCGCCGATATTT
>CM061134.1:42804580-42840368 GCA_030789695.1 Scilla litardierei
GAAAGAGTCATCCCCTCATCCTAGGCTTGCCGGGGAAGATTAAGGGTTGGAGGGAGCAGTACGTGTTCGTCTCCACGTCACCTGACCTGGAATTGAGGTTGAACTGGGGCGCGCTCAACCCAGAGGCGAGGAGAGAAGTTCATCTGAACGAAGTCGAGGCAGATAGGGCAAGGCGCCTGCAGGCAATCCCCAACAAGGACAGGTAGTACGCCAGCCTCGCCCAGGAGGAGATGATAGCCCGATACATATGGCCCGAAGGTAACCCCGCATAGTGACTGTCATTCGAATTTGCTCACCCTGATCTCCCTCCCTTTTGTAGATCCGACGATGAGCCTTTCCTTCGAGGAGCTAGAAACGATGGCTGACGAACAAATGTTCCTGCATCTGGCCATGAGCGACAAGAAGATGTCGCGGGAGGGTAGGTCGTCCAAGAAGGCGGAGAAGCTCAGTCGGACGAAGAAGGCGAGGGCGGGGGTAAATCCGACCGTCGCCGGTCTGCAGGAGGTGGGCACAGGCGCTGGCCGGCCTACCAAGGGTGTCGATCACGTCGTCGTCCCCCTGACCATTGACCTCGAGGCTATGGAGGGAGGGCAGACCAGTCCGGAATCCCCGGGGTCCCAGAGCGGTGGGACACATCAAAGGCCGCCCACACAAGCATCGGCTTCGGCCAAGACCTCGGTTATCCCGGGGAGCTCCGCTGGGTCGAGCTCGTCGGCTTGGTCGGCTGCTAAGGAATCGTGGCCCTACGGATGCCCTCGGTTTGCGCTGAAGAAGCTGGCTCATCTGAGTTGCGAGTCGATGTTGGCAGTGTTTCGTTCGAAGAAGACCGAGGTCGATGGGCTGCCGACGGAAGCTCGACTGGGGGTGACCTACCTGGTTGGGAAGGACGAGTCGGTCTTTGATGAGGTCAGGGTGGCGGTGAGGCTGGCTAGCCGAGAACTGCCAACTGTCCCGGGACCAGGAGTCCCTGTCGCACGTCGGTGCAGAGCGGCTATGCGCCACTGCGACATGGCACCTCATGCAGGTTGGTTGATGGGCTATTTTATAGATCTTTGTTTTTACCTGTGCAGAATCTAAATTTTTTCTTGTTCGGGTGTATAGGCCAATGCCATGATGGTGGCCCTGCAGCACCACACCCCAGTCATCACTAAGGCCGAGGCCGTGCTAGCGAGGAAGGAGGCGGAGCTCGCCAGAGAGAAGTCCCAGCACGCCAAGATGAAGGAGTCGTACGCCTCTCAACGGACATCGATCCAGGAATACCAGGCGTACATGTAGGAGCTCGAGGGGAAGGTCGCCGCCGGACTAACTCGCCAGGTCAAGCTGGAGGGCGAGTTAGAGAAGGGGAAGGCGCGGATAGGCGACCTGGAGTCTGATGTGTCATTATATTCCACATTTTATCTATATGATTACACATCAAAATGATTGCTCAATTACACATTTCATACGCTTTTACGCTCATAATTGGAACTATCATACTTTAAGAGCGTTTGGTTGTATTTCAGGGAATATCGAGCGATTTGGAGTATATTGGAGGAGAGAGTGCGTGCTTCGACACCAGAGCTCTTCAGACGCCGCGTTCGGTGACTCAAAGCTGCTGGGGAGCAAGAAAGGGGCAAGAGAGAAGGGACGAAGAAGAGGAGAATGAAGAAAACATGGTTCTATAATACCATGACTCATGGATTTCAGGTCACTCGATCGAGCTATGATGTGGCGAAGGAATCGAGCGATCCAAAGTGCTGGAAACAGGACATCGTGCACTCTTTTCAAATATGCTGTCACCTGGGATTTTTTAGTATTTTTCTGATATTTTTTCCAGATAGTAGACTTTAAGACGGTTGCAACGCCACTAAGAATGCACCAATCGGACTTCGGATGAGCTCTAGGAAATTTCTGCAAGCTGATACTAGAGTGTTGAAATCTGTTCTTGACCACCTACTCGACCGAGCAACCACCTACTCGACCGAGCAACACCTACTCGGTCCGAGCAGACCCTACTCAGTCAGAGCAGGCAGTGCGATGTTTTGGGTGATGGATTCAAACTTCTGACGACTCGACCAAGCAGCCACTTACTCGACCGAGTAGCTACCACTTACTTGGTCCGAGCAGACCCTACTCGGTCCGAGCAAATAGAACGACGTTTTGGACGATGGATCCAGACTTCTGACGACTCGACCGAGCAGTCACCTACTCGACCGAGTCACCGTGGGCCCAGATTTTAAGTTGCGTCCGGATCCTGCTTTGGGGACGAGTTTGCGAGGGCTTTTGGGGGTTGTTTTTGCTAGAGTTTAGGAGGGGAGATATATGAGGGAGATAGCCGTCATTTTGAGGGGTCTTTAGAACCTTTTTAAAGTTGTTAGATCTTTTTAGAGAGTTTTGGGAGACGATCTTTTGGAAGTTAGGCTACGCCATATGTCCCTCCTTTGTATCAAGATAAGTACTTTTGTCTCTTTAATTCCATTTGTTATTTCTTTGTGATTTCTAATTGAATACCTCTTTGATGCATGCTATGATGAATTCTCTTGCTGTTATTGAATCTTCTATTGCTTTTCCTATGATGCATGAGTAAATTCCATCTAGGGCTAAAAGATTAGCCCATGGATCTTGGGAATAGATGCAAAGATATGATTTTTATGATGCGTTGGATATAAAAGGGGTTGTATTTTGGTCGATCCAGCCAAATCCCTAGGAGAACTCGTACTGAGATCTTGCTCACGGTCGGTGGAATCGATTAACTTAAGGAGTATCCTACGGATTTAATTAGGGAGTTAGTGGATTCAACCAAGGCTCGTGACCATGCTCGGCTCGTGCCTTGAGGGGATTCACCGACGAACTATATCATTACATTGACGGCTATCGCCATTACGTTAATGAGAGCCACCGAAGTACCTCGAATCTCTAACCCACGAGAGTGGTATGAGTTGAGAGACCATCCCCAATAAAACCAATGCAACGTAAGAGTCCTAGCCTAGCGTCGACATCCGACGGTCCTAGTGGCGAGTCCTAAAGACCTAATCTTTTATATTTTATTTATTTATTTCTTTGTGTGAAATCCATTGTTTGTGACGTTGAGTGACACAACCTTCACATCCATCACCATTACGACCCTCCATACTCCACATCCACAACTAAACCCGCAAGTCTAACTCAACCTAAGAGTAGATAGGTAGTATAGCACCGCTTTCCCGTGTTCGATACCCGCTTGCCACTATATCGTGCGCTTGCGGTAAACGACATCATTTCAGAGTTAGTTCCGGGCCGATAGAGTCGCAGGTGAGGGGCGCCAAGGAGGAGCTGGCGATGAGGATGGAGGAGTTCCAGGAGTACCAAACAAAGATGGTCGTTCCCAGGCTGGCCGATGTGAAGAGGAAAGCGCTGGAGAAGGGCCGGTCAGAAGGATGGGAGGCATGCCTCCAGAGGATCACGAAGAGGGCCGGGTCCCTTTATCCTATGCTGGGGTGAACTTTGAGGCACTGGCGGCATCGGAGGAGGAGGAGGAGGAAGAGGAAGAGGAGGAGGAAGAGGAAGCCGCGTCGGTCAACACGCCGATCAATGCAGAGGGCCAGGTACCGGGGACCCACGGCGGGCAGCGCTCTGAAGGATGGCCTAGGGGATGGCGACCATGTGGCCTTGTAGACGTCCTTCACGAATTTCGGAACTTAGTTTTTTTTGAATGGAGGGCGGGGCGACCTTGCGGGTCCATTTTGTAAGGCCATCCATTCTGATATTTGTAAAAAGTTTTGCCCAAGTTCGTGGAATGAAACTTAAATTTTTGCCATCTGATGCAGTCTGGGCTCCCTTTTGCAACTTGGATAAAATAAAAATGAAGTAATAATGAGAAACAATCAGTCACACTGGAGGGGGGAGGGCGAGCGCGTAGCTCGGCCCGTGCCCTTCTCCGGTTTGGGTGGCGAAACTCTGTAAGCTCGCCCTGGAGTCTTCACTGGAGGGGGAAGCGAGCGCAAAGCTCGGCCCGTGCCCTTCTCCAGTTTGGGTGGCGAAGCCCCGGGGGATTGCCCCGAAGATCGACGGAGTTCGGAGACAAGTTAATTTTTCCACACAGGGGACGGAAACTGGAAATTTGCATGGAAGGACATTTCATTAGCATTTACAAAACTACTGATATTGATAGTGATTGAGCTAGTGTGGCGTCGTCTGTGGATGGGCCAGCGTGCCATTCTACTTTGCTGTAAGCTTCTCTCGATGGTCGGGCTCCGGTTTTAGACTTGGGGGATTGTCCCGGACGAGCTTTGGCTGTCCATTGCAGACGATGGCCTGCTTTCTTTACCGTTATTCATTGCGTCCTCTCTTGCCTTCTCGATGGTGGCAGGTTGCTTGATATGTTCTGGGAGTTCCCCAGGCTTGGTAGGCAACACTGGGGGCGGTTAGGGTGGCGTCGCCTCTACTGAGGTGGAGGTCGTCGTGGGGTGGGCGCTGGAAGAGAGGAAGGGTCCGCCGCGGTCCCCCCTGGCGCAAGTTGTCCTAGGGAAGTCGAGGAGTGAAAGGCGGGCCGTTCTGCATGTAAGAGGAATAACTCGTCGGCGATCCGCCTGTAAGATGAATAACTCGTCGAACATATACGGTCAGTTGTCACCCGAGGGCCCATCCAACGATTGGGCTAGCGGGGGGCTTTTCTTGAGAGAGGAGGATGTCTATTGGGATCTAAAGGCAGATCGGCCCTAACACCTCGGGTTTGTGAGGGGAGATCGAACACGGGGGCGTCTCCCCCCTTCGTTATTCATGGGGAGCGTACTAAAACTGACTCGCCTTCTTTTCCCCCTCCCATCGTCCCAAAAGGAAATGTGGATGGGGGTATTTATAGATGTTGGGAGCTGATAGCTGTAAGGACCATGTCTATGGGGAAAACACTAGAAGGGGGGGTTGAATAGTGTTTATGCAAATTTAAAAGGAATTTACGCCAAATAAAATGCAATCCAATAAATAGTGCGGAATAGAAAAAACAACCCAAAGAGAAACACACGCAAACGTAGATATGTTTCAAGGGTTCGGATTACCCAAGTCAACTCCCGACTTGTTCCCGGTAATCCTACGTCCCTACCACCCGGATACCACCGGATACTCAAGTTAGAACCCTAACTTGAGGTTTTCTTAAACCCCACTTGTAGCAACCCTACAAGTGCAATCGAATACAATCGATGTCCTTGACTCGCACAACCAGGGAGCAAGCAAAAACCACTCTCACAACCGAGAGCACAATTCAAATAAAGAAGTTATGAAATCTGAAAGCAACACTTACAATCACCTATGCCTTAAAGTAGAACTTGAAGGAGAAGTGTGATGTGTGTTGAAGAACTCTCTTGGAAGAGAGGAGAAAAGCCCTTTCTCTTGACTGCACCAAATGCCTAGAAGATCAAACTTTGGTTCCAAGTTGGAGAGCAAGAGAACAAGATTTGGAAATACTTAGGGCTTTGGATTTGAGAGCTTTGATCTTTGGAAATGAAAGCTTGAAGGATTTTTCAATGAATGAGTAACCTTCCAATGGAACAGTAGAAGCTCTATTTATAACTTTCTCAAATCCACAAAACAGTTTAGTCAAAAACCCAATCGAAATCCGTGAGAAAAATCTCAACGGATATAATCTGTACTCGCGACAGTCGACTGTTGAACAAACCACAGTCGACTGTTGCACAGTCGGCAAGGGTAGGTGAGAATTCATAACGGTAACTTACCACGTGGACAGTCGACTGATGAAGCCAAGACAGTCGTCTGTAAAACCAACAGGTGACTGTACATTCTTCGACAGGGGACTGGCCGAGAGAAAAGTAAGTTAGATAAGATACTGGAAATCTCACAAGATACAAGACAGACGACTGATGCAAGGAACACAGTCGACTGTCAATCAGAACAGGCGACTGTATATCCTTAAACAGACGAATGCCATAGACAGGAGAAATTTCCAGAGAGCTGAGTCAAGGAATAGACTTACAGACAGGCGACTGTTACAGCATAGACAGTCGACTGATCTAATAGACAGTCAACTGTATATACATCATAAGTCGACTGGCCGTAGAAATCTGATCAAACAGAGTTTTGGCAAGGAGAGACAGGCGACTGATGAGCCATTCACAGTCGATTGTCGCTAAGACAGGCACCTGATAAACGTTCAACAGTAGCCTGTGCGAGATAATCAGAGAGGACCCAAAACTGCATTGTAATAGTCTGTGCATAACAGGCGACTGTAGAACAAAACACAGTCGACTGTTTTTGAGACAAGCGACTGTAAACTGTTAAGCAGTCAGCTGTTATGAACAATCCTAGCACAAACAAAAAGAGAATTGAATTGAGATCAAAGGACAAATGTCTAGAGATGTCTTATGATCGAAAGTAGATGGGTGTGAGTGCTCCTTCATAGTTCTACTTCTAAGCTATATACTAGAAGAGATAAAAGAAAAATTACATTGACGAATAATCTCTTCTTTCCATCGTATGAGTTTGAAGTCTTTACGGAGCTTCAATCATCAATCTACGATCATCCAGTTCATATCATTTGCCTTCAATTACGTTTGTGAGTCATCCATTGCTAGTTGATCTTCATAGTAAGCTTAGGCAATGGATTAACTGCAAAATAGGGGATTAGTCACAAGTATTTATGTTTGCTCATCATTAACACCAAGTAGGGAGAAGTCCAATACTCAACATTCTCCCCCCTTTTGATGATGACAAACAAACATAAACAAAAAGATAAATAGTTGTGCGCAATGAAAACTTACTCCCCCTACATAGATACCAATCAAGTTAGTCAACAAATAGTAGAGCATCTACATAGCAATTGAAGCAAATGAGTGAGATATGAATGAATTTAATTCAAAAGATCTATGAAATAAAATCCCTATTCATTGTAATCTTACTCCCCCTGAATCTAAAGCAACGAAAATCTTAGATTCAAGCGTTAGAAACATACTTAGCACATCCATTATGAAATCTTGTATGTTTATTTCTCTCCCCCTATGGCATTATCCAAAAAGGTGGGATCAAATAACAACAACAATAATAGTGCTAAAATACGAACTAACAACAATCAAGGAGTATAAAGATATATCGAATCAAAAACTCATAAAATCTCATCATATACACATGTGAGTAATGGAATTGAAATCCAATATCAACATTTTAGATATTCGAAATGAAAATAATTTTCACAAATTCATCACATCAACGAAAGAGCATGAATTAACCAATATCAAATTCGTGTATTGTCTCAAAAGCACATCAAGAAGCATACATAGAGACAATATATCATACATCACACAGAAGTTAATCAATATAGCATAGTGTGACACAAGAGAGGGATGCAACATCATATATACAGATATAAAGAAGCTGAGTACATCACCGGATGGTCATCTACATGGCCATCCCAAAAGGTACATCATGGTCAACAAAAAAAATACATCATCATGACGACATCAAAGTGTATATCATCATACATATATAAAAAATGTCGCATACAGCATCATCCATCATAAAAAGACAAAACATATATCATCACTCAAAAATATCGACCTAAGGGTGAGCGTCTCCAGGGGCTGCGGACGAGGAAGCAGACTCTGAAGCAGCAGGAGTGTCCTCTAGAGAAGGGTCAGAAGGAGCAACAGAAGAAGAAGAAGCAGCATCCTGTGTAGAAGCAACACCAGGAGGCTCAATGACACTAGAAGGCTGAGGAGGCACATGAGGCTGAGGAAGATACTGTCTCAAATCCTCAGGGAAGGAAATTCCCTGATGGAGGAGAGAGAGAGAGAGAGACAGCAGCCGGTAAATACCAGAGATCATCGACAAAAGAGTATCCTGAGACGGTGGAGCAGATGATGATGAAGGCAAATCAGCTGGAGGCACAGTGGATGAGGATGGAGCTGAAGTAGTCTTCCTCTTCTTCGAGGCAGTCTGCAGAACCGAAGAGGACTTCAACTTTGCAGAAGCGTCGAGGAGAGGGCCAAAAGGCATGGGCTCGTAATGAGTCAAGTCAATACCAAAGTGACAGAAGACACGAGTCAAAAGACCACCAAAGGGAATGTGAGACGAGGAGGACGTGAACTCAACCTTGTCCATCCTGTCAAGGAGGACACCGGCCCAGTTCACGGGCATGCCAGAGAAAATAGCATACATGCACTTCAGTATATCTTGAGACGGCTGGTCGGACGATCCATATCTCGGCAGAATGTTGGACTTCACCACTAAGTGAACAGTCCAACCCCGTGTAGAGAACATGGATGATCTAACACCCGAATCAAGCGCTAAAGGAACCTCTCGAAACATATCCCGGAGAACAGACTGGTCAAGATCGTCAATCTCGAAAAAGCTGATATCAGTGGGGAGGGAACCGACATAAGGAATCCTAAGAATAGTCCCTAAGAGAGAGGGAGTGATCTGAATGTGGGTGCCCTAGACGACAGTATCAAGGATGCCGGTAGTCGAATACTCACCGCAAACGCGGCTCGCATAGAAGAGCTTCACCAGAAATGGGTAGGCTCTGGGGGACTCGCTCTGAGAGAAGCGAAAACGATCGGCCAGGTGAGTAGAGGACAGAATGTCAGAGAGTTTCTCAGCAGTGAATGCGGGGAAAGCAATGTACCGCTCCCTAAGTAGGTTGATCCCTAGGAGAGAGAAAATCGACGTGGGGAGTGATCGCGTCGACTGAATATAAAATAGGGGAAATCAATCTGAGCCGTTGGATCAAGGAATCGACGGCTCGAATCAAATCACATGAACCGACACAGCAGAAGACAGTCGACTGGAGAACAAAAGTCAGTCGACTGTATGAAGTGATAAAATTAAAGCTCAGAGAGATGGGCAGTCGACTGGCAAGTATAATGCAGTCGCCTGTCCGCTGGACAGTCGACTGACATATACACAATAGTAGGCTGGCCGAGAATTAATACAGATCACAAGAATAACAGAGAACACTGTAAAAATTCGACAGAGAGTACAGTCGCCTGATAACTAAATTACAGTCGCCTGTTAAACTAATAGTCGACTGTAAAATAGTCATCAGTCGGCTGTGCGAAAGATATCAATTTTTCATATGGAGGATATAGAGTAGGGCAGTCGACTGTCAAAAGAGAAACAGTCGACTGTCCTGATCCAAAAATGCACAGTGAGATAGAATTCCAGAGAATAAGAACACTCACCCTAGGACATATACTCTAATCATAAATATATCGTAAAATCATTATGAAACCAATAAATCCATTGAAACACAAATTACTCCAATCAAGTTCGAAAACTCATGAAATCAAATAAGTCACAATTGCCTTTCTTAATCTCATAAAACAATAAAGCACATGAAGAAAGACAATTAAGAATATGAGCTCAATAAGGAGTTATAGCATGAAAATTGAGCATCTAGATTTCAGATTCACCCATAATTCCCAATGTTACGACCTAAAGATCATAATAGCCCGACTCCCGCCCGGATCCGCAAACGTACCCCTTTAGCTCACCCTTTAACAATCAGGGCCGCCACCCCGAGGACCCGGGCCATCATGGAGATAGGCACGCCTTACGGCGCCCCCCCCCGAAACGGCCGAGGCGAGCAACTGTAGCCGGCCGAGGCGAACAACCGCGGCCGCCCGGCCCATCGGGGTAGTGCGCTTGGGGACGCTTGGGTATCAAGGCCAAGCCTACGGACGGGCGTGGTCGGGCCGGACTACCCCCGACCGGAACGGCACGTCCTATTCCCGCGAACCGCGGCGCCTAAAATAAGCCAGACCTCTAGTTCGACGCTAACGACAAACAGCCTAGGACAAAGGCACAACTGACACATACGTCACCCGACCGCCTGACAAAGCACCCCCAAGCGGCTGACCTGACCGGCGGTTGGTGCTTTCGGCCCTGACATCCCGACAAAAGCACCTCTTGGCCGTTGCGCCGCCTGACAGAGGCAGGTCCGAAACTCCTGTTCCCGATGTCCTTGTCCGAAGCTTCCGCTGACAACCGAGCCAGCTCAGCGTGCCAAGTCATCATCCGTCAAGTATAAATACTCCCCCCTCCTCTTACGGAAAGGGGGGATGCTGCAGAATTCTCTCTGATTTAACTATTCACACACGAGTGCAAAGGTCTTCCATATCTTTGTTCTCCCACCTATATAGCTCGCCACGCGCGGTCGAAACACCGTGAGTCCGACCGGCGTGACCAGCCCCCCATTTTAAGCCCTATCACTGACTTAGGCATCGGAGGGGCTAAGGGTTGAACCCCCAACCCGGCCCTTCTGACGAGTTGTTTGTGTTGCAGGAGAGCTCGCCTATCAACACCAGTCGGCGTCACCCCCCTGCCGTTCAACCTTGTCCAGCCGCATCCGACGAGATTCATCCCCGCGACCGTCACTGGCGTCGAGATCGACTTCTTCACCCCACTAATCGCTTGTCAAATAGCCTACCTAAACCCCCTTCTCCACATAACCACCGTGCCCTTGGTTCCCATTAATACAAATTCATTGTACGCGAGTTCCACCTCGTAACAATTGGCGCCGTCTGTGGGAACGAAGGGTCACACCCATGTTAGATCCCATACCGATCTCGCGGAACCCGGACCACGGCAAAGATCCCGTGGGACAGGAACCGCTCTCCCTACAAGTCACCCCGGCGTCCGACCCCCTTCTGGGGATGGGCTCCGAGATCGAACACACTTCAGTCCCCGCCGTCCTGAAGAGCTTCGAGGCCGTTGCTCAGGCCAGGGGAGGCTGTCAGACGGCTGGAACGGGACCTCCGCCCGGCCCCTCAGAGCCCCTGAACGTGAGGCGAAACCTCCACCCTCAGTTCGAGGAGGAGGGGGAGCATAGGGGGCTCGCTGAGGAGATCGCGGCCCAGCAAAGGCTCCTGGAAGAGGAGGAAGAAGTCGCGCAGCGGTGGAGGCGCCTGGGGGAGGCGGCCGCCGCGCAGAGGCGTCTGGACGAGGCGGCCGAGACCACCCGGAAGGCTTACCAGGAAGAGGAGGCCGCCCGCCGCCAGCTTCGCTTCATCATCGCGGAGCGCGAGAGGCTGAGGATGGAGAACAAGAGCAACCGAGAACTCCTGGACGAGGCGACGACGGCCCGGCGGCCTGGGAACGGGCGGGACCCGATGCTGAACAGGTCCCCGCCTGGAGGGGGCGGCCCCCATCACCAATACCACCCCTCCGATACCCTGCGCGAGGAAGCCGTTTGTCAGCAACTACGCTTCCTCACCACCGAGCGTGAAAGACTCCTTCGGGAGAATCAAGAACGGATGGAGGCCCGAGGAGAGCTGGCCAGGAGGCGTGGGCGCTGGGAGGACCGTAGCCCGCAACCCGTCGAATCCTCGGCCCAAGGAAGGAGCCCCGCCTGGAGACCGTCGGGCTACTCGCCGGGGACGGAGGACCGTCGGCGGCCGAGGCGCGACCGAAGCCCGACCCCCCGAGTGGCGGAGGGGGGATGCGCCGGATCGCCCGACCTACCCGGAGGAGGCCACCCCACTCGCCCGGTGGATCACTTCTGCCCCCAGGCCCGTAAGGTTCAAACCCCCTCACTTGGCCACGTACAATGGGAGGGGCGACCCCCTCACGCACGTGCAACAATACCGGGGGGCGATGGAAGCCCAGGACGTGGATGAGGCGTTCCTTTACCGACATTTCTCCCAAAGCCTGAGGGACACCGTGCTGGACTGGTACTTCGGCTTGCCCGCGAGGTCCGTAGGGAGCTTTGGCGAACTATCCCATAAGTTCTGCCAAGAGTTCCGGGCCGGGCGAACAAAAAAGAAGCCCTTAGACTATCTCAGCACGATAGTCCAAGGAGAGGGAGAGACGACGGGTAGATACCTCCGCCGTTTTCAGGAGGAAAGACGGGCGGTGGTGACGTGTGGCGATGAAGTGCTTATGCTGGCCTTCAAAACGGGGCTGCGGACTCGGAGCCTCCACAAATCACTGCTCCGGGATCCGCCGACCGACTATGAAGCGTTGGTAGCTATGGCGGAGAGACACGCGCTGGCCGAGGAGACTCTCGGCGCCAAGGCCTTATTCCCCCCGGCGAAACCCCCCAAGGCGAACCCCGGTCACACCCACGGCCGAGGCAGGAAGAGGGGCACCGTGGCCGCGACCAACTGGCCCGACCAAGGAGGGAACAGCCCGGGCCCCGTCCGCAAGACCGACCTGGCCCGGCGCGCGATTTCGCTCCGGCCCAAGGGCTCCCTCGAGTCGCCCTGAGACAAGAAGGCCCCCTAAGGGCACATTACACCCAACTCAACGCCTCCTTGATTGAGGTAATGGCCGCGGCTACACAGGCCGGACTGCTGCCGGAGCCGCCCCGAGAAATGAAGTCGGACCCCGCCCGGAGAGATTTCAAGAAATACTGCCGATACCACCGGGACCACGGCCACGACACCGACAACTGCTTCACCCTCAAAAGGGAAATCGAGCGGCTGATCCAGGCGGGCCACTTGGGGGACTTCGTCAGAGCCCGGAGACCTGACCGGGAAGAGGGGAACCACCGAAGGGCACGGAGGGCAGACCCTCCGGCAAACGACGAGCGGGAAGAGCTTCACCCCCCGAAACCCGTCATGCGCATAAATACGATATGCGGCGGCCCATCTTCAGGTGGGGCATCGTCGTCAAGAAAGAAGGCGTATGCGAGACAAGTAATGACGGCGGGTCTCGGAGGGGACCGGAGAGGGAGAAGGATGGCCTACCCACCCATAACTTTCAGCGACGAGGATCTGGAGGGGATCGAGCTGCCACACGACGATGCCATCGTCATCGAAGCACAGATCGGGATGGCCATCGTCGGCCGCCTCCTGATCGACACGGGGAGCTCTTGCGACATCCTGTTCATGTCCACGATCGAAAAGATGGGGTTAAGGCCGACGGACCTGAGACCCTGTACGGGACCCCTCGTCGGTTTCACCGGTCACTCGACCCCCATCATGGGAGTGATCACCCTGCCGATAACCCTCGGAGAGGAGCCACAGGTCGTCACCCGAATGACGTTGTTCGTTGTGGTCGACATCATGTCGGCGTACAATGGGATCATTGGACGACCTTACATGTCGGCCATCGGAGCGCTCCCCAGCCTACTCCATCAGATGGTCAAGTTCCAGACCCCTCGAGGGGTGGGGATCGCACGGGGAAGCCAGAAGCTGTCTAGGAGCTACTACGTAGGGTCGACCAAGCACAAAGGACCAGAGGTAAACCTGAAGATCGACTCCTCAAGGCGGAGTTATGACCCCCTCCAGCCAGAGTTAGCCCCAGCCAATGCCACGGCCGAGGGAAACAGGATCGACCACGCGCCCAACCAAACCACCCCCCGAGAAGGACGGGCTAGTCACTCCAAGGGGCACGATGCACCGGCCGGGGCATAGCCGGTAACTGTAAGTCCTGAACGAAGTACCATGTTCCCTTCTTTTTATCTTCAAATTTCGCCTTTCCTACATAACAGTTTCAGTTCAACCCTCTAAAAGACTCCGGGGCAGGACCAGTCCTCGCCACCCAAACCGGAGAGGGGCACGGGCCAAGCTGCACACTCGCTCCCCCCTAAGAAGACCTCCGGGGCAAGTTCACTGAGCTTGGCCACCCAAACCGGAGCGCCATATGCGGGGTAGGCGACGGCCCAATACCCGTCCGACTATAGAGGCTGCGGGGAGGCGACTGCCCTATACCCCCCCTCTAAAAGACTCCGGGGCAGGACCAGTCCTCGCCACCCAAACCGGAGAGGGGCACGGGCCGAGCTGCACACTCGCTCCCCCCCAAGAAGACCTCCGGGGCAAGTTCACTGAGCTTGGCCACCCAAACCGGAGCGCCATATGCGGGGTAGGCGACGGCCCAATACCCGTCCGACTATAGAGGCTGCGGGGAGGCGACGGCCCTATACCCCCCCTCTAAAAGACTCCGGGGCAGGACCAGTCCTCGCCACCCAAACCGGAGAGGGGCACGGGCCGAGCTGCACACTCGCTCCCCCCCAAGAAGACCTCCGGGGCAAGTTCACTGAGCTTGGCCACCCAAACCGGAGCGCCATATGCGGGGTAGGCGACGGCCCAATACCCGTCCGACTATAGAGGCTGCGGGGAGGCGACGGCCCTATACCCCCCCTCTAAAAGACTCCGGGGCAGGACCAGTCCTCGCCACCCAAACCGGAGAGGGGCACGGGCCGAGCTGCACACTCGCTCCCCCCCAAGAAGACCTCCGGGGCAAGTTCACTGAGCTTGGCCACCCAAACCGGAGCGCCATATGCGGGGTAGGCGACGGCCCAATACCCATCCGACTATAGAGGCTGCGGGGAGGCGACGGCCCTATACCCCCCCTCTAAATGACTCCGGGGCAGGACCAGTCCTCGCCACCCAAACCGGAGAGGGGCACGGGCTGAGCTGCACACTCGCTCCCCACCAAGAAGACCTCCGGGGCAAGTTCACTGAGCTTGGCCACCCAAACCGGAGCGCCATATGCGGGGTAGGCGACGGCCCAATACCCGTCCGACTATAGAGGCTGCGGGGAGGCGACGGCCCTATACCCCCCCTCTAAAAGACTCCGGGGCAGGACCAGTCCTCGCCACCCAAACCGGAGAGGGGCACGGGCCGAGCTGCACACTCGCTCCCCCCCCAAGAAGACCTCCGGGGCAAGTTCACTGAGCTTGGCCACCCAAACCGGAGCGCCATATGCGGGGTAGGCGACGGCCCAATACCCGTCCGACTATAGAGGCTGCGGGGAGGCGACGACCCTATACCCCCCCTCTAAAAGACTCCGGGGTAGGACCAGTCCTCGCCACCCAAACCGGAGAGGGGCACGGGCCGAGCTGCACACTTGCTCCCCCCCAAGAAGACCTCCGGGGCAAGTTCACTGAGCTTGGCCACCCAAACCGGAGCGCCATATGCGGGGTAGGCGACGGCCCAATACCCGTCCGACTATAGAGGCTGCGGGGAGGCGACGGCCCTATACCCCCCTCTAAAAGACTCCGGGGCAGGACCAGTCCTCGCCACCCAAACCGGAGAGGGGCACGGGCCGAGCTGCACACTCGCTCCCCCCCAAGAAGACCTCCGGGGCAAGTTCACTGAGCTTGGCCACCCAAACCGGAGCGCCATATGCGGGGTAGGCGACGGCCCAATACCCGTCCGACTATAGAGGCTGCGGGGAGGCGACAGCCCTATACCCCCCCTCTAAAAGACTCCGGGGCAGGACCAGTCCTCGCCACCCAAACCGGAGAGGGGCACGGGCCGAGCTGCACACTCACTCCCCCCCAAGAAGACCTCCGGGGCAAGTTCACTGAGCTTGGCCACCCAAACCGGAGCGCCATATGCGGGGTAGGCGACGGCCCAATACCTGTCCGACTATAGAGGTTGCGGGGAGGCGTCGGCCCTATACCCCCCCTCTAAATGACTCCGGGGCAGGACCAGTCCTCGCCACCCAAACCGGAGAGGGGCACGGGCCGAGCTGCTCACTCGCTCCCCCCCCCAAGAAGACCTCCGGGGCAAGTTCACTGAGCTTAGCCGCCCAAACCAGAGCGCCATAGGCAGAGTAGGAAACGGACCGATGCCCTCCCTCCCCCGAAAGGGCCCGTCACCCTTCTCCTCAAACCTCGGGAACCTACTCGCGGTCCGCGAATCGAGGCCACCCCTACGGAAAGCCATCCCCGAGGAGTAACGCTAGACCCCCTTAAAGCAGACGCCCGAAACGACTTGTCTAACTCAAGCAGGACCCTCGGGACGAGCGCCAATGACAAATGCCAGGCATGCCTGAGCGGTCACACCACCTGTCACCCATCGGGGTCACATCACCTATTAAGGAAGAATAAATGAGCGCAGACGCTCACCATTATAAATCCCCCCTCTCCTCAGCTTCATGGAGAGGGGGAGAAAGGCAAAGGAAAGGATGTGGAGAAAAACTCGTCATTTTTACCACCCTCCCTCCCTTGAAATGCGCGGAAGACGCAAGCTTCGCCGACCGTAAAGATAGACGATCCACCAACCGGATATCCCGCTTACACAACGGCTACCCAGCCTGCTGCTCCCCTCCTTCTTTTGGACAACTTAAGGCAGGAGACCGGGCGCTCCGTGGGCACACCATGCCTCTCCAGAACGCCCGGGTTACGCAGGAGCGGCTGGCTGGCAACCCGATGGATGGGACAGACCTGCCAAATCACCTCACCGGACCCCCCGGCAGCCGCCAGCGCCACCCCTTCCACTCATCGGCCTCCCCTAAACCAATGACACCGGGGGGACGCACGGAGGGGATACAACCCGCATCCCTTCGCGCCTACCACGCGAAGCCTCCAATCGAGGGGAGCAACAGGGCCCCGTGGGATAGAACAACCACCAAGGACTCCCTCTCCCCCCAATTCTGGGAACGAGGGCCAAAGCCACTGCCGGGCTCCGACGCGATCATCACCCCTACGCCAAGGGGGAACTCTCTGAATCCCGCCACCCCACCTTGTCAGGGGCGCGACGCCAGAGAGGCGGATCAACTGCGAAAAGAACGTCCACTTACCTAGATCGACACACGGTCACGCCTACAATATTACGCCTACGGGCCGATACAATGTTACGCCTACGGGCCGATACAATGTTACGCCTTCGTGCCAATTCAACGTTACGCCTATAGAAAGCCCCCGTTTTATTAAATTTCCGATCGTAGCCGATGAAAAGGCCAAAGACAAGTCCCGGTTTACCGCTGGTCATAACTCGGATAGACCTAAACCTGAACAACCTACGCAAAGGGAGGCGACCCCGCTGTCAAATCTCTCGGGCGCCATACGCGAAATAAAGGGACTCGACACGATTCAGCCTACGCCAACATAGAAACGGCCGCACCAAGGCGTAAATCTAAGAAGTAAATCTATGCATACACAGGCGGAAAGCCCAAAAGAGGCGGGGGCGAGTCATGCGAATCCTTACTTTCTTTCATTTTTAAACATACACAAGGGGGGGCCTACACAAAAAACTACTCAGCGCCCCCACCAATCACGACGCCCTCTCCCTCCATAAAATCCCCCGCCGCCCCGCCGACCTCGGGCTCGTCACCATCCTCGTCCTCTGGCTCGTCACCATCCTCGTCCCCTTGCTCCTCACCCTTCTCGTCTCCATCCACCTCCCCGCCGCCGCTTGCGACGAGCCCGTCAAGATCGACCTCTATTGGCGGGACCAGGCCAGCCGCCTTCTCCTTCATCCGCGCAAGGCAGTCATCCCACCCCTCCACGCGGCCCTTCCTTATGCCCTCGACCATCGAATTTGTAAGGGCGGGGATGACGGTTGTCTCCTGATACGTCTGGAATTCCTCGACCCTACGGGCCAACTCCTCTTCGGCGGCCTTGGCGCGCACAGCAAAATCCTCCACACGAGCCTCCTCCCTCCGAAGGGCCCCCTCCAGCTCCTTCGCTCTCTCTCCAGCCTCGGTCACGACGGTCTTCAGGCGCTCTACTTCAGCCTCATATCGGCCGCCCCGCTCCCTCTCCTTCTCCAGGTCCTCGCCGGCTCTCTTACGAACGGCAGCGACCTCGGCGACCATCCTAGCCACGGCGCCTTCGGCCTTGTGTATGGCCGGCACGTGCCGCATCAGCCCGAGCATCAAGTTGAGGATCTGCGTAAAGAAACACCAAAAAATAGACCCATTTAGGGCGAAAGCTAAAACCCGCCGAAAGACGTCACCCGTCTTACATAACATACCTGGACGCCATGCATCACTGCGGTCCCGCACAGACCCTCAGGCTCCACCGCTTCCAGCACCACCTTGTCGCGAGGCAGGAAGATGTTTTCCGCCAGCCTCGCCGCCACGCTACCATCCTCAAATACGGACTCATTGTTCGCCACTTTGTACCGCGCTCGATGAAGCGCCCCGTCGGGACAGCCCTCGACATCGGCCCTCTTGGCCTTAAACTTGGCCAGGGCGGCCTCACAGTGGGGATCGGTCGTCGGCCTCTCGAGACCAAACATGGGACAACCATAAGGCCAATGGTCCCATCCTCCTGATCCGGTCGGGCCGCTCGACGCCTCGACCCCATGCGACTGACCGCTGGGATCCGCCCCCTCACCCCCTGCAGGCGCCACGGGGCTAGGCGGAGTCATTCGGGGCAGTTCCCCCCCTCCCCCTGTCGACCCTTCTTCGTCGCCCTCCAGGTCGATGATGGGGTCCGCCACACCATCCCCTGTCGACCTCTTCCTCCTCTTCGTTGACGCCGGCACCCTGGTCGAGCTCCCGGCCCCTCCTTCCGCTCGCGCCCTCTTAGGGCCACCTCTCGTCGTCGATCGCCCCGCCTGATCCGCGGCCCTCCGCATCATTTCCTCAAGGGATAGACTCATCGTGCCACCTGCCAAAGAGAGAAAGTTCAGCGTAAGCATATCAGGCGCAGGAACACCCAAATCTTCTGTACCTTCGGGCCATGTATAGGCTGTTATCATCTCAGGCTGAGATAACATCCGATAATTTCGGCCCTCTGCTGGTATAGCCATTAAAGTCTGGGCCACCAACTTCTCCTCGTCCCCCAATTCCACCACCTCTCTCGCCTCGGGATTCAGCTCGGCCCAATCAGCCCTTATCAGCACTTCCTCCGGCACCTCCACAAACACATACTGCTGGCGCCATAATTTAATTTTGCCAGGCAACCCTTTGATGAGAGGATGCGTCCTCTTCGCGGATAAATAGTAGCACGATCCATACCTCTTGACCAAGAAGAAGTGGCGAAATAAGGACAGGGACGGATTAACCTGATTGCTTACACACAGCACTAGGAACCCCACAATGGCACTGATGGCATTGGGCATCAGACGATACAGCGGCAGTTCCAGGAAGTTCAACACCTCCAGCATGAACGGATGAGGGGGAAAGCGCAAACCCTGCTCAAATGAAGAGACGTACACTCCAACCTCCCGGTCCCCCCGCAAAACACACCCTTTCCTGCGGCTCCGGTTCACGAACCGAGTATGGCGGCCTGACGTACTTTGCGAAGATCTCCCCAATGGATTTCCTCAGCACCGACTTCACTCCCGCAATCTCGACGGGCACCCCTCCGGTCTCCGAGGCTGAACTTCCCTCCCCAACTCCCCCAGAACCCTGACCCAGAATCGGAGACATCGTGGAAGACATTAGTCAAATGGGCGTCTTACCTAACGGGTGCTGTCGCCTCGGACTCTCGCTTTGCTCCGCCGACTGCTCCTACGAGAACAGCTCTGGAAATGATTCTTAAACCTCTTACAAACCCTAGCTCCTCGACATTCAACCTTTTTTACCCCCCCACAGGTTATATATCTCTAAAGCGGTCCGGCAAAACATCGGCATCGTGACCGTCGAACCAACGACACGCGTCACCAATCTGGGTCCTGTCCATCACCAACCCACGTGTTCTGCCGCTTCGCGTCCCGTCAAAACCATCAGTTGCGCCACGTGTCGTAACCACAGTGGTCGGGCCGCCTCGGTTCCCGCCCACCGTCGATTCGCCAGGATGACGTCAAGTCAGACGACCGCCAACAAATCCCGCCCAAATCCCTACGAAATGATTACCCTCTTTTGAAATTACCCCACGATATCGCCGCTAGAGCCAAGATTTGGTCCGGCCTCCGACAGTCCGGCCAAATCATGGAACCAACGCCAGATCCAAGATTAGATCCGTCCTCCATCAGTCCGGCCAAAACACCCTCAGAGTTGGACCCAATATTTGGTCTAACACCCGTCAGTACGGACAAAGCAGGAGCTTCCCTCGCATCATTGCCATTTCCGCTCTCCTTCGGCCCGGCCGTCACGGGAACCCATCTCAATTCCAACACTTAGCACGGGCGCCCAAGCAAACGAACAGAGACCGTGACTCATCTCAACTCCCCTCTACCGGAATCCCCGGCAGAGCGAAGTTGGGGGCAATCACATCGTATATTCTACGGGCTAACCTTACACGAATACAGTCTGGCACAAAACAATCAAAATTTATTTACTCCAACCGCTAACCCTTACATGGAACCTTTGACTCCCCACCCACTACAACAACACATCGCTCATAACCCCATCACAAGAAGTTACGGCCCTCCCCGAACCCACGCTTCTAGCGGCGCCGCTTCTCGACCGACCGCTCCCTCACATCCTTGACCACTTGCCGAATCGCCGCCTCCGTAGCCTCTTGCAGCATCGGCACAACATGCTCGTCATGATACCGGCGGATAGCGGCTTCGACCAGCTTGCCCTCAGCGTCCCGCTTATCCTCCAGTCGCCGCACCGCTAGACCCTTCTCCCTCTTCTCGGTCGCCAGAGCGACCTTTAGGTCCTCTATCTGCTGCCTCTGCAACCCGATCACAGACTCCTTGCTGGCAACTTCCGAGGTATATTTCGCCCGAATATCATCCCTCTCTCGCGTTATCTCTTGAAGCTTCTTCTCGACCACCGCTTTGGACGAATCGAAGTACGCAGCCCGCCCCTTCTCCACGCCGCAGGCCGCCCTAACCCTCTCCAGCTCCGCCTCCGTGTCCCTCAGCTTCTCCTTGACCTCGCCAAGGTTCTCCCTCGCTTCACGTAGGGCCACCCGGGTGGCGACCGCGGCAGGACGGCCCCGCAGGGCTAGCACGTTCGTAAGCATCTGCTCAAACCTTGAATCAGTGAGACACGGGCACACAAAGCCGGCGTACGAGTAAAGAAAACCAGCTTACCTGTACGACGTGCCATATAGCCGAGCCACACAGCCGCTCCACCCCCACGCGAGTCAACGACTCACGATCGCGCGGCAACCCGTAATACTCGGCGAGCCGCGCCGCCACTCCCGCATCTTCGAATACCGACTCGTCGCGGCTGACTCGAAAGGGAAACTTGCGGAGATGGTCATCAGGGTACGCCTCGACCTCTTCTCGGGTCCTCTTAAAACGAATGAGAGCGCCCTCACAGGCTTGACTCGACGACGCCCCCATTTCCCCCCAAAGGGATCCCGTATGGCCACTTCTGAACCACATGCGCCCGGCGGGGCGCAACCACCTCGGATACCCGCGGGGGGACGGAGGGTCGGGCCCCTCCCTCGGGCACGCCCTCGGGACGATCTTCGCTGGACCCACCGGCGGAGCGGTCTCGTCCGACTGACGTCCGTCCTGGGTGCAATCTCTCCCCCCGGGGGGCCCCACCCCCACGGTCCGGGGATCCCGCCTCACTAGCCGCCCCCTCGCCTTTCCCGCGAGGATCAGTACCCCCCGAGGTCGGGGCACCGGCCGAACCAGACACCACCTCCGGCTCCCTCATCGGGTCTTCGCCTGAAAGGAAAAGAAAGACCATCAGGGCGAGCCTAGCCCGAAGTTAACAAAACGTCAAAGATACCTAGGGCCCAAAAGTCCTGGGCGAGCCGACTGCTTTGCGTCAGACTCGCCTAATGACGACACGCCTCGGGCAGCTCCCTCAAAATCTGAGCTTTGGCAATATCCTCCCCGGTCAGCTCCACCCCTTCATTCACGAAGGGATTCCACGCCCCCCAATTTGACGTCAGCGCCACGTCACTTGGCACCGTCACGAAGACGAACTCCCTCATTCAATCGCCGACATCATCAGGCACCTCGAGGATGAGTTCTCGCCCTCTCCTGGCGCAAACGCGATGATACACCCCCCACTTCCGAACCACGAAGAAATGCTGAAACAACGCCAAGGAAGGACTCAAGGAGCAAGCGAGGCACAAAACGACAAACCCCACTAACAGGCCCCAGGAACGGGGCGCTAAGACGAATATCGGCAGCTCCAGGAAATTCAGCAAATGAAACAAATACGGGTGGATCAGAAAGCGGAGCCCCAACTCAAAGGACCGGACATAGACCTCGACCTCATCATTCCCCAGTGAGCTCACCGCTTCCCCCGACCCGGGAACCCGCACCTCATAGGGTTGTCGCACAAACCGCACGCGAATCTCCCGGATGTTGATCCTATCCAACCTGCGTCGGGAGGACTCAATGTCTCTCGGTGCAACGGACAACCATGACCATCTTTCCCTGATCCGCTGCACCCCCGGCTGCGACGCCCCCTCGCACGCCGACTCTTCCTCCCCCACCCGGCTACTCCCTCCAATCTCGAATCGAGAAGCCATTGATCGGAAAGGAAGGAAATTGATTGTTGTTACCTGTTGCTCCCTCGAACCTGGAAGACGATCGGAAGAAGACGGCCGGTGACGGGAGGGACAGGTTAGCCAGTAAGCTCCAAATAGAAAAATCGAGCGCCGGAGGAGAATCGGAGAAAGACAAAAAATTCCCGCCGACCACCTCCCAGACCATTTTAGGCGATACAGGGGGCCCCCGGGCCATCTCGGCCGTCAAACTTTCGCCACGCGGCGCCCATCGAGACATCCCCGACGCCTCGACTGGCATAAGAGTCACCTCATCCACGTGTCGCAAACTCAATCGCAGAGACGCTTCGTTTTCCTCTCCCCCCTTTTTTCTTCAAATCGCAATGATGACCACTGAAGCGGGAGTTCCGAAGCCGCCGCCGTCACAACCTGGTGGGTCCAAGGCCCACATTGAGGGTACGGAATGTTGGATATGATTCGCCCTCCGAGCCGAGTCGGGCTGCCGCCTCAGACTCGAAGGCCGGGGGCAATTGTTACGACCTAAAGATCATAATAGCCCGACTCCCGCCTGGATCCGCAAACGTACCCCTTTAGCTCACCCTTTAACAATCAGGGTCGCCGCCCCGAGGACCCGGGCCATCATGGAGATAGGCATGCCTTACGGCGCCCCCCCCGAAACGGCCGAGGCGAGCAACTGTAGCCGGCCGAGGCGAACAACCGCGGCCGCCCGGCCCATCGGGGTAGCGCGCTTGGGGACGCTTGGGTATCAAGGCCAAGCCTACGGACGGGCGTGGTCGGGCCGGACTACCCCCGACCGGAACGGCCCGTCCGATTCCCGCGAACCGCGGCGCCTAAAATAAGCCAGACCTCTAGTTCGACGCTAACGACAAACAGCCTAGGACAAAGGCACAACTGACACATACGTCACCCAACCGCCTGACAAAGCACCCCCAGGCGGCTGACCTGACCGGCGGTTGGTGCTTTCGGCCCTGACATCCCGACAAAAGCACCTCTTGGCCGTTGCGCCGCCTGACAGAGGCAGGTCCGAAACTCCTGTTCCCGATGTCCTTGTCCGAAGCTTCCGCTGACAACCGAGCCAGCTCAGCGTGCCAAGTCATCATCCGTCAGGTATAAATACTCCCCCCTCCTCTTACGGAAAGGGGGGATGCTGCAGAATTCTCTCTGATTTAACTATTCACACACGAGTGCAAAGGTCTTCCATATCTTTGTTCTCCCACCTATATAGCTCGCCACGCGCGGTCGAAACACCGTGAGTCCGACCGGCGTGACCAGCCCCCCATTTTAAGCCCTATCACTGACTTAGGCATCGGAGGGGCTAAGGGTTGAACCCCCAACCCGGCCCTTCTGACGAGTTGTTTGTGTTGCAGGAGAGCTCGCCTATCAACACCAGTCGGCGTCACCCCCCTGCCGTTCAACCTTGTCCAGCCGCATCCGGCGAGATTCAGCACCGCGACCGTCACTGGCGTCGAGATCGACTTCTTCACCCCACTAATCGCTTGTCAAATAGCCTATCTAAACCCCCTTCTCCACATAACCACCGTGCCCTTGGTTCCCATTAATACAAATTCATTGTACGCGAGTTCCACCTCGTAACACCCAATTATCCATGCAACCTCGCAAATGAATCTTCTTTAAGAGGTTTAGTGAAGATATCGGCAATTTGTTTTTGGGTTTCAATGTACTCTAAGATGATGTCCTTCTTAGCTACATGATCATTTATAAAATGGTGTCTCACGTCTATGTGTTTGGTACGGGAGTGGTGTACCGGATTCTTGGAAAGACAAATAGCACTTTGATTATCAACCATGATATGGCAAGTATCACAATTGACACCATAGTCACTAAGAGTGTGTCTCATCCAAAGAACTTGTGCACATGCAAGACCCGCGGCAATATATTCTGCTTCAGTCGTGGACAATGACACTGAATTCTGTTTCATAGAGAACCAAGAAACTAAGGAATTTCCTAAGAAATGGCATGTGCCACTAGTACTTTTCCTGTCGGACTTGCATCCGGTAAAGTCGGCATCACTATATGAGATTAACTCATACGTACTAGACTTAGGGTAAAGTAACCCATAATCTAGGGATTGATTGAGATAACGAAATATTCGTTTAACCGCAATCAAGTGTGACTCCTTAGGTTTTGCTTGATATCTAGCACATATACATACAGAAAACATGATGTCGGGCCTACTAGCGGTTAAGTAAAGTAAGCTACCGATCATACCTCGATATAGACGAACGTCTACATCTTTTCCGCTTTCATCCTTGTGTAGATGAGTAGTAGTACTCATGGGAGTCCTTTTGCTTGAAGACGATTCCATCCCGAATCGCTTAATAAGCTCCCCTGTGTACTTTGTCTGATGTATGAAAGTGCCATTCTCCATTTGTCGAATTTGCAATCCAAGGAAGTAGGTGAGCTCTCCCATGTGGCTCATCTCAAACTCATCCTTCATAGACTTGGAAAATTCTTGACAAAGATTAAAGTTAGTAGAACCGAAAATAATATCATCTACATAAACTTGAATCAAAAGAATGTCATTTTCATAATCTTTAATGAAGAGTGTAGAATCAACTTCTCCCATTTTAAAATCTAAATTCAAAAGAAAGGTCTTAAGGCGATCATACCAAGCTCTAGGAGCTTGTCTCAATCCATACAACGCTTTCTTAAGTTTGAAAACATGGTTTGGAAATTTCTCATGAATAAAACCGGGAGGTTGAGAAACATAGACTTCTTCATTTACAAATCCATTTAAAAATGCACTTTTAACATCCATTTGAAATAATTTAAAATTCTTATGGGATGCAAAAGATAAAAGCAACCTAATAGCTTCTAATCAAGCTACGGGGGCAAAGGATTCTTCGAAATCAATACCTTCCTCTTGTCGGTAGCCTTGAGCTACTAACCTTGCTTTGTTCCGTGTGATTACCTCGTTTTCATCCGTCTTGTTCTTGATGATCCATTTGGTCCCAATAGCTTGGTGACCACTTGGAAGAGGTACAAGTTCCCAAACTTCATTTCTCTCGAATTGCGCTAGTTCTTCCTCCATTGCCACTATCCAAGAGCTATCCTCACAAGCTTCTTGAATGTTCTTTGGCTCAATGGTAGAGACGAATGCGCAATGGGAGAATTCTTCAATTCTAGATCTCGTTCGAACACCCACACCAATATCTCCAATAATTTGGTTATGAGGATGGTTGTGAACGGTTGGATAAGCTTTGGGTAAACCTGGATCACTAGGAACAACTTCAACAACTTTGTTAGAAGTGTTAATCTCAACAATATTATCATTAATCTTAACATTATTAAGAGAATCACGAAGAATATCTACATTATCATCATCAACATGAGGAAAGTCAAAATCTTCATAAAAAGATACGTGAAGTGATTCCTCAATCGTTGAAGAAGTTTTGTTGTATATCCGGTAGGCTTTGCTACGTGTGGAATATCCAACAAAAATTCCTTCATCGGATCTTGGCTCAAATTTATCTAAATTACCAAAGGTGTTCTTTATAAAACATTTTGAACCAAAGACACGAAAATATTTCACTTGAGCCTTTTTATCGTAAAACAACTCAAAACAAGTTTTGTTTGTTCGGGGTCTCACTAGGATTCTATTGAGCACTTAACATGCCGTGTGCACCGCTTCTGCCCAAAATTGTAGTCCTAAATGACTATCATGGAGCATAGTGCGAGCACACTCAATAAGAGTCATATTCTTTCTTTCTACAACACCATTTTGTGGTGGTGCACGAGGAAAGGAAAAGTTATGAGTTATCCCGGAGTCATCACAAACTTAGTAAAAGACTCATTCTCAAATTCTCCTCCATGATCACTACGAATAGTGATAATGGTGGATCCTAAAAGATTCTGAATCTTCTTTGCAAATTTGGTAAACTCTTCATGAGCTTCATTCTTATTAGTTAAGAATGAAACCCAAGTAAATCTAGAAAAGTCGTCAACGACAACTAGTCCATAATGAGCATTACCTAAAGAAGCGGTTCTAGTTGGCCCAAATAAATCTAGATGTAGAAGTTCTAGGGGCCTCTTAGAAGTAATCCCGTCTTTAAGCTTAAATGAAGATTTACTTAGTTTATCTCTTTGACATGAATCACAAAAGTTTTTCTTATTAAAAACAATCTTAGAAAAACCTTTGACTAGATCATGCTTAGCTAACTTATATAAGTGCTTGAAGTGAACATGACCAAAACGGCGATGCTATAATAGTTGTTCACTTATGTTAGCAACTAAGCAATGTTCTACGGTTTTAGGCAAGCTTAAATAATAAATATTTTTACGCCTAATACCGGAAAATAAAACATTTGAATCACAATCAACAATAGTACACAATCCTTCTCCGAAGTTAACCTTGTAACCTTTGTCACAAAGTTGACTTATAGAAATGAGGTTGTGACATAAACCACTAACAAGATAAACATTAGTAATTAGAGGTTTGGAAGGATTACCAACGATACCTACTCCAATGATGGTTCCCTTTTGATTACCTCCAAAAGTGACCGTTGCACCATCTTTGATGCTAATCACTTCGGAGGGCAATGAGAGATCTCCCGTCATGTGTTTGGAGCAACCGCTATCAAGAATCAATCCTTTCCCTTTAGAGCTAATAAGGCATTTATTGCTCTTCTTCTTTCTCTTGGGTACCTATATAATATACCATAAGCTTATGGAACCCAATGTTTGTTGGGTCCAAGGGGATTAGCCCTTTGGATGCCAAGTCCAAGTGGACTTCCGCTTCCCAACATAGTTACTATTTCTAATTACATCATGACAGTAGGAATCAACATAAGCATTCCTAACATTTAGACTAGTGTTCTTAGGACCCCAAATAGTGTACATCTTGGGAGTCTTATTCCTAGTTGCATGCATATGTGTTGGATTTCTATGTGGTGCATGCTTCTTAGGAACATGATTTCTAGCATAAAGATGTGGTGGAGGATATGCATTGTACATTCTAGAATGATATGTATTCTTGGGAACATGCATATTATATGAAGCATATTGATCATGCATGACATGTGGAGAATTAGCATACATGAAAGAATGATGCGTATGAGCATATGGGTGTGTGGGAGCACGTACATGAGTATTTCTCATGTGTGATTGTGTACGTGTCCGTGGGTGCGGAGCATAAAATGTGTCATGATTATCCATTTGTGAAGTAGGATGTTTCCTACGTGGATGAGTATTAGTGTACATATAAGCATGGCCTTGCTTTTGGTTTCCACCCTTAGTGGGTTTCTTGCCAAAAGGAAGAGAAGGTGATGTGGTGACATTCTTGGTAGGATTGCTACCTATAGTGTCTTTGACACCACTTGTGGATGCACCGGAGGAAGGCCTCACAAAATCTATAGTGACACCACTATAGGAGGTGGGATCATTAGATGCATTCGCTTTTACAAATCCAAGGCCAACACGATGTGTGGCCGGAAATTGATTTGCAAGCAAATCATCCAATTGTCCTTGTCCCTTATTGAATCTCACAATACGGGAGGACATGAGCTCATATTTCTCCTTTAAAGAAGAAATGTTGGTATCCAAGGTGGACACCCGTGCTTTGAGCTCGTGCACTTGGGTTTTAAGAGAATCATTCTCTAAGCCCAATTGTGTGTGACGTGTAACTAGATCACTATTATCCATGGGATGTGTTTGATCTAGTTGAGACTTGAGAAAATTTGTAACGACTGGTTTTCATGTATCTGGATTTATTATATTATATTATATGTTTTGGTGGATTTTCTCATTATGCGTGGTTTTTGTCTCCGTAGCTTTCATTTTCGATCGTTTCGTCGTGTTTTCTTAGCTTCTTCCATTGATCGTCGATTTTGGAGTAAGTCATTCGTGACGGGCTTCATATCGGTCATATCTTATTGTTAGATCAAGCCTAGGAGCCTTAGGAATCGATCCCGGAGCTTCGCGCTCTATTTCGGAACTTTTGGTGCTCATTAGCCGGTGTAAGAAGGGGCTCCGACCGACTAGATGACGATCCAGTCGGTCGGAAAACCTTCTTGAACCGACTAGTTGGCTTTGTTAATTTCTCTGGAGTTACTGTTTGTCGTTAGTCGGTCTAAGAATGTTGGTTGACCGACTAGGTTGCAAACTAGTTGGTCAGCAATGCTTCTTTAACCGACTTACTCATTAACTATTTTTGGTACCAGCTACTGTTCATTCTTAGTCGGTCTAAGTTCATCTTTCACCCGACTAGTTGTTAAACTAGTCGGTCAGTAGTTGTTCTTTGACCGACTAAATCTAAATCCTATTTTTGTACAGGAGTTACTGTTTGGACTTAGTCGGTCTGCGTTGGTCAACCGACCGACTAGTTTCCAAACTAGTCGGTCAGTGGTTGTTCTCTGACCGACTAATCAGTGTCGAAACCCTAATTTCTGGGCATCCGCCAGCCCTTCCTATTTAAACCCCTCCCAAACGTTTTATTTTTCATCTTCTTCAACTCTAAACCTAATTTCTCCCCCATTGAGCCCCCTACTACCTCAAACCCTTATTCCTTCATCCCAAGCCCAAAATCCATCATCCAAACCCTCACTTAACACATTCTACCTCTCATCTTCCTTAAACTTTCATCAAATCCCCCAAAATCCCCCAAAACCCCATTTCTCCAGATTTTCCCCATCTATTCCAGATCTGAACCCTAGGTTCTCCGGAGTGTTCTTCCGTTGCCATGCTTGCTCGGCATCCTTCTTCCGTTTCCGATACGGTAATGATCGATCTCTTAATGTTTTCATAACCCGTTGTGTTTTTGTGAAACCCTAATGAAATGAATGTTGTTTTGATGATTGTTTCTCCATAGCAGCGACTCCCCCGTAGATTAGCATCCGTGGGACGAACCCTCGTTGATCGTCATCCTCGGTGCTAGGCAAGTGAAACTTGCCACTTAGGGTTTGGGCCATGTCTTAGGCCATTTGCTTGTTGTAGGCGTAAAAGAGACTAGGCGACGAAATGATACTCGCCTAGGCGCAATTTTCGGAACTAGCTTGACAACGAAGCTAGGACCGTCATTTATCATGTTGCATAACTATCATGTCATGTTTAATCTTGATTAACGGTACGCGAATAAATGGTCATCCATGCTATCCATGTTGTATGTCGCATTCGTAGCACACGCTACAATACTTGTGTTTCCTGGCCCGTGTTCCAGAAGCGGGCTACGTGAGTTGGTTGATAGCCAATGCCCGACCTACTTGTTTACCGGCTAGGCACCTGCGTTGCAGGCATAACCCTACGCCATACATGTTAAATACACTTCCTGGCTCGTGTTCCAGAAGCAAGCATTCCGTGTTCGGGGTAATTCCCTGGCTCGATACACGTGGAGGGGTAGAGATAAATGGTCACTTGAGCTTAGGAGTTGGCCCGATCAGCCACTCTAGCCAACAGGCGGAATCTCTGTGCACAACTTGTTTACTTGACTGTTCACTTGACGTGAGCCACATGACTTGTACTTGTCCGTGTTTTACTTGTTATCCGAGACATACTTGCTACTTGCACTTCCCTTTACTTGTCACTTCCATACTATACTTGCCATGCCATGCAACATACTATAACTGCTAGGTTGCTAGTTTACCTTACCTTCAGTTTCCTTGCCCAAGTCTTTTAGACTTGCTGACATGTGCCCCTTTACTCTTTTGGGTGACACATGTTAGATCCCGAGCCTGGGTCCGTTGTTGAGGACGAGGTGTTTGCGGACGCCGTGCCCGAGTCTGTGTTTGGCGAGGAGTACATGGACACTGGGGACCAGTCCTAGTGTCTTCGTTGTGCTTTCCTCTTTTTGTTTTAGACTGCTGTTTTGTTGTCGGTGCGTAGCACCTATATTCTGTTTACGTTTGTCTTTGTTTGGCCTTGTTCTGGGCCTTTAGACTCTTTCTTTTAGCCTGGTGGCTTTTCTGGATGTTGAACTTAATTTTAACGTTGGACATTTTCTGAGATTGAGATTTGTTTCTGTCTCTCCTTGTGTTATTATTGTTGTTCCGCTTGCGGTTACAGGGACCTGCTTATGTTTTATCGACGCTTATCGGGTTTGGGGCTTCACAGCTCCACTCTCGTTTGGACCTTTTCACGTCTCGCCTCCATTTTAGGGAAGCGGGGCGTGACAGAATTCACCTCATTTCTCAATGTGACATTTTGAGAAGCTAAGTTTGCTTTCTCAAGTGTTAAAGTATCAACAATGGTGTCATTGTTGATAATGCATGGAATGGATGACTTGCTAACTTTTGATTTCTTTAAGCTAGAGTATCTAAGCATTAAAGATTGGTATTTAGCAAATAGTTCTTCATTAGCTATGCGAAGTTCATCCATTGTTACCTCGGTGTTATCCGTATCGGAATCACTCTCATCCGAGAGTGGGTCTTCAAGTGCCATGAAACACAAGTGGACGCTCTCACCCTTCTCATCATCGGAATCGCTTGATGAGTCATCACTTGAGTCAGCAAAGGTACTGACGAGTCCTTTCTTCTTGTCTTTCTTGTTCTTGTTGGACTTGTGGTACTTTGGTGCCTTTCACTTTTCTTTGTTGTTTAGCATTGGGCAATCCCTCTTGATGTGCCCTGGCTTATTGCACTTATAACAAAGAGAGGAAGTAGCATTAGTAGACTCAAAACGTTTGTTAGAGGGAAATTTACCTTTGCGGAAGAAGCGTTGGAACTTCTTCGCCATTTGGGCCATTTTACCCAAATCCATCTCGTACTCGGATTCATCACTTTCGGAGGATGACGAATTGGCGTTAAACGCCAAAGCTTTCTTCTTGTCCTCCGAGGGATTCATCATGGCTCGAATCTTCAATCGGTTATCCCGTCTTACTTCGTAAGACATAAGAGTCCCGATGAGATTTACCACGGTGCAGTTCTTCAAGTCATTGACCTCCTCAATGGCGATTGCTCGTCTTTCCCATTTGGAGGTCATCCCCATGATAATCTTCCTTACCTATTCAGGTTCGGTGTAGATTTGGCCAAGGGTTTCCAATTCGTTTGTGATGTCGGTAAAGCGTCCGTACATCGACGCAATGCTCTCATTTTCCTGCATGTGAAACAAGTCGAAGTTTTGCACGGCAACATATAACTTTGAAAGCTTTACCTTATTCGTTCCCTCGTGGGTAACGATGAGATGGTTCCAAATTTGATATGCACTCTTACATGTGCATATCTTGTTGAACTCATTCGGGTCCAACGCACAATGAAGAGCGTTCATTGCTTTAGCGTTGTTGACTTCGGCGGACTTCTCGGAAGTCGTCCATTTCTCCAAATCATCTTCGGAGGGCTCGACGTACTCCTTGTGGAGAGTTCTCCAAAGAGAAGCACTCCTAAGAAATGTCTCCATCCTACACTTCCAATAACCAAAGTTAGTACCATTGAAACGTGGAGGACGTACCGTAGATTGACCTTCGAAAAGAGTGGACGCTCCATCACGGTCGTGATTGTTGTACGTAGGCGGCGGAGGAACGTTGTTGTTGTTGGATGTCATAGATAAAACCTTGCGCTCCGATACCAATTGTAAGGACACTGTCTATGGGGAAAACACTAGAAGGGGGGTTGAATAGTGTTTATGCAAATTTAAAAGGAATTTATGCCAAATAAAATGCAATCCAACAAATAGTGCGGAATAGAAAAAATAACCCAAAGAGAAACACACGCAAACACAGATATGTTTTAAGGGTTTGGATTACCCAAGTCAACTCCCGACTTGTTCTCGGTAATCCTACGTCCCTACCACCCCGGATACCACCGGATACTCAAGTTAGAACCCTAACTTGAGGTTTCCTTAAACCCCACTTGTAGCAACCCTACAAGTGCAATCGAATACAATCGATGTCCTTGACTCCCACAACCAGGGAGCAAGAAAAAACCACTCTCACAACCGAGAGCACAATTCAAATAAAGAAGTTATGAAATCTGAAAGCAACACTTACAATCACCTATGCCTTGAAGTAAGACTTGAAGGAGAAGAGTGATGTGTGTTGAAGAACTCTCTTGGAAGAGAGGAGAAAAGCCCTTTCTCTTGACTGCACCAAATGCCTAGAAGATCAAACTTTGGTTCTAGGTTGGAGAGCAAGAGAACAAGATTTGGAAATACTTAGGGCTTTGGATTTGCGAGCTTTGATCTTTGGAAATGAAAGCTTGAAGGATTTTGCAATGAATGAGTAACCTTCCAATGGAACATTAGAAGCTCTATTTATAGCTTTCTCAAATCCACAAAACAGTTTAGTCAAAAACCCAATCGAAATCCGTGAGAAAAATCTCAACGGATATAATCTGTACTTGCGACAGTCGACTGTTGAACAAACCACAGTCGACTGTTGCACAGTCAGCAAGGGTAGGTGAGAATTCATAACTGTAACTTACCACGTGGACAGTCAACTGATAAAGCCAAGACAGTCGTCTGTAAAACCAACAGGCGACTGTACATTCTTCGATAGGCGACTGGCCGAGAGAAAAGTAAGTTAGATAATATACTGGAAATATCACAAGATACAGGATAGACGACTGATGCAAGGAACACATTCGACTGTCAATCAGAACAGGCGACTGTATATCCTTAAACAGACGACTGTCACAGACAGGAGAAATTTCCAGAGAGCTGAGTCAAGGAATAGACTTACAGACAGGCGACTTTTGCAGCATAGACAGTCGACTGATCTAATAGACAGTCAACTGTATATACAGCATAAGTCGACTGGCCGTAGAAATCGGATCAAACAGAGTTTGGGCAAGGAGAGACAGGCGACTGATGAACCATTCACAGTCGACTGTCGCTAAGACAGGCACCTGATAAACGTTCAACAGTAGCCTGTGCGAGATAATCAGAGAGGACCCAAAAACTGCATTGTAATAGTCTGTGCATAACAGGCGACTATAGAGCAAAACACAGTCGACTGTTTTTGAGACAGGCGACTGTAAACTGTTAAGCAGTCGGCTGTTATGAACAATCCTAGCACAAACAAAAAGAGAATTGATTTGAGATCAAAGGACAAATGTCTAGAGATGTCCTATGACCGAAAGTAGATGTGTGTGAGTGCTCCATCATAGTTCTACTTCTAAGCTACATACTAGAAGAGATAAAAGAAAAATTACATTGACGAATAATCTCTTCTTTCCATCGTATGAGCTTGAAGTCTTTACGGAGCTTCAATCATCAATCTACGATTATCCAGTTCATATCATTTGCCTTCAATTACGTTTGTGAGTCATCCATTGCTAGTTGACCTTCATAGTAAGCTTAGGCAATGGATTAACTGCAAAATAGGGGATTAGTCACAAGTATTTATGTTTGCTCATCATTAACACCAAGTAGGGAGAAGTCCAATACTCAACAGTAGCTTCCGATAGGCTGACTCGATGAGCTGGCGCTATGAGCTGACTTGTCAGGGTTAAGCCAATCAAACCCACTTTTGTCAGGCGATGTGTCAGGCATGAAAAGTCAAACCTGCTTTTGTCGGAGGGCGAGTCGTCATTAATAGCGGGCCTTCCGAGTCTGTCCTTTTGTGATGATAAGTCACTTCATGAGCATACTTTCTCGGGACCATGAGTTGACTGGAGGTCTTAGCCCTGCACGTGCCCTTCCTCGGTTTGGGTGGCGAGGACGGGTCCTGCCCCAGAGTCTTCCCTTAAGGCATGAAGAGAGCACGTAACTCGGCCCGTGCCCTTATCCAGTTTGGGTGGCATAGCTCCGTAAGCTTGCCCCAGAGTTTTCACTTGAGGAGGGGAGCGAGCACGTAGCTCGGCCCGTGCCCTTCTCCGGTTTGGGTGGCGAAGCTACGTAAGCTTGCCCCAGAGTCTCTGAGAGGGCGGGTATGGGATCGTCGCCTACCCCTCATCCTCTGTAATCGGACAGGTATTGGACCATCGCCTACCCCGTATTTTTCACTCTGGTTTGGGTGACGAGGACGGATCCTGCCCCAGAGTCTTCACTAGAGGAGAGGAGCGAGCGCGTAGCTCGGCCCGTGCCCTTATCCGGTTTGGGTGGCGAAGCTCCGTAAGCTCTCCCCGGAGTCTTCACTTGAGGGGGAGCGAGCGTGTAGCTCAGCCTGTGCCTTGTCCGGTTTGGGTGGCAAAGCTATGTAAGCTTGCCCTGGAGTCTCTGAGAGGGTGGGTATGGGGCAGTTGCCTACCCCGCATCCTCTGTAATCGGACGGGTATTGGGCCGTCGCCTACCCCGTGTTTTCCACTCCAGTTTGGGTGGCAAGGACAGATCCTGCCCCGGAGTCTTCACTGGAGAAGCTCGTCCCGTGCCCTTCTCCGGTTTGAGTGGCGAAGCTCCGTAAGCTCGCCCCGGAGTCTTCACTTGAGGGGGGAGCGAACGCGTAGCTAGGCCCATGCCCTTCTCCGCTTTGGGTGGTGAAGCTACGTAAGCTTGCTCCGAAGTCTCTGAGAGGGTGGGTATGGGGCCGTCGCCTATCCCGCATCCTCTGTAATCGGACAGGTATTGGGCCGTCGCCCACCCCGTATTTGCCACTCCGGTTTGGGTGGCGATGACGGATCCTGCCCTGGAGTCTTCACTGGAGGGAGGAGCGAGCGCGTAGATCGACCCGTGCCCTTCTCCGGTTTGGGTAGTGAAGCTCCGTAAGCTTGCCCCAGAGTCTTCACTTGAGGGGGAGAGCGGATGCGTAGCTTGGCCCGTGCCCTTCTCTGGTTTGGGTGGTGAAGCTACGCAAGCTTGCCCCGGAGTCTCTGAGAGAGCGGGTATGGGGTCGTCGCCTACCCCGCATCCTCTATAATCGGACGGGTATTGAGTCGTCGCCTACCCTGTATTTGCCACTCCGGTTTGGGTGGCAAGGACGGATCCTACCCCGGAGTCTTCACTGGTGGGGGAGAGCGAGCGCGCAGCTCGGCCCGTGACATTCTCTGGTTTGGGTGGCGAAGCTTCGTAAGATCACCCCGGAGTCTTTACTTGAGGGGGGAGCAAGCGCGTAGCTCGGCCCGTGCCCTTCTCTGGTTTGGGTGGTGAAGCTATGTAAGCTTGTTCCGGAGTCTCTGAGAGGGTGGGTATGGTGCCGTCGCCTACCCCGCATCCTCTATAATCGGACGGGTATTGGGCCGTCGCCTACCCCGTATTTGCCACTCTGGTTTGGATGGCAAAGATAGATCCTGCCCCGGAGTCTTCACTGGAGGGGGAGCAAGCGCACAGCTCGGCCCGTGTCCTTCTCCGGTTTGGATGGCGAAGCTCCATAAGCTCGCCCCAGAGTCTTCACTTGAGGGGGGAGCGAGCGTATAGCTCGGCCCGTGTCCTTCTCCTGTTTGGGTGGTGAAGCTACGTATGCTTGCCTCGGAGTCTTTAAGAGGACGGGTATGGGGCCGTCGTCTACCCCGCATCCTCTATAATCGGACGGGTATTGGACCGTCGCCTACCCCGTATTTGCCACTCCAGTTTGGGTGGCGAGGACGGATTCAGACCCGGAGTCTTCACTAGAGGGGGAGCGAGCGCACAGCTCGGTCCGTGCCCTTCTCCGGTTTGGGTGGCAAAGCTCCGTAGGCTTGCCCCGGAGTGGAGAGTGTATGTGGGAAACTTAAAATTTTCAAGTGGAGACAGCAAAATTTGAAAATAAGCTGCAAAGGGAGAATTTTATTAAAAACTCACAAATTCATTGATAATATTTCAGCAAGTGTTCCACATTCCACGGGTGGGCTAGCTTTCCACCGTCCAGGGTTGCTAGGATATATGTGGCTGGCCCGATGATGTCGACAATTTCATAAGGTCCTTCCCATTTTGATGCCAGCTTCCCTCGGCGGGCGATCTCTGGTTTGAAGGTCGCGTCCCTGAGGACTAGGTCCCCGATCCTGAAGCTCCGCTTCT